>OV884058.1:78777686-79278858 GCA_930367215.1 Pollenia angustigena | reverse complement strand
AATATTTGGTATATTTTAATTATCGATATTTCGATTTCCTTTGAAAATCTTCTTCAGGATATATTTTAACAAAAATTATGTTTGACAATTAATAAAAATTAAAATTAAATTTCAAAAAATTTTTCAACATTCAACTATAACATATCATAAAATCAAAAAATTAAAAATTCAAAATTAAATCTTGGTAATTCATCGTGCTCTGTTTCTTTGTTAATAATTTTATTCTAATTTCTTCGACCTTTTTTTTTTTAAATGTTTTTCTTCTTTATTAATTTTTGAGCTTAAGGTCACTTCTATTTTAAATATTTGGTATATTTTAATTATCGATATTTCGATTTCCTTTGGAAATCTTCTTCAGGATATATTTTAACAAAAATTATGTTTGACAATTAATAAAAATTAAAATTAAATTTCAAAAAATTTTTCAACATTCAACTATAACATATCATAAAATCAAAAAATTCAAAATTAAATCTTGGTAATTCATCGTGCTCTGTTTCTTTGTTAATAATTTTATTCTAATTTCTTCGACCTTTTTTTTTTTAAATGTTTTTCTTCTTTATTAATTTTTGAGCTTAAGGTCACTTCTATTTTAAATATTTGGTATATTTTAATTATCGATATTTCGATTTCCTTTGGAAATCTTCTTCAGGATATATTTTAACAAAAATTATGTTTGACAATTAATAAAAATTAAAATTAAATTTCAAAAAATTTTTCAACATTCAACTATAACATATCATAAAATCAAAAATTAAAAAATTCAAAATTAAATCTTGGTAATTCATCGTGCTCTGTTTCTTTGTTAATAATTTTATTCTAATTTCTTCGACCTTTTTTTTTTTAATGTTTTTCTTCTTTATTAATTTTTGAGCTTAAGGTCACTTCTATTTTAAATATTTGGTATATTTTAATTATCGATATTTCGATTTCCTTTGGAAATCTTCTTCAGGATATATTTTAACAAAAATTATGTTTGACAATTAATAAAAATTAAAATTAAATTTCAAAAAATTTTTCAACATTCAACTATAACATATCATAAAATCAAAAAATTAAAAAATTCAAAATTAAATCTTGGTAATTCATCGTGCTCTGTTTCTTTGTTAATAATTTTATTCTAATTTCTTCGACCTTTTTTTTTTAAATGTTTTTCTTCTTTATTAATTTTTGAGCTTAAGGTCACTTCTATTTTAAATATTTGGTATATTTTAATTATCGATATTTCGATTTCCTTTGGAAATCTTCTTCAGGATATATTTTAACAAAAATTATGTTTGACAATTAATAAAAATTAAAATTAAATTTCAAAAAATTTTTCAACATTTAACTATAACATATCATAAAATCAAAAAATTAAAAAATTCAAAATTAAATCTTGGTAATTCATCGTGCTCTGTTTCTTTGTTAATAATTTTATTCTAATTTCTTCGACCTTTTTTTTTTAATGTTTTTCTTCTTTATTAATTTTTGAGCTTAAGGTCACTTCTATTTTAAATATTTGGTATATTTTAATTATCGATATTTCGATTTCCTTTGGAAATCTTCTTCAGGATATATTTTAACAAAAATTATGTTTGACAATTAATAAAAATTAAAATTAAATTTCAAAAAATTTTTCAACATTCAACTATAACATATCATAAAATCAAAAAATTAAAAAATTCAAAATTAAATCTTGGTAATTCATCGTGCTCTGTTTCTTTGTTAATAATTTTATTCTAATTTCTTCGACCTTTTTTTTTTAATGTTTTTCTTCTTTATTAATTTTTGAGCTTAAGGTCACTTCTATTTTAAATATTTGGTATATTTTAATTATCGATATTTCGATTTCCTTTGGAAATCTTCTTCAGGATATATTTTAACAAAAATTATGTTTGACAATTAATAAAAATTAAAATTAAATTTCAAAAAATTTTTCAACATTCAACTATAACATATCATAAAATCAAAAAATTAAAAAATTCAAAATTAAATCTTGGTAATTCATCGTGCTCTGTTTCTTTGTTAATAATTTTATTCTAATTTCTTCGACCTTTTTTTTTTAATGTTTTTCTTCTTTATTAATTTTTGAGCTTAAGGTCACTTCTATTTTAAATATTTGGTATATTTTAATTATCGATATTTCGATTTCCTTTGGAAATCTTCTTCAGGATATATTTTAACAAAAATTATGTTTGACAATTAATAAAAATTAAAATTAAATTTCAAAAAATTTTTCAACATTCAACTATAACATATCATAAAATCAAAAAATTAAAAAATTCAAAATTAAATCTTGGTAATTCATCGTGCTCTGTTTCTTTGTTAATAATTTTATTCTAATTTCTTCGACCTTTTTTTTTTAATGTTTTTCTTCTTTATTAATTTTTGAGCTTAAGGTCACTTCTATTTTAAATATTTGGTATATTTTAATTATCGATATTTCGATTTCCTTTGAAAATCTTCTTCAGGATATATTTTAACAAAAATTATGTTTGACAATTAATAAAAATTAAAATTAAATTTCAAAAAATTTTTCAACATTCAACTATAACATATCATAAAATCAAAAAATTAAAAAATTCAAAATTAAATCTTGGTAATTCATCGTGCTCTGTTTCTTTGTTAATAATTTTATTCTAATTTCTTCGACCTTTTTTTTTTTAAATGTTTTTCTTCTTTATTAATTTTTGAGCTTAAGGTCACTTCTATTTTAAATATTTGGTATATTTTAATTATCGATATTTCGATTTCCTTTGGAAATCTTCTTCAGGATATATTTTAACAAAAATTATGTTTGACAATTAATAAAAATTAAAATTAAATTTCAAAAAATTTTTCAACATTCAACTATAACATATCATAAAATCAAAAAATTCAAAATTAAATCTTGGTAATTCATCGTGCTCTGTTTCTTTGTTAATAATTTTATTCTAATTTCTTCGACCTTTTTTTTTTAAATGTTTTTCTTCTTTATTAATTTTTGAGCTTAAGGTCACTTCTATTTTAAATATTTGGTATATTTTAATTATCGATATTTCGATTTCCTTTGGAAATCTTCTTCAGGATATATTTTAACAAAAATTATGTTTGACAATTAATAAAAATTAAAATTAAATTTCAAAAAAATTTTCAACATTTAACTATAACATATCATAAAATCAAAAAATTAAAAAATTCAAAATTAAATCTTGGTAATTCATCGTGCTCTGTTTCTTTGTTAATAATTTTATTCTAATTTCTTCGACCTTTTTTTTTTAATGTTTTTCTTCTTTATTAATTTTTGAGCTTAAGGTCACTTCTATTTTAAATATTTGGTATATTTTAATTATCGATATTTCGATTTCCTTTGGAAATCTTCTTCAGGATATATTTTAACAAAAATTATGTTTGACAATTAATAAAAATTAAAATTAAATTTCAAAAAATTTTTCAACATTCAACTATAACATATCATAAAATCAAAAAATTAAAAAATTCAAAATTAAATCTTGGTAATTCATCGTGCTCTGTTTCTTTGTTAATAATTTTATTCTAATTTCTTCGACCTTTTTTTTTTAATGTTTTTCTTCTTTATTAATTTTTGAGCTTAAGGTCACTTCTATTTTAAATATTTGGTATATTTTAATTATCGATATTTCGATTTCCTTTGAAAATCTTCTTCAGGATATATTTTAACAAAAATTATGTTTGACAATTAATAAAAATTAAAATTAAATTTCAAAAAATTTTTCAACATTCAACTATAACATATCATAAAATCAAAAAATTAAAAAATTCAAAATTAAATCTTGGTAATTCATCGTGCTCTGTTTCTTTGTTAATAATTTTATTCTAATTTCTTCGACCTTTTTTTTTTAAATGTTTTTCTTCTTTATTAATTTTTGAGCTTAAGGTCACTTCTATTTTAAATATTTGGTATATTTTAATTATCGATATTTCGATTTCCTTTGGAAATCTTCTTCAGGATATATTTTAACAAAAATTATGTTTGACAATTAATAAAAATTAAAATTAAATTTCAAAAAATTTTTCAACATTCAACTATAACATATCATAAAATCAAAAAATTCAAAATTAAATCTTGGTAATTCATCGTGCTCTGTTTCTTTGTTAATAATTTTATTCTAATTTCTTCGACCTTTTTTTTAAAATGTTTTTCTTCTTTATTAATTTTTGAGCTTAAGGTCACTTCTATTTTAAATATTTGGTATATTTTAATTATCGATATTTCAAATTTCCTTTGGAAATCTTCTTCAGGATATATTTTAACAAAAATTATGTTTGACAATTAATAAAAATTAAAATTAAATTTCAAAAAATTTTTCAACATTTAACTATAACATATCATAAAATCAAAAAATTAAAAAATTCAAAATTAAATCTTGGTAATTCATCGTGCTCTGTTTCTTTGTTAATAATTTTATTCTAATTTCTTCGACCTTTTTTTAAAATGTTTTTCTTCTTTATTAATTTTTGAGCTTAAGGTCACTTCTATTTTAAATATTTGGTATATTTTAATTATCGATATTTCGATTTCCTTTGGAAATCTTCTTCAGGATATATTTTAACAAAAATTATGTTTGACAATTAATAAAAATTAAAATTAAATTTCAAAAAATTTTTCAACATTCAACTATAACATATCATAAAATCAAAAAAATTCAAAATTAAATCTTGGTAATTCATCGTGCTCTGTTTCTTTGTTAATAATTTTATTCTAATTTCTTCGACCTTTTTTTTAAAATGTTTTTCTTCTTTATTAATTTTTGAGCTTAAGGTCACTTCTATTTTAAATATTTGGTATATTTTAATTATCGATATTTCGATTTCCTTTGGAAATCTTCTTCAGGATATATTTTAACAAAAATTATGTTTGACAATTAATAAAAATTAAAATTAAATTTCAAAAAATTTTTCAACATTCAACTATAACATATCATAAAATCAAAAAATTAAAAAATTCAAAATTAAATCTTGGTAATTCATCGTGCTCTGTTTCTTTGTTAATAATTTTATTCTAATTTCTTCGACCTTTTTTTTTAAATGTTTTTCTTCTTTATTAATTTTTGAGCTTAAGGTCACTTCTATTTTAAATATTTGGTATATTTTAATTATCGATATTTCGATTTCCTTTGGAAATCTTCTTCAGGATATATTTTAACAAAAATTATGTTTGACAATTAATAAAAATTAAAATTAAATTTCAAAAAATTTTTCAACATTCAACTATAACATATCATAAAATCAAAAAATTAAAAAATTCAAAATTAAATCTTGGTAATTCATCGTGCTCTGTTTCTTTGTTAATAATTTTATTCTAATTTCTTCGACCTTTTTTTTAAAATGTTTTTCTTCTTTATTAATTTTTGAGCTTAAGGTCACTTCTATTTTAAATATTTGGTATATTTTAATTATCGATATTTCGATTTCCTTTGGAAATCTTCTTCAGGATATATTTTAACAAAAATTATGTTTGACAATTAATAAAAATTAAAATTAAATTTCAAAAAATTTTTCAACATTCAACTATAACATATCATAAAATCAAAAAAATAAAAAATTCAAAATTAAATCTTGGTAATTCATCGTGCTCTGTTTCTTTGTTAATAATTTTATTCTAATTTCTTCGACCTTTTTTTTAAAATGTTTTTCTTCTTTATTAATTTTTGAGCTTAAGGTCACTTCTATTTTAAATATTTGGTATATTTTAATTATCGATATTTCGATTTCCTTTGGAAATCTTCTTCAGGATATATTTTAACAAAAATTATGTTTGACAATTAATAAAAATTAAAATTAAATTTCAAAAAATTTTTCAACATTTAACTATAACATATCATAAAATCAAAAAATTAAAAAATTCAAAATTAAATCTTGGTAATTCATCGTGCTCTGTTTCTTTGTTAATAATTTTATTCTAATTTCTTCGACCTTTTTTTTAAAATGTTTTTCTTCTTTATTAATTTTTGAGCTTAAGGTCACTTCTATTTTAAATATTTGGTATATTTTAATTATCGATATTTCGATTTCCTTTGGAAATCTTCTTCAGGATATATTTTAACAAAAATTATGTTTGACAATTAATAAAAATTAAAATTAAATTTCAAAAAATTTTTCAACATTCAACTATAACATATCATAAAATCAAAAAATTAAAAAATTCAAAATTAAATCTTGGTAATTCATCGTGCTCTGTTTCTTTGTTAATAATTTTATTCTAATTTCTTCGACCTTTTTTTTTTAAATGTTTTTCTTCTTTATTAATTTTTGAGCTTAAGGTCACTTCTATTTTAAATATTTGGTATATTTTAATTATCGATATTTCGATTTCCTTTGGAAATCTTCTTCAGGATATATTTTAACAAAAATTATGTTTGACAATTAATAAAAATTAAAATTAAATTTCAAAAAATTTTTCAACATTTAACTATAACATATCATAAAATCAAAAAATTAAAAAATTCAAAATTAAATCTTGGTAATTCATCGTGCTCTGTTTCTTTGTTAATAATTTTATTCTAATTTCTTCGACCTTTTTTTTTTAAATGTTTTTCTTCTTTATTAATTTTTGAGCTTAAGGTCACTTCTATTTTAAATATTTGGTATATTTTAATTATCGATATTTCGATTTCCTTTGGAAATCTTCTTCAGGATATATTTTAACAAAAATTATGTTTGACAATTAATAATATTAAAATAAAATTTCAAAAAATTTTTCAACATTTAACTATAACATATCATAAAATCAAAAAATTAAAAAATTCAAAATTAAATCTTGGTAATTCATCGTGCTCTGTTTCTTTGTTAATAATTTTATTCTAATTTCTTCGACCTTTTTTTTAAAAATATTTTTCTTCTTTATTAATTTTTGAGCTTAAGGTCACTTCTATTTTAAATATTTGGTATATTTTAATTATCGATATTTCGATTTCCTTTGGAAATCTTCTTCAGGATATATTTTAACAAAAATTATGTTTGACAATTAATAAAAATTAAAATAAAATTTCAAAAAATTTTTCAACATTTAACTATAACATATCATAAAATCAAAAAATTAAAAAATTCAAAATTAAATCTTGGTAATTCATCGTGCTCTGTTTCTTTGTTAATAATTTTATTCTAATTTCTTCGACCTTTTTTTTTTAAATGTTTTTCTTCTTTATTAATTTTTGAGCTTAAGGTCACTTCTATTTTAAATATTTGGTATATTTTAATTATCGATATTTCGATTTCCTTTGGAAATCTTCTTCAGGATATATTTTAACAAAAATTATGTTTGACAATTAATAAAAATTAAAATTAAATTTCAAAAAATTTTTCAACATTTAACTATAACATATCATAAAATCAAAAAATTAAAAAATTCAAAATTAAATCTTGGTAATTCATCGTGCTCTGTTTCTTTGTTAATAATTTTATTCTAATTTCTTCGACCTTTTTTTTTTAAATGTTTTTCTTCTTTATTAATTTTTGAGCTTAAGGTCACTTCTATTTTAAATATTTGGTATATTTTAATTATCGATATTTCGATTTCCTTTGGAAATCTTCTTCAGGATATATTTTAACAAAAATTATGTTTGACAATTAATAAAAATTAAAATTAAATTTCAAAAAATTTTTCAACATTCAACTATAACATATCATAAAATCAAAAAATTAA
Source organism: Pollenia angustigena (assembly GCA_930367215.1). NCBI lineage: Eukaryota > Metazoa > Arthropoda > Insecta > Diptera > Polleniidae > Pollenia > Pollenia angustigena. The sequence goes on along the minus strand of OV884058.1, from coordinate 79,271,213 downwards.
AAAATTCAAAATTAAATCTTGGTAATTCATCGTGCTCTGTTTCTTTGTTAACAATTTTATTCTAATTTCTTCGACCTTTTTTTTTTAAATGTTTTTCTTCTTTATTAATTTTTGAGCTTAAGGTCACTTCTATTTTAAATATTTGGTATATTTTAATTATCGATATTTCGATTTCCTTTGGAAATCTTCTTCAGGATATATTTTAACAAAAATTATGTTTGACAATTAATAAAAATTAAAATTAAATTTCAAAAAATTTTTCAACATTCAACTATAACATATCATAAAATCAAAAAATTAAAAAATTCAAAATTAAATCTTGGTAATTCATCGTGCTCTGTTTCTTTGTTAACAATTTTATTCTAATTTCTTCGACCTTTTTTTTTTAAATGTTTTTCTTCTTTATTAATTTTTGAGCTTAAGGTCACTTCTATTTTAAATATTTGGTATATTTTAATTATCGATATTTCGATTTCCTTTGGAAATCTTCTTCAGGATATATTTTAACAAAAATTATGTTTGACAATTAATAAAAATTAAAATTAAATTTCAAAAAATTTTTCAACATTTAACTATAACATATCATAAAATCCAAAAATTAAAAAATTCAAAATTAAATCTTGGTAATTCATCGTGCTCTGTTTCTTTGTTAATAATTTTATTCTAATTTCTTCGACCTTTTTTTTTAAAATGTTTTTCTTCTTTATTAATTTTTGAGCTTAAGGTCACTTCTATTTTAAATATTTGGTATATTTTAATTATCGATATTTCGATTTCCTTTGGAAATCTTCTTCAGGATATATTTTAACAAAAATTATGTTTGACAATTAATAAAAATTAAAATTAAATTTCAAAAAATTTTTCAACATTCAACTATAACATATCATAAAATCAAAAAATTAAAAAATTCAAAATTAAATCTTGGTAATTCATCGTGCTCTGTTTCTTTGTTAATAATTTTATTCTAATTTCTTCGACCTTTTTTTTAAAATGTTTTTCTTCTTTATTAATTTTTGAGCTTAAGGTCACTTCTATTTTAAATATTTGGTATATTTTAATTATCGATATTTCGATTTCCTTTGGAAATCTTCTTCAGGATATATTTTAACAAAAATTATGTTTGACAATTAATAAAAATTAAAATTAAATTTCAAAAAATTTTTCAACATTCAACTATAACATATCATAAAATCAAAAAAATAAAAAATTCAAAATTAAATCTTGGTAATTCATCGTGCTCTGTTTCTTTGTTAATAATTTTATTCTAATTTCTTCGACCTTTTTTTTTTAAAATGTTTTTCTTCTTTATTAATTTTTGAGCTTAAGGTCACTTCTATTTTAAATATTTGGTATATTTTAATTATCGATATTTCGATTTCCTTTGGAAATCTTCTTCAGGATATATTTTAACAAAAATTATGTTTGACAATTAATAAAAATTAAAATTAAATTTCAAAAAATTTTTCAACATTCAACTATAACATATCATAAAATCAAAAAAATAAAAAATTCAAAATTAAATCTTGGTAATTCATCGTGCTCTGTTTCTTTGTTAATAATTTTATTCTAATTTCTTCGACCTTTTTTTTAAAATGTTTTTCTTCTTTATTAATTTTTGAGCTTAAGGTCACTTCTATTTTAAATATTTGGTATATTTTAATTATCGATATTTCGATTTCCTTTGGAAATCTTCTTCAGGATATATTTTAACAAAAATTATGTTTGACAATTAATAAAAATTAAAATTAAATTTCAAAAAATTTTTCAACATTCAACTATAACATATCATAAAATCAAAAAATTAAAAAATTCAAAATTAAATCTTGGTAATTCATCGTGCTCTGTTTCTTTGTTAACAATTTTATTCTAATTTCTTCGACCTTTTTTTTTTAAATGTTTTTCTTCTTTATTAATTTTTGAGCTTAAGGTCACTTCTATTTTAAATATTTGGTATATTTTAATTATCGATATTTCGATTTCCTTTGGAAATCTTCTTCAGGATATATTTTAACAAAAATTATGTTTGACAATTAATAAAAATTAAAATTAAATTTCAAAAAATTTTTCAACATTCAACTATAACATATCATAAAATCAAAAAATTAAAAAATTCAAAATTAAATCTTGGTAATTCATCGTGCTCTGTTTCTTTGTTAATAATTTTATTCTAATTTCTTCGACCTTTTTTTTAAAATGTTTTTCTTCTTTATTAATTTTTGAGCTTAAGGTCACTTCTATTTTAAATATTTGGTATATTTTAATTATCGATATTTCGATTTCCTTTGGAAATCTTCTTCAGGATATATTTTAACAAAAATTATGTTTGACAATTAATAAAAATTAAAATTAAATTTCAAAAAATTTTTCAACATTCAACTATAACATATCATAAAATCAAAAAATTAAAAAATTCAAAATTAAATCTTGGTAATTCATCGTGCTCTGTTTCTTTGTTAACAATTTTATTCTAATTTCTTCGACCTTTTTTTTTTAAATGTTTTTCTTCTTTATTAATTTTTGAGCTTAAGGTCACTTCTATTTTAAATATTTGGTATATTTTAATTATCGATATTTCGATTTCCTTTGGAAATCTTCTTCAGGATATATTTTAACAAAAATTATGTTTGACAATTAATAAAAATTAAAATTAAATTTCAAAAAATTTTTCAACATTCAACTATAACATATCATAAAATCAAAAAATTAAAAAATTCAAAATTAAATCTTGGTAATTCATCGTGCTCTGTTTCTTTGTTAATAATTTTCTAATTCTAATTTCTTCGACCTTTTTTTTTTAAATGTTTTTCTTCTTTATTAATTTTTGAGCTTAAGGTCACTTCTATTTTAAATATTTGGAATATTTTAATTATCGATATTTCGATTTCCTTTGGAAATCTTCTTCAGGATATATTTTAACAAAAATTATGTTTGACAATTAATAAAAATTAAAATTAAATTTCAAAAAATTTTTCAACATTTAACTATAACATATCATAAAATCAAAAAATTAAAAAATTCAAAATTAAATCTTGGTAATTCATCGTGCTCTGTTTCTTTGTTAATAATTTTATTCTAATTTCTTCGACCTTTTTTTTTTAAATGTTTTTCTTCTTTATTAATTTTTGAGCTTAAGGTCACTTCTATTTTAAATATTTGGTATATTTTAATTATCGATATTTCGATTTCCTTTGGAAATCTTCTTCAGGATATATTTTAACAAAAATTATGTTTGACAATTAATAAAAATTAAAATTAAATTTCAAAAAATTTTTCAACATTCAACTATAACATATCATAAAATCAAAAAATTAAAAAATTCAAAATTAAATCTTGGTAATTCATCGTGCTCTGTTTCTTTGTTAATAATTTTATTCTAATTTCTTCGACCTTTTTTTTTTAAATGTTTTTCTTCTTTATTAATTTTTGAGCTTAAGGTCACTTCTATTTTAAATATTTGGTATATTTTAATTATCGATATTTCGATTTCCTTTGGAAATCTTCTTCAGGATATATTTTAACAAAAATTATGTTTGACAATTAATAAAAATTAAAATTAAATTTCAAAAAATTTTTCAACATTTAACTATAACATATCATAAAATCAAAAAATTAAAAAATTCAAAATTAAATCTTGGTAATTCATCGTGCTCTGTTTCTTTGTTAATAATTTTATTCTAATTTCTTCGACCTTTTTTTTTTAAATGTTTTTCTTCTTTATTAATTTTTGAGCTTAAGGTCACTTCTATTTTAAATATTTGGTATATTTTAATTATCGATATTTCGATTTCCTTTGGAAATCTTCTTCAGGATATATTTTAACAAAAATTATGTTTGACAATTAATAAAAATTAAAATTAAATTTCAAAAAATTTTTCAACATTCAACTATAACATATCATAAAATCAAAAAATTAAAAAATTCAAAATTAAATCTTGGTAATTCATCGTGCTCTGTTTCTTTGTTAATAATTTTATTCTAATTTCTTCGACCTTTTTTTTTTAAATGTTTTTCTTCTTTATTAATTTTTGAGCTTAAGGTCACTTCTATTTTAAATATTTGGTATATTTTAATTATCGATATTTCGATTTCCTTTGGAAATCTTCTTCAGGATATATTTTAACAAAAATTATGTTTGACAATTAATAAAAATTAAAATTAAATTTCAAAAAATTTTTCAACATTCAACTATAACATATCATAAAATCAAAAAATTAAAAAATTCAAAATTAAATCTTGGTAATTCATCGTGCTCTGTTTCTTTGTTAATAATTTTATTCTAATTTCTTCGACCTTTTTTTTTTAAATGTTTTTCTTCTTTATTAATTTTTGAGCTTAAGGTCACTTCTATTTTAAATATTTGGTATATTTTAATTATCGATATTTCGATTTCCTTTGGAAATCTTCTTCAGGATATATTTTAACAAAAATTATGTTTGACAATTAATAAAAATTAAAATTAAATTTCAAAAAATTTTTCAACATTCAACTATAACATATCATAAAATCAAAAAATTAAAAAATTCAAAATTAAATCTTGGTAATTCATCGTGCTCTGTTTCTTTGTTAATAATTTTATTCTAATTTCTTCGACCTTTTTTTTTTAAATGTTTTTCTTCTTTATTAATTTTTGAGCTTAAGGTCACTTCTATTTTAAATATTTGGTATATTTTAATTATCGATATTTCGATTTCCTTTGGAAATCTTCTTCAGGATATATTTTAACAAAAATTATGTTTGACAATTAATAAAAATTAAAATTAAATTTCAAAAAATTTTTCAACATTTAACTATAACATATCATAAAATCAAAAAATTAAAAAATTCAAAATTAAATCTTGGTAATTCATCGTGCTCTGTTTCTTTGTTAATAATTTTATTCTAATTTCTTCGACCTTTTTTTTTTAAATGTTTTTCTTCTTTATTAATTTTTGAGCTTAAGGTCACTTCTATTTTAAATATTTGGTATATTTTAATTATCGATATTTCGATTTCCTTTGGAAATCTTCTTCAGGATATATTTTAACAAAAATTATGTTTGACAATTAATAAAAATTAAAATTAAATTTCAAAAAATTTTTCAACATTCAACTATAACATATCATAAAATCAAAAAATTAAAAAATTCAAAATTAAATCTTGGTAATTCATCGTGCTCTGTTTCTTTGTTAATAATTTTATTCTAATTTCTTCGACCTTTTTTTTTTAAATGTTTTTCTTCTTTATTAATTTTTGAGCTTAAGGTCACTTCTATTTTAAATATTTGGTATATTTTAATTATCGATATTTCGATTTCCTTTGGAAATCTTCTTCAGGATATATTTTAACAAAAATTATGTTTGACAATTAATAAAAATTAAAATTAAATTTCAAAAAATTTTTCAACATTCAACTATAACATATCATAAAATCAAAAAATTAAAAAATTCAAAATTAAATCTTGGTAATTCATCGTGCTCTGTTTCTTTGTTAATAATTTTATTCTAATTTCTTCGACCTTTTTTTTTTAAATGTTTTTCTTCTTTATTAATTTTTGAGCTTAAGGTCACTTCTATTTTAAATATTTGGTATATTTTAATTATCGATATTTCGATTTCCTTTGGAAATCTTCTTCAGGATATATTTTAACAAAAATTATGTTTGACAATTAATAAAAATTAAAATTAAATTTCAAAAAATTTTTCAACATTTAACTATAACATATCATAAAATCAAAAAATTAAAAAATTCAAAATTAAATCTTGGTAATTCATCGTGCTCTGTTTCTTTGTTAATAATTTTATTCTAATTTCTTCGACCTTTTTTTTTTAAATGTTTTTCTTCTTTATTAATTTTTGAGCTTAAGGTCACTTCTATTTTAAATATTTGGTATATTTTAATTATCGATATTTCGATTTCCTTTGGAAATCTTCTTCAGGATATATTTTAACAAAAATTATGTTTGACAATTAATAAAAATTAAAATTAAATTTCAAAAAATTTTTCAACATTCAACTATAACATATCATAAAATCAAAAAAATAAAAAATTCAAAATTAAATCTTGGTAATTCATCGTGCTCTGTTTCTTTGTTAATAATTTTATTCTAATTTCTTCGACCTTTTTTTTAAAATGTTTTTCTTCTTTATTAATTTTTGAGCTTAAGGTCACTTCTATTTTAAATATTTGGTATATTTTAATTATCGATATTTCGATTTCCTTTGGAAATCTTCTTCAGGATATATTTTAACAAAAATTATGTTTGACAATTAATAAAAATTAAAATTAAATTTCAAAAAATTTTTCAACATTTAACTATAACATATCATAAAATCAAAAAATTAAAAAATTCAAAATTAAATCTTGGTAATTCATCGTGCTCTGTTTCTTTGTTAATAATTTTATTCTAATTTCTTCGACCTTTTTTTTAAAATGTTTTTCTTCTTTATTAATTTTTGAGCTTAAGGTCACTTCTATTTTAAATATTTGGTATATTTTAATTATCGATATTTCGATTTCCTTTGGAAATCTTCTTCAGGATATATTTTAACAAAAATTATGTTTGACAATTAATAAAAATTAAAATTAAATTTCAAAAAATTTTTCAACATTCAACTATAACATATCATAAAATCAAAAAATTAAAAAATTCAAAATTAAATCTTGGTAATTCATCGTGCTCTGTTTCTTTGTTAACAATTTTATTCTAATTTCTTCGACCTTTTTTTTTTAAATGTTTTTCTTCTTTATTAATTTTTGAGCTTAAGGTCACTTCTATTTTAAATATTTGGTATATTTTAATTATCGATATTTCGATTTCCTTTGGAAATCTTCTTCAGGATATATTTTAACAAAAATTATGTTTGACAATTAATAAAAATTAAAATTAAATTTCAAAAAATTTTTCAACATTCAACTATAACATATCATAAAATCAAAAAAATAAAAAATTCAAAATTAAATCTTGGTAATTCATCGTGCTCTGTTTCTTTGTTAATAATTTTATTCTAATTTCTTCGACCTTTTTTTTAAAATGTTTTTCTTCTTTATTAATTTTTGAGCTTAAGGTCACTTCTATTTTAAATATTTGGTATATTTTAATTATCGATATTTCGATTTCCTTTGGAAATCTTCTTCAGGATATATTTTAACAAAAATTATGTTTGACAATTAATAAAAATTAAAATTAAATTTCAAAAAATTTTTCAACATTTAACTATAACATATCATAAAATCAAAAAATTAAAAAATTCAAAATTAAATCTTGGTAATTCATCGTGCTCTGTTTCTTTGTTAATAATTTTATTCTAATTTCTTCGACCTTTTTTTTAAAATGTTTTTCTTCTTTATTAATTTTTGAGCTTAAGGTCACTTCTATTTTAAATATTTGGTATATTTTAATTATCGATATTTCGATTTCCTTTGGAAATCTTCTTCAGGATATATTTTAACAAAAATTATGTTTGACAATTAATAAAAATTAAAATTAAATTTCAAAAAATTTTTCAACATTTAACTATAACATATCATAAAATCAAAAAATTAAAAAATTCAAAATTAAATCTTGGTAATTCATCGTGCTCTGTTTCTTTGTTAATAATTTTATTCTAATTTCTTCGACCTTTTTTTTTTAAATGTTTTTCTTCTTTATTAATTTTTGAGCTTAAGGTCACTTCTATTTTAAATATTTGGTATATTTTAATTATCGATATTTCGATTTCCTTTGGAAATCTTCTTCAGGATATATTTTAACAAAAATTATGTTTGACAATTAATAAAAATTAAAATTAAATTTCAAAAAATTTTTCAACATTCAACTATAACATATCATAAAATCAAAAAATTAAAAAATTCAAAATTAAATCTTGGTAATTCATCGTGCTCTGTTTCTTTGTTAACAATTTTATTCTAATTTCTTCGACCTTTTTTTTTTAAATGTTTTTCTTCTTTATTAATTTTTGAGCTTAAGGTCACTTCTATTTTAAATATTTGGTATATTTTAATTATCGATATTTCGATTTCCTTAGGAAATCTTCTTCAGGATATATTTTAACAAAAATTATGTTTGACAATTAATAAAAATTAAAATTAAATTTCAAAAAATTTTTCAACATTCAACTATAACATATCATAAAATCAAAAAATTAAAAAATTCAAAATTAAATCTTGGTAATTCATCGTGCTCTGTTTCTTTGTTAACAATTTTATTCTAATTTCTTCGACCTTTTTTTTTTAAATGTTTTTCTTCTTTATTAATTTTTGAGCTTAAGGTCACTTCTATTTTAAATATTTGGTATATTTTAATTATCGATATTTCGATTTCCTTTGGAAATCTTCTTCAGGATATATTTTAACAAAAATTATGTTTGACAATTAATAAAAATTAAAATTAAATTTCAAAAAATTTTTCAACATTCAACTATAACATATCATAAAATCAAAAAATTAAAAAATTCAAAATTAAATCTTGGTAATTCATCGTGCTCTGCTTCTTTGTTAATAATTTTATTCTAATTTCTTCGACCTTTTTTTTAAAATGTTTTTCTTCTTTATTAATTTTTGAGCTTAAGGTCACTTCTATTTTAAATATTTGGTATATTTTAATTATCGATATTTCGATTTCCTTTGGAAATCTTCTTCAGGATATATTTTAACAAAAATTATGTTTGACAATTAATAAAAATTAAAATTAAATTTCAAAAAATTTTTCAACATTCAACTATAACATATCATAAAATCAAAAAAATAAAAAATTCAAAATTAAATCTTGGTAATTCATCGTGCTCTGTTTCTTTGTTAATAATTTTATTCTAATTTCTTCGACCTTTTTTTTAAAATGTTTTTCTTCTTTATTAATTTTTGAGCTTAAGGTCACTTCTATTTTAAATATTTGGTATATTTTAATTATCGATATTTCGATTTCCTTTGGAAATCTTCTTCAGGATATATTTTAACAAAAATTATGTTTGACAATTAATAAAAATTAAAATTAAATTTCAAAAAATTTTTCAACATTTAACTATAACATATCATAAAATCCAAAAATTAAAAAATTCAAAATTAAATCTTGGTAATTCATCGTGCTCTGTTTCTTTGTTAATAATTTTATTCTAATTTCTTCGACCTTTTTTTTTAAAATGTTTTTCTTCTTTATTAATTTTTGAGCTTAAGGTCACTTCTATTTTAAATATTTGGTATATTTTAATTATCGATATTTCGATTTCCTTTGGAAATCTTCTTCAGGATATATTTTAACAAAAATTATGTTTGACAATTAATAAAAATTAAAATTAAATTTCAAAAAATTTTTCAACATTTAACTATAACATATCATAAAATCCAAAAATTAAAAAATTCAAAATTAAATCTTGGTAATTCATCGTGCTCTGTTTCTTTGTTAATAATTTTATTCTAATTTCTTCGACCTTTTTTTTAAAATGTTTTTCTTCTTTATTAATTTTTGAGCTTAAGGTCACTTCTATTTTAAATATTTGGTATATTTTAATTATCGATATTTCGATTTCCTTTGGAAATCTTCTTCAGGATATATTTTAACAAAAATTATGTTTGACAATTAATAAAAATTAAAATTAAATTTCAAAAAATTTTTCAACATTTAACTATAACATATCATAAAATCCAAAAATTAAAAAATTCAAAATTAAATCTTGGTAATTCATCGTGCTCTGTTTCTTTGTTAATAATTTTATTCTAATTTCTTCGACCTTTTTTTTTAAAATGTTTTTCTTCTTTATTAATTTTTGAGCTTAAGGTCACTTCTATTTTAAATATTTGGTATATTTTAATTATCGATATTTCGATTTCCTTTGGAAATCTTCTTCAGGATATATTTTAACAAAAATTATGTTTGACAATTAATAAAAATTAAAATTAAATTTCAAAAAATTTTTCAACATTTAACTATAACATATCATAAAATCCAAAAATTAAAAAATTCAAAATTAAATCTTGGTAATTCATCGTGCTCTGTTTCTTTGTTAATAATTTTATTCTAATTTCTTCGACCTTTTTTTTAAAATGTTTTTCTTCTTTATTAATTTTTGAGCTTAAGGTCACTTCTATTTTAAATATTTGGTATATTTTAATTATCGATATTTCGATTTCCTTTGGAAATCTTCTTCAGGATATATTTTAACAAAAATTATGTTTGACAATTAATAAAAATTAAAATTAAATTTCAAAAAATTTTTCAACATTTAACTATAACATATCATAAAATCCAAAAATTAAAAAATTCAAAATTAAATCTTGGTAATTCATCGTGCTCTGTTTCTTTGTTAATAATTTTATTCTAATTTCTTCGACCTTTTTTTTAAAATGTTTTTCTTCTTTATTAATTTTTGAGCTTAAGGTCACTTCTATTTTAAATATTTGGTATATTTTAATTATCGATATTTCGATTTCCTTTGGAAATCTTCTTCAGGATATATTTTAACAAAAATTATGTTTGACAATTAATAAAAATTAAAATTAAATTTCAAAAAATTTTTCAACATTTAACTATAACATATCATAAAATCCAAAAATTAAAAAATTCAAAATTAAATCTTGGTAATTCATCGTGCTCTGTTTCTTTGTTAATAATTTTATTCTAATTTCTTCGACCTTTTTTTTAAAATGTTTTTCTTCTTTATTAATTTTTGAGCTTAAGGTCACTTCTATTTTAAATATTTGGTATATTTTAATTATCGATATTTCGATTTCCTTTGGAAATCTTCTTCAGGATATATTTTAACAAAAATTATGTTTGACAATTAATAAAAATTAAAATTAAATTTCAAAAAATTTTTCAACATTTAACTATAACATATCATAAAATCCAAAAATTAAAAAATTCAAAATTAAATCTTGGTAATTCATCGTGCTCTGTTTCTTTGTTAATAATTTTATTCTAATTTCTTCGACCTTTTTTTTTAAAATGTTTTTCTTCTTTATTAATTTTTGAGCTTAAGGTCACTTCTATTTTAAATATTTGGTATATTTTAATTATCGATATTTCGATTTCCTTTGGAAATCTTCTTCAGGATATATTTTAACAAAAATTATGTTTGACAATTAATAAAAATTAAAATTAAATTTCAAAAAATTTTTCAACATTTAACTATAACATATCATAAAATCCAAAAATTAAAAAATTCAAAATTAAATCTTGGTAATTCATCGTGCTCTGTTTCTTTGTTAATAATTTTATTCTAATTTCTTCGACCTTTTTTTTTAAAATGTTTTTCTTCTTTATTAATTTTTGAGCTTAAGGTCACTTCTATTTTAAATATTTGGTATATTTTAATTATCGATATTTCGATTTCCTTTGGAAATCTTCTTCAGGATATATTTTAACAAAAATTATGTTTGACAATTAATAAAAATTAAAATTAAATTTCAAAAAATTTTTCAACATTTAACTATAACATATCATAAAATCCAAAAATTAAAAAATTCAAAATTAAATCTTGGTAATTCATCGTGCTCTGTTTCTTTGTTAATAATTTTATTCTAATTTCTTCGACCTTTTTTTTTAAAATGTTTTTCTTCTTTATTAATTTTTGAGCTTAAGGTCACTTCTATTTTAAATATTTGGTATATTTTAATTATCGATATTTCGATTTCCTTTGGAAATCTTCTTCAGGATATATTTTAACAAAAATTATGTTTGACAATTAATAAAAATTAAAATTAAATTTCAAAAAATTTTTCAACATTTAACTATAACATATCATAAAATCAAAAAATTAAAAAATTCAAAATTAAATCTTGGTAATTCATCGTGCTCTGTTTCTTTGTTAATAATTTTATTCTAATTTCTTCGACCTTTTTTTTTAAATGTTTTTCTTCTTTATTAATTTTTGAGCTTAAGGTCACTTCTATTTTAAATATTTGGTATATTTTAATTATCGATATTTCGATTTCCTTTGGAAATCTTCTTCAGGATATATTTTAACAAAAATTATGTTTGACAATTAATAAAAATTAAAATTAAATTTCAAAAAATTTTTCAACATTTAACTATAACATATCATAAAATCAAAAAATTAAAAAATTCAAAATTAAATCTTGGTAATTCATCGTGCTCTGTTTCTTTGTTAATAATTTTATTCTAATTTCTTCGACCTTTTTTTTAAAATGTTTTTCTTCTTTATTAATTTTTGAGCTTAAGGTCACTTCTATTTTAAATATTTGGTATATTTTAATTATCGATATTTCGATTTCCTTTGGAAATCTTCTTCAGGATATATTTTAACAAAAATTATGTTTGACAATTAATAAAAATTAAAATTAAATTTCAAAAAATTTTTCAACATTTAACTATAACATATCATAAAATCAAAAAATTAAAAAATTCAAAATTAAATCTTGGTAATTCATCGTGCTCTGTTTCTTTGTTAATAATTTTATTCTAATTTCTTCGACCTTTTTTTTAAAATGTTTTTCTTCTTTATTAATTTTTGAGCTTAAGGTCACTTCTATTTTAAATATTTGGTATATTTTAATTATCGATATTTCGATTTCCTTTGGAAATCTTCTTCAGGATATATTTTAACAAAAATTATGTTTGACAATTAATAAAAATTAAAATTAAATTTCAAAAAATTTTTCAACATTTAACTATAACATATCATAAAATCAAAAAATTAAAAAATTCAAAATTAAATCTTGGTAATTCATCGTGCTCTGTTTCTTTGTTAACAATTTTATTCTAATTTCTTCGACCTTTTTTTTTTAAATGTTTTTCTTCTTTATTAATTTTTGAGCTTAAGGTCACTTCTATTTTAAATATTTGGTATATTTTAATTATCGATATTTCGATTTCCTTTGGAAATCTTCTTCAGGATATATTTTAACAAAAATTATGTTTGACAATTAATAAAAATTAAAATTAAATTTCAAAAAATTTTTCAACATTCAACTATAACATATCATAAAATCAAAAAATTAAAAAATTCAAAATTAAATCTTGGTAATTCATCGTGCTCTGTTTCTTTGTTAACAATTTTATTCTAATTTCTTCGACCTTTTTTTTTTAAATGTTTTTCTTCTTTATTAATTTTTGAGCTTAAGGTCACTTCTATTTTAAATATTTGGTATATTTTAATTATCGATATTTCGATTTCCTTTGGAAATCTTCTTCAGGATATATTTTAACAAAAATTATGTTTGACAATTAATAAAAATTAAAATTAAATTTCAAAAAATTTTTCAACATTCAACTATAACATATCATAAAATCAAAAAATTAAAAAATTCAAAATTAAATCTTGGTAATTCATCGTGCTCTGTTTCTTTGTTAACAATTTTATTCTAATTTCTTCGACCTTTTTTTTTTAAATGTTTTTCTTCTTTATTAATTTTTGAGCTTAAGGTCACTTCTATTTTAAATATTTGGTATATTTTAATTATCGATATTTCGATTTCCTTTGGAAATCTTCTTCAGGATATATTTTAACAAAAATTATGTTTGACAATTAATAAAAATTAAAATTAAATTTCAAAAAATTTTTCAACATTCAACTATAACATATCATAAAATCAAAAAATTAAAAAATTCAAAATTAAATCTTGGTAATTCATCGTGCTCTGTTTCTTTGTTAACAATTTTATTCTAATTTCTTCGACCTTTTTTTTTTAAATGTTTTTCTTCTTTATTAATTTTTGAGCTTAAGGTCACTTCTATTTTAAATATTTGGTATATTTTAATTATCGATATTTCGATTTCCTTTGGAAATCTTCTTCAGGATATATTTTAACAAAAATTATGTTTGACAATTAATAAAAATTAAAATTAAATTTCAAAAAATTTTTCAACATTTAACTATAACATATCATAAAATCAAAAAATTAAAAAATTCAAAATTAAATCTTGGTAATTCATCGTGCTCTGTTTCTTTGTTAATAATTTTATTCTAATTTCTTCGACCTTTTTTTTTTAAATGTTTTTCTTCTTTATTAATTTTTGAGCTTAAGGTCACTTCTATTTTAAATATTTGGTATATTTTAATTATCGATATTTCGATTTCCTTTGGAAATCTTCTTCAGGATATATTTTAACAAAAATTATGTTTGACAATTAATAAAAATTAAAATTAAATTTAAAAAAATTTTTCAACATTTAACTATAACATATCATAAAATCAAAAAATTAAAAAATTCAAAATTAAATCTTGGTAATTCATCGTGCTCTGTTTCTTTGTTAATAATTTTATTCTAATTTCTTCGACCTTTTTTTTAAAATGTTTTTCTTCTTTATTAATTTTTGAGCTTAAGGTCACTTCTATTTTAAATATTTGGTATATTTTAATTATCGATATTTCGATTTCCTTTGGAAATCTTCTTCAGGATATATTTTAACAAAAATTATGTTTGACAATTAATAAAAATTAAAATTAAATTTAAAAAAATTTTTCAACATTTAACTATAACATATCATAAAATCAAAAAATTAAAAAATTCAAAATTAAATCTTGGTAATTCATCGTGCTCTGTTTCTTTGTTAACAATTTTATTCTAATTTCTTCGACCTTTTTTTTTTAAATGTTTTTCTTCTTTATTAATTTTTGAGCTTAAGGTCACTTCTATTTTAAATATTTGGTATATTTTAATTATCGATATTTCGATTTCCTTTGGAAATCTTCTTCAGGATATATTTTAACAAAAATTATGTTTGACAATTAATAAAAATTAAAATTAAATTTCAAAAAATTTTTCAACATTCAACTATAACATATCATAAAATCAAAAAATTAAAAAATTCAAAATTAAATCTTGGTAATTCATCGTGCTCTGTTTCTTTGTTAACAATTTTATTCTAATTTCTTCGACCTTTTTTTTTTAAATGTTTTTCTTCTTTATTAATTTTTGAGCTTAAGGTCACTTCTATTTTAAATATTTGGTATATTTTAATTATCGATATTTCGATTTCCTTTGGAAATCTTCTTCAGGATATATTTTAACAAAAATTATGTTTGACAATTAATAAAAATTAAAATTAAATTTCAAAAAATTTTTCAACATTCAACTATAACATATCATAAAATCAAAAAATTAAAAAATTCAAAATTAAATCTTGGTAATTCATCGTGCTCTGTTTCTTTGTTAACAATTTTATTCTAATTTCTTCGACCTTTTTTTTTTAAATGTTTTTCTTCTTTATTAATTTTTGAGCTTAAGGTCACTTCTATTTTAAATATTTGGTATATTTTAATTATCGATATTTCGATTTCCTTTGGAAATCTTCTTCAGGATATATTTTAACAAAAATTATGTTTGACAATTAATAAAAATTAAAATTAAATTTCAAAAAATTTTTCAACATTTAACTATAACATATCATAAAATCAAAAAATTAAAAAATTCAAAATTAAATCTTGGTAATTCATCGTGCTCTGTTTCTTTGTTAACAATTTTATTCTAATTTCTTCGACCTTTTTTTTTTAAATGTTTTTCTTCTTTATTAATTTTTGAGCTTAAGGTCACTTCTATTTTAAATATTTGGTATATTTTAATTATCGATATTTCGATTTCCTTTGGAAATCTTCTTCAGGATATATTTTAACAAAAATTATGTTTGACAATTAATAAAAATTAAAATTAAATTTCAAAAAATTTTTCAACATTCAACTATAACATATCATAAAATCAAAAAATTAAAAAATTCAAAATTAAATCTTGGTAATTCATCGTGCTCTGTTTCTTTGTTAACAATTTTATTCTAATTTCTTCGACCTTTTTTTTTTAAATGTTTTTCTTCTTTATTAATTTTTGAGCTTAAGGTCACTTCTATTTTAAATATTTGGTATATTTTAATTATCGATATTTCGATTTCCTTTGGAAATCTTCTTCAGGATATATTTTAACAAAAATTATGTTTGACAATTAATAAAAATTAAAATTAAATTTCAAAAAATTTTTCAACATTTAACTATAACATATCATAAAATCAAAAAATTAAAAAATTCAAAATTAAATCTTGGTAATTCATCGTGCTCTGTTTCTTTGTTAATAATTTTATTCTAATTTCTTCGACCTTTTTTTTTTAAATGTTTTTCTTCTTTATTAATTTTTGAGCTTAAGGTCACTTCTATTTTAAATATTTGGTATATTTTAATTATCGATATTTCGATTTCCTTTGGAAATCTTCTTCAGGATATATTTTAACAAAAATTATGTTTGACAATTAATAAAAATTAAAATTAAATTTCAAAAAATTTTTCAACATTTAACTATAACATATCATAAAATCAAAAAATTAAAAAATTCAAAATTAAATCTTGGTAATTCATCGTGCTCTGTTTCTTTGTTAATAATTTTATTCTAATTTCTTCGACCTTTTTTTTTAAATGTTTTTCTTCTTTATTAATTTTTGAGCTTAAGGTCACTTCTATTTTAAATATTTGGTATATTTTAATTATCGATATTTCGATTTCCTTTGGAAATCTTCTTCAGGATATATTTTAACAAAAATTATGTTTGACAATTAATAAAAATTAAAATTAAATTTCAAAAAATTTTTCAACATTCAACTATAACATATCATAAAATCAAAAAATTAAAAAATTCAAAATTAAATCTTGGTAATTCATCGTGCTCTGTTTCTTTGTTAATAATTTTATTCTAATTTCTTCGACCTTTTTTTTTTAAATGTTTTTCTTCTTTATTAATTTTTGAGCTTAAGGTCACTTCTATTTTAAATATTTGGTATATTTTAATTATCGATATTTCGATTTCCTTTGGAAATCTTCTTCAGGATATATTTTAACAAAAATTATGTTTGACAATTAATACAAATTAAAATTAAATTTCAAAAAATTTTTCAACATTTAACTATAACATATCATAAAATCAAAAAATTAAAAAATTCAAAATTAAATCTTGGTAATTCATCGTGCTCTGTTTCTTTGTTAATAATTTTATTCTAATTTCTTCGACCTTTTTTTTTTAAATGTTTTTCTTCTTTATTAATTTTTGAGTTTAAGGTCACTTCTATTTTAAATATTTGGTATATTTTAATTATCGATATTTCGATTTCCTTTGGAAATCTTCTTCAGGATATATTTTAACAAAAATTATGTTTGACAATTAATAAAAATTAAAATTAAATTTCAAAAAATTTTTCAACATTTAACTATAACATATCATAAAATCAAAAAATTAAAAAATTCAAAATTAAATCTTGGTAATTCATCGTGCTCTGTTTCTTTGTTAATAATTTTATTCTAATTTCTTCGACCTTTTTTTTAAAATGTTTTTCTTCTTTATTAATTTTTGAGCTTAAGGTCACTTCTATTTTAAATATTTGGTATATTTTAATTATCGATATTTCGATTTCCTTTGGAAATCTTCTTCAGGATATATTTTAACAAAAATTATGTTTGACAATTAATAAAAATTAAAATTAAATTTCAAAAAATTTTTCAACATTTAACTATAACATATCATAAAATCAAAAAATTAAAAAATTCAAAATTAAATCTTGGTAATTCATCGTGCTCTGTTTCTTTGTTAATAATTTTATTCTAATTTCTTCGACCTTTTTTTTTTAAATGTTTTTCTTCTTTATTAATTTTTGAGCTTAAGGTCACTTCTATTTTAAATATTTGGTATATTTTAATTATCGATATTTCGATTTCCTTTGGAAATCTTCTTCAGGATATATTTTAACAAAAATTATGTTTGACAATTAATAAAAATTAAAATTAAATTTCAAAAAATTTTTCAACATTTAACTATAACATATCATAAAATCAAAAAATTAAAAAATTCAAAATTAAATCTTGGTAATTCATCGTGCTCTGTTTCTTTGTTAACAATTTTATTCTAATTTCTTCGACCTTTTTTTTTTAAATGTTTTTCTTCTTTATTAATTTTTGAGCTTAAGGTCACTTCTATTTTAAATATTTGGTATATTTTAATTATCGATATTTCGATTTCCTTTGGAAATATTCTTCAGGATATATTTTAACAAAAATTATGTTTGACAATTAATAAAAATTAAAATTAAATTTCAAAAAATTTTTCAACATTTAACTATAACATATCATAAAATCAAAAAATTAAAAAATTCAAAATTAAATCTTGGTAATTCATCGTGCTCTGTTTCTTTGTTAACAATTTTATTCTAATTTCTTCGACCTTTTTTTTTTAAATGTTTTTCTTCTTTATTAATTTTTGAGCTTAAGGTCACTTCTATTTTAAATATTTGGTATATTTTAATTATCGATATTTCGATTTCCTTTGGAAATCTTCTTCAGGATATATTTTAACAAAAATTATGTTTGACAATTAATAAAAATTAAAATTAAATTTCAAAAAATTTTTCAACATTTAACTATAACATATCATAAAATCAAAAAATTAAAAAATTCAAAATTAAATCTTGGTAATTCATCGTGCTCTGTTTCTTTGTTAATAATTTTATTCTAATTTCTTCGACCTTTTTTTTTTAAATGTTTTTCTTCTTTATTAATTTTTGAGCTTAAGGTCACTTCTATTTTAAATATTTGGTATATTTTAATTATCGATATTTCGATTTCCTTTGGAAATCTTCTTCAGGATATATTTTAACAAAAATTATGTTTGACAATTAATAAAAATTAAAAATTAAAATTAAATTTCAAAAAATTTTTCAACATTTAACTATAACATATCATAAAATCAAAAAATTAAAAAATTCAAAATTAAATCTTGGTAATTCATCGTGCTCTGTTTCTTTGTTAATAATTTTATTCTAATTTCTTCGACCTTTTTTTTTAAATGTTTTTCTTCTTTATTAATTTTTGAGCTTAAGGTCACTTCTATTTTAAATATTTGGTATATTTTAATTATCGATATTTCGATTTCCTTTGGAAATCTTCTTCAGGATATATTTTAACAAAAATTATGTTTGACAATTAATAAAAATTAAAATTAAATTTAAAAAAATTTTTCAACATTTAACTATAACATATCATAAAATCAAAAAATTAAAAAATTCAAAATTAAATCTTGGTAATTCATCGTGCTCTGTTTCTTTGTTAATAATTTTATTCTAATTTCTTCGACCTTTTTTTTTTAAATGTTTTTCTTCTTTATTAATTTTTGAGCTTAAGGTCACTTCTATTTTAAATATTTGGTATATTTTAATTATCGATATTTCGATTTCCTTTGGAAATCTTCTTCAGGATATATTTTAACAAAAATTATGTTTGACAATTAATAAAAATTAAAATTAAATTTCAAAAAATTTTTCAACATTTAACTATAACATATCATAAAATCAAAAAATTAAAAAATTCAAAAATAAATCTTGGTAATTCATCGTGCTCGGTTTCTTTGTTAATAATTTTATTCTAATTTCTTCGACCTTTTTTTTTTAAATGTTTTTCTTCTTTATTAATTTTTGAGCTTAAGGTCACTTCTATTTTAAATATTTGGTATATTTTAATTATCGATATTTCGATTTCCTTTGGAAATCTTCTTCAGGATATATTTTAACAAAAATTATGTTTGACAATTAATAAAAATTAAAATTAAATTTCAAAAAATTTTTCAACATTTAACTATAACATATCATAAAATCAAAAAATTAAAAAATTCAAAATTAAATCTTGGTAATTCATCGTGCTCTGTTTCTTTGTTAATAATTTTATTCTAATTTCTTCGACCTTTTTTTTTAAATGTTTTTCTTCTTTATTAATTTTTGAGCTTAAGGTCACTTCTATTTTAAATATTTGGTATATTTTAATTATCGATATTTCGATTTCCTTTGGAAATCTTCTTCAGGATATATTTTAACAAAAATTATGTTTGACAATTAATAAAAATTAAAATTAAATTTCAAAAAATTTTTCAACATTTAACTATAACATATCATAAAATCAAAAAATTAAAAAATTCAAAATTAAATCTTGGTAATTCATCGTGCTCTGTTTCTTTGTTAATAATTTTATTCTAATTTCTTCGACCTTTTTTTTAAAATGTTTTTCTTCTTTATTAATTTTTGAGCTTAAGGTCACTTCTATTTTAAATATTTGGTATATTTTAATTATCGATATTTCGATTTCCTTTGGAAATATTCTTCAGGATATATTTTAACAAAAATTATGTTTGACAATTAATAAAAATTAAAATTAAATTTCAAAAAATTTTTCAACATTTAACTATAACATATCATAAAATCAAAAAATTAAAAAATTCAAAATTAAATCTTGGTAATTCATCGTGCTCTGTTTCTTTGTTAACAATTTTATTCTAATTTCTTCGACCTTTTTTTTTTAAATGTTTTTCTTCTTTATTAATTTTTGAGCTTAAGGTCACTTCTATTTTAAATATTTGGTATATTTTAATTATCGATATTTCGATTTCCTTTGGAAATCTTCTTCAGGATATATTTTAACAAAAATTATGTTTGACAATTAATAAAAATTAAAATTAAATTTCAAAAAATTTTTCAACATTTAACTATAACATATCATAAAATCAAAAAATTAAAAAATTCAAAATTAAATCTTGGTAATTCATCGTGCTCTGTTTCTTTGTTAATAATTTTATTCTAATTTCTTCGACCTTTTTTTTTAAATGTTTTTCTTCTTTATTAATTTTTGAGCTTAAGGTCACTTCTATTTTAAATATTTGGTATATTTTAATTATCGATATTTCGATTTCCTTTGGAAATCTTCTTCAGGATATATTTTAACAAAAATTATGTTTGACAATTAATAAAAATTAAAATTAAATTTCAAAAAATTTTTCAACATTCAACTATAACATATCATAAAATCAAAAAATTAAAAAATTCAAAATTAAATCTTGGTAATTCATCGTGCTCTGTTTCTTTGTTAATAATTTTATTCTAATTTCTTCGACCTTTTTTTTTAAATGTTTTTCTTCTTTATTAATTTTTGAGCTTAAGGTCACTTCTATTTTAAATATTTGGTATATTTTAATTATCGATATTTCGATTTCCTTTGGAAATCTTCTTCAGGATATATTTTAACAAAAATTATGTTTGACAATTAATAAAAATTAAAATTAAATTTCAAAAAATTTTTCAACATTCAACTATAACATATCATAAAATCAAAAAATTAAAAAATTCAAAATTAAATCTTGGTAATTCATCGTGCTCTGTTTCTTTGTTAATAATTTTATTCTAATTTCTTCGACCTTTTTTTTTTAAATGTTTTTCTTCTTTATTAATTTTTGAGCTTAAGGTCACTTCTATTTTAAATATTTGGTATATTTTAATTATCGATATTTCGATTTCCTTTGGAAATCTTCTTCAGGATATATTTTAACAAAAATTATGTTTGACAATTAATACAAATTAAAATTAAATTTCAAAAAATTTTTCAACATTTAACTATAACATATCATAAAATCAAAAAATTAAAAAATTCAAAATTAAATCTTGGTAATTCATCGTGCTCTGTTTCTTTGTTAATAATTTTATTCTAATTTCTTCGACCTTTTTTTTTTAAATGTTTTTCTTCTTTATTAATTTTTGAGTTTAAGGTCACTTCTATTTTAAATATTTGGTATATTTTAATTATCGATATTTCGATTTCCTTTGGAAATCTTCTTCAGGATATATTTTAACAAAAATTATGTTTGACAATTAATAAAAATTAAAATTAAATTTCAAAAAATTTTTCAACATTTAACTATAACATATCATAAAATCAAAAAATTAAAAAATTCAAAATTAAATCTTGGTAATTCATCGTGCTCTGTTTCTTTGTTAATAATTTTATTCTAATTTCTTCGACCTTTTTTTTAAAATGTTTTTCTTCTTTATTAATTTTTGAGCTTAAGGTCACTTCTATTTTAAATATTTGGTATATTTTAATTATCGATATTTCGATTTCCTTTGGAAATCTTCTTCAGGATATATTTTAACAAAAATTATGTTTGACAATTAATAAAAATTAAAATTAAATTTCAAAAAATTTTTCAACATTTAACTATAACATATCATAAAATCAAAAAATTAAAAAATTCAAAATTAAATCTTGGTAATTCATCGTGCTCTGTTTCTTTGTTAATAATTTTATTCTAATTTCTTCGACCTTTTTTTTTTTAAATGTTTTTCTTCTTTATTAATTTTTGAGCTTAAGGTCACTTCTATTTTAAATATTTGGTATATTTTAATTATCGATATTTCGATTTCCTTTGGAAATCTTCTTCAGGATATATTTTAACAAAAATTATGTTTGACAATTAATAAAAATTAAAATTAAATTTCAAAAAATTTTTCAACATTTAACTATAACATATCATAAAATCAAAAAATTAAAAAATTCAAAATTAAATCTTGGTAATTCATCGTGCTCTGTTTCTTTGTTAACAATTTTATTCTAATTTCTTCGACCTTTTTTTTTTAAATGTTTTTCTTCTTTATTAATTTTTGAGCTTAAGGTCACTTCTATTTTAAATATTTGGTATATTTTAATTATCGATATTTCGATTTCCTTTGGAAATCTTCTTCAGGATATATTTTAACAAAAATTATGTTTGACAATTAATAAAAATTAAAATTAAATTTCAAAAAATTTTTCAACATTTAACTATAACATATCATAAAATCAAAAAATTAAAAAATTCAAAATTAAATCTTGGTAATTCATCGTGCTCTGTTTCTTTGTTAATAATTTTATTCTAATTTCTTCGACCTTTTTTTTTTAAATGTTTTTCTTCTTTATTAATTTTTGAGCTTAAGGTCACTTCTATTTTAAATATTTGGTATATTTTAATTATCGATATTTCGATTTCCTTTGGAAATCTTCTTCAGGATATATTTTAACAAAAATTATGTTTGACAATTAATAAAAATTAAAAATTAAAATTAAATTTCAAAAAATTTTTCAACATTTAACTATAACATATCATAAAATCAAAAAATTAAAAAATTCAAAATTAAATCTTGGTAATTCATCGTGCTCTGTTTCTTTGTTAATAATTTTATTCTAATTTCTTCGACCTTTTTTTTTAAATGTTTTTCTTCTTTATTAATTTTTGAGCTTAAGGTCACTTCTATTTTAAATATTTGGTATATTTTAATTATCGATATTTCGATTTCCTTTGGAAATCTTCTTCAGGATATATTTTAACAAAAATTATGTTTGACAATTAATAAAAATTAAAATTAAATTTAAAAAAATTTTTCAACATTTAACTATAACATATCATAAAATCAAAAAATTAAAAAATTCAAAATTAAATCTTGGTAATTCATCGTGCTCTGTTTCTTTGTTAATAATTTTATTCTAATTTCTTCGACCTTTTTTTTTAAATGTTTTTCTTCTTTATTAATTTTTGAGCTTAAGGTCACTTCTATTTTAAATATTTGGTATATTTTAATTATCGATATTTCGATTTCCTTTGGAAATCTTCTTCAGGATATATTTTAACAAAAATTATGTTTGACAATTAATAAAAATTAAAATTAAATTTCAAAAAATTTTTCAACATTTAACTATAACATATCATAAAATCAAAAAATTAAAAAATTCAAAATTAAATCTTGGTAATTCATCGTGCTCTGTTTCTTTGTTAATAATTTTATTCTAATTTCTTCGACCTTTTTTTTTTAAATGTTTTTCTTCTTTATTAATTTTTGAGCTTAAGGTCACTTCTATTTTAAATATTTGGTATATTTTAATTATCGATATTTCGATTTCCTTTGGAAATCTTCTTCAGGATATATTTTAACAAAAATTATGTTTGACAATTAATAAAAATTAAAATTAAATTTCAAAAAATTTTTCAACATTTAACTATAACATATCATAAAATCAAAAAATTAAAAAATTCAAAAATAAATCTTGGTAATTCATCGTGCTCGGTTTCTTTGTTAATAATTTTATTCTAATTTCTTCGACCTTTTTTTTTTAAATGTTTTTCTTCTTTATTAATTTTTGAGCTTAAGGTCACTTCTATTTTAAATATTTGGTATATTTTAATTATCGATATTTCGATTTCCTTTGGAAATCTTCTTCAGGATATATTTTAACAAAAATTATGTTTGACAATTAATAAAAATTAAAATTAAATTTCAAAAAATTTTTCAACATTTAACTATAACATATCATAAAATCAAAAAATTAAAAAATTCAAAATTAAATCTTGGTAATTCATCGTGCTCTGTTTCTTTGTTAATAATTTTATTCTAATTTCTTCGACCTTTTTTTTTAAAATGTTTTTCTTCTTTATTAATTTTTGAGCTTAAGGTCACTTCTATTTTAAATATTTGGTATATTTTAATTATCGATATTTCGATTTCCTTTGGAAATCTTCTTCAGGATATATTTTAACAAAAATTATGTTTGACAATTAATAAAAATTAAAATTAAATTTCAAAAAATTTTTCAACATTTAACTATAACATATCATAAAATCAAAAAATTAAAAAATTCAAAATTAAATCTTGGTAATTCATCGTGCTCTGTTTCTTTGTTAATAATTTTATTCTAATTTCTTCGACCTTTTTTTTTTAAATGTTTTTCTTCTTTATTAATTTTTGAGCTTAAGGTCACTTCTATTTTAAATATTTGGTATATTTTAATTATCGATATTTCGATTTCCTTTGGAAATCTTCTTCAGGATATATTTTAACAAAAATTATGTTTGACAATTAATAAAAATTAAAATCAAATTTCAAAAAATTTTTCAACATTTAACTATAACATATCATAAAATCAAAAAATTAAAAAATTCAAAATTAAATCTTGGTAATTCATCGTGCTCTGTTTCTTTGTTAATAATTTTATTCTAATTTCTTCGACCTTTTTTTTTTAAATGTTTTTCTTCTTTATTAATTTTTGAGCTTAAGGTCACTTCTATTTTAAATATTTGGTATATTTTAATTATCGATATTTCGATTTCCTTTGGAAATCTTCTTCAGGATATATTTTAACAAAAATTATGTTTGACAATTAATAAAAATTAAAATCAAATTTCAAAAAATTTTTCAACATTTAACTATAACATATCATAAAATCAAAAAATTAAAAAATTCAAAATTAAATCTTGGTAATTCATCGTGCTCTGTTTCTTTGTTAATAATTTTATTCTAATTTCTTCGACCTTTTTTTTTTAAATGTTTTTCTTCTTTATTAATTTTTGAGCTTAAGGTCACTTCTATTTTAAATATTTGGTATATTTTAATTATCGATATTTCGATTTCCTTTGGAAATCTTCTTCAGGATATATTTTAACAAAAATTATGTTTGACAATTAATAAAAATTAAAATCAAATTTCAAAAAATTTTTCAACATTTAACTATAACATATCATAAAATCAAAAAATTAAAAAATTCAAAATTAAATCTTGGTAATTCATCGTGCTCTGTTTCTTTGTTAATAATTTTATTCTAATTTCTTCGACCTTTTTTTTTTAAATGTTTTTCTTCTTTATTAATTTTTGAGCTTAAGGTCACTTCTATTTTAAATATTTGGTATATTTTAATTATCGATATTTCGATTTCCTTTGGAAATCTTCTTCAGGATATATTTTAACAAAAATTATGTTTGACAATTAATAAAAATTAAAATCAAATTTCAAAAAATTTTTCAACATTTAACTATAACATATCATAAAATCAAAAAATTAAAAAATTCAAAATTAAATCTTGGTAATTCATCGTGCTCTGTTTCTTTGTTAATAATTTTATTCTAATTTCTTCGACCTTTTTTTTTAAAATGTTTTTCTTCTTTATTAATTTTTGAGCTTAAGGTCACTTCTATTTTAAATATTTGGTATATTTTAATTATCGATATTTCGATTTCCTTTGGAAATCTTCTTCAGGATATATTTTAACAAAAATTATGTTTGACAATTAATAAAAATTAAAATCAAATTTCAAAAAATTTTTCAACATTTAACTATAACATATCATAAAATCAAAAAATTAAAAAATTCAAAATTAAATCTTGGTAATTCATCGTGCTCTGTTTCTTTGTTAATAATTTTATTCTAATTTCTTCGACCTTTTTTTTTTAAATGTTTTTCTTCTTTATTAATTTTTGAGCTTAAGGTCACTTCTATTTTAAATATTTGGTATATTTTAATTATCGATATTTCGATTTCCTTTGGAAATCTTCTTCAGGATATATTTTAACAAAAATTATGTTTGACAATTAATAAAAATTAAAATTAAATTTCAAAAAATTTTTCAACATTTAACTATAACATATCATAAAATCAAAAAATTAAAAAATTCAAAATTAAATCTTGGTAATTCATCGTGCTCTGTTTCTTTGTTAATAATTTTATTCTAATTTCTTCGACCTTTTTTTTTAAATGTTTTTCTTCTTTATTAATTTTTGAGCTTAAGGTCACTTCTATTTTAAATATTTGGTATATTTTAATTATCGATATTTCGATTTCCTTTGGAAATCTTCTTCAGGATATATTTTAACAAAAATTATGTTTGACAATTAATAAAAATTCAAAATTAAAATTAAATTTCAAAAAATTTTTCAACATTCAACTATAACATATCATAAAATCAAAAAATTAAAAAATTCAAAATTAAATCTTGGTAATTCATCGTGCTCTGTTTCTTTGTTAATAATTTTATTCTAATTTCTTCGACCTTTTTTTTAAATGTTTTTCTTCTTTATTAATTTTTTGAGCTTAAGGTCACTTCTATTTTAAATATTTGGTATATTTTAATTATCGATATTTCGATTTCCTTTGGAAATCTTCTTCAGGATATATTTTAACAAATATTATGTTTGACAATTAATAAAAATTAAAAATTAAAATTAAATTTCAAAAAATTTTTCAACATTCAACTATAACATATCATAAAATCAAAAAATTAAAAAATTCAAAATTAAATCTTGGTAATTCATCGTGCTCTGTTTCTTTGTTAATAATTTTATTCTAATTTCTTCGACCTTTTTTTTTAAATGTTTTTCTTCTTTATTAATTTTTGAGCTTAAGGTCACTTCTATTTTAAATATTTGGTATATTTTAATTATCGATATTTCGATTTCCTTTGGAAATCTTCTTCAGGATATATTTTAACAAATATTATGTTTGACAATTAATAAAAATTAAAAATTAAAATTTAATTTCAAAAAATTTTTCAACATTCAACTATAACATATCATAAAATCAAAAAATTAAAAAATTCAAAATTAAATCTTGGTAATTCATCGTGCTCTGTTTCTTTGTTAATAATTTTATTCTAATTTCTTCGACCTTTTTTTTTAAATGTTTTTCTTCTTTATTAATTTTTTGAGCTTAAGGTCACTTCTATTTTAAATATTTGGTATATTTTAATTATCGATATTTCGATTTCCTTTGGAAATCTTCTTCAGGATATATTTTAACAAATATTATGTTTGACAATTAATAAAAATTAAAAATTAAAATTTAATTTCAAAAAATTTTTCAACATTCAACTATAACATATCATAAAATCAAAAAATTAAAAAATTCAAAATTAAATCTTGGTAATTCATCGTGCTCTGTTTCTTTGTTAATAATTTTATTCTAATTTCTTCGACCTTTTTTTTAAATGTTTTTCTTCTTTATTAATTTTTTGAGCTTAAGGTCACTTCTATTTTAAATATTTGGTATATTTTAATTATCGATATTTCGATTTCCTTTGGAAATCTTCTTCAGGATATATTTTAACAAATATTATGTTTAACAATTAATAAAAATTAAAAATTAAAATTAAATTTCAAAAAATTTTTCAACATTCAACTATAACATATCATAAAATCAAAAAATTAAAAAATTAAAAATTAAATCTTGGTAATTCATCGTGCTCTGTTTCTTTGTTAATAATTTTATTCTAATTTCTTCGACCTTTTTTTTTAAATGTTTTTCTTCTTTATTAATTTTTGAGCTTAAGGTCACTTCTATTTTAAATATTTGGTATATTTTAATTATCGATATTTCGATTTCCTTTGGAAATCTTCTTCAGGATATATTTTAACAAAAATTATGTTTGACAATTAATAAAAATTCAAAATTAAAATTAAATTTCAAAAAATTTTTCAACATTCAACTATAACATATCATAAAATCAAAAAATTAAAAAATTCAAAATTAAATCTTGGTAATTCATCGTGCTCTGTTTCTTTGTTAATAATTTTATTCTAATTTCTTCGACCTTTTTTTTAAATGTTTTTCTTCTTTATTAATTTTTTGAGCTTAAGGTCACTTCTATTTTAAATATTTGGTATATTTTAATTATCGATATTTCGATTTCCTTTGGAAATCTTCTTCAGGATATATTTTAACAAATATTATGTTTGACAATTAATAAAAATTAAAAATTAAAATTAAATTTCAAAAAATTTTTCAACATTCAACTATAACATATCATAAAATCAAAAAATTAAAAAATTCAAAATTAAATCTTGGTAATTCATCGTGCTCTGTTTCTTTGTTAATAATTTTATTCTAATTTCTTCGACCTTTTTTTTTAAATGTTTTTCTTCTTTATTAATTTTTGAGCTTAAGGTCACTTCTATTTTAAATATTTGGTATATTTTAATTATCGATATTTCGATTTCCTTTGGAAATCTTCTTCAGGATATATTTTAACAAATATTATGTTTGACAATTAATAAAAATTAAAAATTAAAATTTAATTTCAAAAAATTTTTCAACATTCAACTATAACATATCATAAAATCAAAAAATTAAAAAATTCAAAATTAAATCTTGGTAATTCATCGTGCTCTGTTTCTTTGTTAATAATTTTATTCTAATTTCTTCGACCTTTTTTTTTAAATGTTTTTCTTCTTTATTAATTTTTTGAGCTTAAGGTCACTTCTATTTTAAATATTTGGTATATTTTAATTATCGATATTTCGATTTCCTTTGGAAATCTTCTTCAGGATATATTTTAACAAATATTATGTTTGACAATTAATAAAAATTAAAAATTAAAATTTAATTTCAAAAAATTTTTCAACATTCAACTATAACATATCATAAAATCAAAAAATTAAAAAATTCAAAATTAAATCTTGGTAATTCATCGTGCTCTGTTTCTTTGTTAATAATTTTATTCTAATTTCTTCGACCTTTTTTTTAAATGTTTTTCTTCTTTATTAATTTTTTGAGCTTAAGGTCACTTCTATTTTAAATATTTGGTATATTTTAATTATCGATATTTCGATTTCCTTTGGAAATCTTCTTCAGGATATATTTTAACAAATATTATGTTTAACAATTAATAAAAATTAAAAATTAAAATTAAATTTCAAAAAATTTTTCAACATTCAACTATAACATATCATAAAATCAAAAAATTAAAAAATTAAAAATTAAATCTTGGTAATTCATCGTGCTCTGTTTCTTTGTTAATAATTTTATTCTAATTTCTTCGACCTTTTTTTTTAAATGTTTTTCTTCTTTATTAATTTTTGAGCTTAAGGTCACTTCTATTTTAAATATTTGGTATATTTTAATTATCGATATTTCGATTTCCTTTGGAAATCTTCTTCAGGATATATTTTAACAAATATTATGTTTGACAATTAATAAAAATTAAAAATTAAAATTAAATTTCAAAAAATTTTTCAACATTCAACTATAACATATCATAAAATCAAAAAATTAAAAAATTCAAAATTAAATCTTGGTAATTCATCGTGCTCTGTTTCTTTGTTAATAATTTTATTCTAATTTCTTCGACCTTTTTTTTTTAAAATGTTTTTCTTCTTTATTAATTTTTGAGCTTAAGGTCACTTCTATTTTAAATATTTGGTATATTTTAATTATCGATATTTCGATTTCCTTTGGAAATCTTCTTCAGGATATATTTTAACAAAAATTATGTTTGACAATTAATAAAAATTAAAAATTAAAATTAAATTTCAAAAAATTTTTCAACATTCAACTATAACATATCATAAAATCAAAAAATTAAAAAATTCAAAATTAAATCTTGGTAATTCATCGTGCTCTGTTTCTTTGTTAATAATTTTATTCTAATTTCTTCGACCTTTTTTTTTAAATGTTTTTCTTCTTTATTAATTTTTTGAGCTTAAGGTCACTTCTATTTTAAATATTTGGTATATTTTAATTATCGATATTTCGATTTCCTTTGGAAATCTTCTTCAGGATATATTTTAACAAAAATTATGTTTGACAATTAATAAAAATTAAAAATTAAAATTAAATTTCAAAAAATTTTTCAACATTCAACTATAACATATCATAAAATCAAAAAATTAAAAAATTCAAAATTAAATCTTGGTAATTCATCGTGCTCTGTTTCTTTGTTAATAATTTTATTCTAATTTCTTCGACCTTTTTTTTTTTAAATGTTTTTCTTCTTTATTAATTTTTGAGCTTAAGGTCACTTCTATTTTAAATATTTGGTATATTTTAATTATCGATATTTCGATTTCCTTTGGAAATCTTCTTCAGGATATATTTTAACAAAAATTATGTTTGACAATTAATAAAAATTAAAAATTAAAATTAAATTTCAAAAAATTTTTCAACATTCAACTATAACATATCATAAAATCAAAAAATTAAAAAATTCAAAATTAAATCTTGGTAATTCATCGTGCTCTGTTTCTTTGTTAATAATTTTATTCTAATTTCTTCGACCTTTTTTTTTAAATGTTTTTCTTCTTTATTAATTTTTTGAGCTTAAGGTCACTTCTATTTTAAATATTTTAAATATTTGGTATATTTTAATTATCGATATTTCGATTTCCTTTGGAAATCTTCTTCAGGATATATTTTAACAAATATTATGTTTGACAATTAATAAAAATTAAAAATTAAAATTTAATTTCAAAAAATTTTTCAACATTCAACTATAACATATCATAAAATCAAAAAATTAAAAAATTCAAAATTAAATCTTGGTAATTCATCGTGCTCTGTTTCTTTGTTAATAATTTTATTCTAATTTCTTCGACCTTTTTTTTTTTTAATGTTTTTCTTCTTTATTAATTTTTGAGCTTAAGGTCACTTCTATTTTAAATATTTGGTATATTTTAATTATCGATATTTCGATTTCCTTTGGAAATCTTCTTCAGGATATATTTTAACAAAAATTATGTTTGACAATTAATAAAAATTAAAAATTAAAATTAAATTTCAAAAAATTTTTCAACATTCAACTATAACATATCATAAAATCAAAAAATTAAAAAATTCAAAATTAAATCTTGGTAATTCATCGTGCTCTGTTTCTTTGTTAATAATTTTATTCTAATTTCTTCGACCTTTTTTTTTTAAATGTTTTTCTTCTTTATTAATTTTTGAGCTTAAGGTCACTTCTATTTTAAATATTTGGTATATTTTAATTATCGATATTTCGATTTCCTTTGGAAATCTTCTTCAGGATATATTTTTACAAAAATTATGTTTGACAATTAATAAAAATTAAAAATTAAAATTAAATTTCAAAAAATTTTTCAACATTCAACTATAACATATCATAAAATCAAAAAATTAAAAAATTCAAAATTAAATCTTGGTAATTCATCGTGCTCTGTTTCTTTGTTAATAATTTTATTCTAATTTCTTCGACCTTTTTTTTTAAATGTTTTTCTTCTTTATTAATTTTTTGAGCTTAAGGTCACTTCTATTTTAAATATTTGGTATATTTTAATTATCGATATTTCGATTTCCTTTGGAAATCTTCTTCAGGATATATTTTAACAAAAATTATGTTTGAC
Source organism: Pollenia angustigena (assembly GCA_930367215.1). NCBI lineage: Eukaryota > Metazoa > Arthropoda > Insecta > Diptera > Polleniidae > Pollenia > Pollenia angustigena. The sequence continues at coordinate 79,239,572 of OV884058.1, read as the reverse complement.
AATTAATAAAAATTAAAAATTAAAATTAAATTTCAAAAAATTTTTCAACATTCAACTATAACATATCATAAAATCAAAAAATTAAAAAATTCAAAATTAAATCTTGGTAATTCATCGTGCTCTGTTTCTTTGTTAATAATTTTATTCTAATTTCTTCGACCTTTTTTTTTTTAAATGTTTTTCTTCTTTATTAATTTTTGAGCTTAAGGTCACTTCTATTTTAAATATTTGGTATATTTTAATTATCGATATTTCGATTTCCTTTGGAAATCTTCTTCAGGATATATTTTAACAAAAATTATGTTTGACAATTAATAAAAATTAAAAATTAAAATTAAATTTCAAAAAATTTTTCAACATTCAACTATAACATATCATAAAATCAAAAAATTAAAAAATTCAAAATTAAATCTTGGTAATTCATCGTGCTCTGTTTCTTTGTTAATAATTTTATTCTAATTTCTTCGACCTTTTTTTTAAATGTTTTTCTTCTTTATTAATTTTTTGAGCTTAAGGTCACTTCTATTTTAAATATTTGGTATATTTTAATTATCGATATTTCGATTTCCTTTGGAAATCTTCTTCAGGATATATTTTAACAAATATTATGTTTGACAATTAATAAAAATTAAAAATTAAAATTAAATTTCAAAAAATTTTTCAACATTCAACTATAACATATCATAAAATCAAAAAATTAAAAAATTCAAAATTAAATCTTGGTAATTCATTGTGCTCTGTTTCTTTGTTAATAATTTTATTCTAATTTCTTCGACCTTTTTTTTAAATGTTTTTCTTCTTTATTAATTTTTGAGCTTAAGGTCACTTCTATTTTAAATATTTGGTATATTTTAATTATCGATATTTCGATTTCCTTTGGAAATCTTCTTCAGGATATATTTTAACAAAAATTATGTTTGACAATTAATAAAAATTAAAATTAAATTTCAAAAAATTTTTCAACATTCAACTATAAAATAACATAAAATCAAAAAATTAAAAATTAAATCTTGGTAATTCATCGTGCTCTGTTTCTTTGTTAATAATTTTATTCTAATTTCTTCGACCTTTTTTTTAAATGTTTTTCTTCTTTATTAATTTTTGAGCTTAAGGTCACTTCTATTTTAAATATTTGGTATATTTTAATTATCGATATTTCGATTTCCTTTGGAAATCTTCTTCAGGATATATTTTAACAAAAATTATGTTTGACAATTAATAAAAATTAAAAATTAAAATTAAATTTCAAAAAATTTTTCAACATTCAACTATAACATATCATAAAATCAAAAAATTCAAAAATTCAAAATTAAATCTTGGTAATTCATTGTGCTCTGTTTCTTTGTTAATAATTTTATTCTAATTTCTTCGACCTTTTTTTTTAAATGTTTTTCTTCTTTATTAATTTTTGAGCTTAAGGTCACTTCTATTTTAAATATTTGGTATATTTTAATTATCGATATTTCGATTTCCTTTGGAAATCTTCTTCAGGATATATTTTAACAAAAATTATGTTTGACAATTAATAAAAATTAAAAATTAAAATTAAATTTCAAAAAATTTTTCAACATTCAACTATAACATATCATAAAATCAAAAAATTCAAAAATTCAAAATTAAATCTTGGTAATTCATCGTGCTCTGTTTCTTTGTTAATAATTTTATTCTAATTTCTTCGACCTTTTTTTTTAAATGTTTTTCTTCTTTATTAATTTTTTGAGCTTAAGGTCACTTCTATTTTAAATATTTGGTATATTTTAATTATCGATATTTCGATTTCCTTTGGAAATCTTCTTCAGGATATATTTTAACAAAAATTATGTTTGACAATTAATAAAAATTAAAATTAAATTTCAAAAAATTTTTCAACATTTAACTATAACATATCATAAAATCAAAAAATTAAAAAATTCAAAATTAAATCTTGGTAATTCATCGTGCTCTGTTTCTTTGTTAATAATTTTATTCTAATTTCTTCGACCTTTTTTTTTAAAATGTTTTTCTTCTTTATTAATTTTTGAGCTTAAGGTCACTTCTATTTTAAATATTTGGTATATTTTAATTATCGATATTTCGATTTCCTTTGGAAATCTTCCTTAGGATATATTTTAACAAAAATTATGTTTGACAATTAATAAAAATTAAAATTAAATTTCAAAAAATTTTTCAACATTCAACTATAACATATCATAAAATCAAAAAATTAAAAAATTCAAAATTAAATCTTGGTAATTCATCGTGCTCTGTTTCTTTGTTAATAATTTTATTCTAATTTCTTCGACCTTTTTTTTTTAAATGTTTTTCTTCTTTATTAATTTTTGAGCTTAAGGTCACTTCTATTTTAAATATTTGGTATATTTTAATTATCGATATTTCGATTTCCTTTGGAAATCTTCTTCAGGATATATTTTAACAAAAATTATGTTTGACAATTAATAAAAATTAAAATTAAATTTCAAAAAATTTTTCAACATTCAACTATAACATATCATAAAATCAAAAAATTAAAAAATTCAAAATTAAATCTTGGTAATTCATCGTGCTCTGTTTCTTTGTTAATAATTTTATTCTAATTTCTTCGACCTTTTTTTTTAAAATGTTTTTCTTCTTTATTAATTTTTGAGCTTAAGGTCACTTCTATTTTAAATATTTGGTATATTTTAATTATCGATATTTCGATTTCCTTTGGAAATCTTCCTTAGGATATATTTTAACAAAAATTATGTTTGACAATTAATAAAAATTAAAATTAAATTTCAAAAAATTTTTCAACATTCAACTATAACATATCATAAAATCAAAAAATTAAAAAATTCAAAATTAAATCTTGGTAATTCATCGTGCTCTGTTTCTTTGTTAATAATTTTATTCTAATTTCTTCGACCTTTTTTTTTTTAAATGTTTTTCTTCTTTATTAATTTTTGAGCTTAAGGTCACTTCTATTTTAAATATTTGGTATATTTTAATTATCGATATTTCGATTTCCTTTGGAAATCTTCTTCAGGATATATTTTAACAAAAATTATGTTTGACAATTAATAAAAATTAAAATTAAATTTCAAAAAATTTTTCAACATTCAACTATAACATATCATAAAATCAAAAAATTAAAAAATTCAAAATTAAATCTTGGTAATTCATCGTGCTCTGTTTCTTTGTTAATAATTTTATTCTAATTTCTTCGACCTTTTTTTTTTTAAATGTTTTTCTTCTTTATTAATTTTTGAGCTTAAGGTCACTTCTATTTTAAATATTTGGTATATTTTAATTATCGATATTTCGATTTCCTTTGGAAATCTTCTTCAGGATATATTTTAACAAAAATTATGTTTGACAATTAATAAAAATTAAAAATTAAAATTAAATTTCAAAAAATTTTTCAACATTCAACTATAACATATCATAAAATCAAAACATTAAAAAATTCAAAATTAAATCTTGGTAATTCATTGTGCTCTGTTTCTTTGTTAATAATTTTATTCTAATTTCTTCGACCTTTTTTTTAAATGTTTTTCTTCTTTATTAATTTTTGAGCTTAAGGTCACTTCCATTTTAAATATTTGGTATATTTTAATTATCGATATTTCGATTTCCTTTGGAAATCTTCTTCAGGATATATTTTAACAAAAATTATGTTTGACAATTAATAAAAATTAAAATTAAATTTCAAAAAATTTTTCAACATTCAACTATAAAATAACATAAAATCAAAAAATTAAAAATTAAATCTTGGTAATTCATCGTGCTCTGTTTCTTTGTTAATAATTTTATTCTAATTTCTTCGACCTTTTTTTTAAATGTTTTTCTTCTTTATTAATTTTTGAGCTTAAGGTCACTTCTATTTTAAATATTTGGTATATTTTAATTATCGATATTTCGATTTCCTTTGGAAATCTTCTTCAGGATATATTTTAACAAAAATTATGTTTGACAATTAATAAAAATTAAAAATTAAAATTAAATTTCAAAAAATTTTTCAACATTCAACTATAACATATCATAAAATCAAAAAATTCAAAAATTCAAAATTAAATCTTGGTAATTCATTGTGCTCTGTTTCTTTGTTAATAATTTTATTCTAATTTCTTCGACCTTTTTTTTTAAATGTTTTTCTTCTTTATTAATTTTTGAGCTTAAGGTCACTTCTATTTTAAATATTTGGTATATTTTAATTATCGATATTTCGATTTCCTTTGGAAATCTTCTTCAGGATATATTTTAACAAAAATTATGTTTGACAATTAATAAAAATTAAAAATTAAAATTAAATTTCAAAAAATTTTTCAACATTCAACTATAACATATCATAAAATCAAAAAATTAAAAAATTCAAAATTAAATCTTGGTAATTCATTGTGCTCTGTTTCTTTGTTAATAATTTTATTCTAATTTCTTCGACCTTTTTTTTTAAATGTTTTTCTTCTTTATTAATTTTTGAGCTTAAGGTCACTTCTATTTTAAATATTTGGTATATTTTAATTATCGATATTTCGATTTCCTTTGGAAATCTTCTTCAGGATATATTTCAACAAAAATTATGTTTGACAATTAATAAAAATTAAAAATTAAAATTAAATTTCAAAAAATTTTTCAACATTCAACTATAACATATCATAAAATCAAAAATTAAAAAATTCAAAATTAAATCTTGGTAATTCATTGTGCTCTGTTTCTTTTTTAATAATTTTATTCTAATTTCTTCGACCTTTTTTTTTAAATGTTTTTCTTCTTTATTAATTTTTGAGCTTAAGGTCACTTCTATTTTAAATATTTGGTATATTTTAATTATCGATATTTCTATTTCCTTTGGAAATCTTCTTCAGGATATATTTTAACAAAAATTATGTTTGACAATTAATAAAAATTAAATTTCAAAAAATTTTTCAACATTCAACTATAACATATCATAAAATCAAAAAATTAAAACATTCAAAATTAAATCTTGGTAATTCATTGTGCTCTGTTTCTTTGTTAGTAATTTTATTCTAATTTCTTCGACCTTTTTTTTTAAATGTTTTTCTTCTTTATTAATTTTTGAGCTTAAGGTCACTTCTATTTTAAATATTTGGTATATTTTAATTATCGATATTTCGATTTCCTTTGGAAATCTTCTTCAGGATATATTTTAACAAAAATTATGTTTGACAATTAATAAAAATTAAAAATTAAAATTAAATTTCAAAAAATTTTTCAACATTCAACTATAAAATATCATAAAATCAAAAAATTAAAAATTAAATCTTGGTAATTCATCGTGCTCTGTTTCTTTGTTAATAATTTTATTCTAATTTCTTCGACCTTTTTTTTTTAAATGTTTTTCTTCTTTATTAATTTTTGAGCTTAAGGTCACTTCTATTTTAAATATTTGGTATATTTTAATTATCTATATTTCGATTTCCTTTGGAAATCTTCTTCAGGATATATTTTAACAAATATTATGTTTGACAATTAATAAAAATTAAAAATTAAAATTAAATTTCAAAAAATTTTTCAACATTCAACTATAACATATCATAAAATCAAAAAATTAAAACATTCAAAATTAAATCTTGGTAATTCATTGTGCTCTGTTTCTTTGTTAGTAATTTTATTCTAATTTCTTCGACCTTTTTTTTTAAATGTTTTTCTTCTTTATTAATTTTTGAGCTTAAGGTCACTTCTATTTTAAATATTTGGTATATTTTAATTATCGATATTTCGATTTCCTTTGGAAATCTTCTTCAGGATATATTTCAACAAAAATTATGTTTGACAATTAATAAAAATTAAAAATTAAAATTAAATTTCAAAAAATTTTTCAACATTCAACTATAACATATCATAAAATCAAAAATTAAAAAATTCAAAATTAAATCTTGGTAATTCATTGTGCTCTGTTTCTTTGTTAATAATTTTATTCTAATTTCTTCGACCTTTTTTTTTAAATGTTTTTCTTCTTTATTAATTTTTGAGCTTAAGGTCACTTCTATTTTAAATATTTGGTATATTTTAATTATCGATATTTCTATTTCCTTTGGAAATCTTCTTCAGGATATATTTTAACAAAAATTATGTTTGACAATTAATAAAAATTAAATTTCAAAAAATTTTTCAACATTCAACTATAACATATCATAAAATCAAAAAATTAAAACATTCAAAATTAAATCTTGGTAATTCATTGTGCTCTGTTTCTTTGTTAGTAATTTTATTCTAATTTCTTCGACCTTTTTTTTTAAATGTTTTTCTTCTTTATTAATTTTTGAGCTTAAGGTCACTTCTATTTTAAATATTTGGTATATTTTAATTATCGATATTTCGATTTCCTTTGGAAATCTTCTTCAGGATATATTTCAACAAAAATTATGTTTGACAATTAATAAAAATTAAAAATTAAAATTAAATTTCAAAAAATTTTTCAACATTCAACTATAACATATCATAAAATCAAAAATTAAAAAATTCAAAATTAAATCTTGGTAATTCATTGTGCTCTGTTTCTTTGTTAATAATTTTATTCTAATTTCTTCGACCTTTTTTTTTAAATGTTTTTCTTCTTTATTAATTTTTGAGCTTAAGGTCACTTCTATTTTAAATATTTGGTATATTTTAATTATCGATATTTCTATTTCCTTTGGAAATCTTCTTCAGGATATATTTTAACAAAAATTATGTTTGACAATTAATAAAAATTAAATTTCAAAAAATTTTTCAACATTCAACTATAACATATCATAAAATCAAAAAATTAAAACATTCAAAATTAAATCTTGGTAATTCATTGTGCTCTGTTTCTTTGTTAGTAATTTTATTCTAATTTCTTCGACCTTTTTTTTTAAATGTTTTTCTTCTTTATTAATTTTTGAGCTTAAGGTCACTTCTATTTTAAATATTTGGTATATTTTAATTATCGATATTTCGATTTCCTTTGGAAATCTTCTTCAGGATATATTTTAACAAAAATTATGTTTGACAATTAATAAAAATTAAAAATTAAAATTAAATTTCAAAAAATTTTTCAACATTCAACTATAAAATATCATAAAATCAAAAAATTAAAAATTAAATCTTGGTAATTCATCGTGCTCTGTTTCTTTGTTAATAATTTTATTCTAATTTCTTCGACCTTTTTTTTTTAAATGTTTTTCTTCTTTATTAATTTTTGAGCTTAAGGTCACTTCTATTTTAAATATTTGGTATATTTTAATTATCTATATTTCGATTTCCTTTGGAAATCTTCTTCAGGATATATTTTAACAAATATTATGTTTGACAATTAATAAAAATTAAAAATTAAAATTAAATTTCAAAAAATTTTTCAACATTCAACTATAACATATCATAAAATCAAAAAATTAAAACATTCAAAATTAAATCTTGGTAATTCATTGTGCTCTGTTTCTTTGTTAGTAATTTTATTCTAATTTCTTCGACCTTTTTTTTTAAATGTTTTTCTTCTTTATTAATTTTTGAGCTTAAGGTCACTTCTATTTTAAATATTTGGTATATTTTAATTATCGATATTTCGATTTCCTTTGGAAATCTTCTTCAGGATATATTTTAACAAAAATTATGTTTGACAATTAATAAAAATTAAAAATTAAAATTAAATTTCAAAAAATTTTTCAACATTCAACTATAAAATATCATAAAATCAAAAAATTAAAAATTAAATCTTGGTAATTCATCGTGCTCTGTTTCTTTGTTAATAATTTTATTCTAATTTCTTCGACCTTTTTTTTTTAAATGTTTTTCTTCTTTATTAATTTTTGAGCTTAAGGTCACTTCTATTTTAAATATTTGGTATATTTTAATTATCTATATTTCGATTTCCTTTGGAAATCTTCTTCAGGATATATTTTAACAAATATTATGTTTGACAATTAATAAAAATTAAAAATTAAAATTAAATTTCAAAAAATTTTTCAACATTCAACTATAACATATCATAAAATCAAAAAATTAAAAAATTCAAAATTAAATCTTGGTAATTCATCGTGCTCTGTTTCTTTGTTAATAATTTTATTCTAATTTCTTCGACCTTTTTTTTTTTAAATGTTTTTCTTCTTTATTAATTTTTGAGCTTAAGGTCACTTCTATTTTAAATATTTGGTATATTTTAATTATCGATATTTCGATTTCCTTTGGAAATCTTCTTCAGGATATATTTTAACAAAAATTATGTTTGACAATTAATAAAAATTAAAAATTAAAATTAAATTTCAAAAAATTTTTCAACATTCAACTATAACATATCATAAAATCAAAAAATTCAAAAATTCAAAATTAAATCTTGGTAATTCATTGTGCTCTGTTTCTTTGTTAATAATTTTATTCTAATTTCTTCGACCTTTTTTTTTAAATGTTTTTCTTCTTTATTAATTTTTGAGCTTAAGGTCACTTCTATTTTAAATATTTGGTATATTTTAATTATCGATATTTCGATTTCCTTTGGAAATCTTCTTCAGGATATATTTTAACAAAAATTATGTTTGACAATTAATAAAAATTAAAAATTAAAATTAAATTTCAAAAAATTTTTCAACATTCAACTATAACATATCATAAAATCAAAAAATTCAAAAATTCAAAATTAAATCTTGGTAATTCATTGTGCTCTGTTTCTTTGTTAATAATTTTATTCTAATTTCTTCGACCTTTTTTTTAAATGTTTTTCTTCTTTATTAATTTTTGAGCTTAAGGTCACTTCTATTTTAAATATTTGGTATATTTTAATTATCGATATTTCGATTTCCTTTGGAAATCTTCTTCAGGATATATTTTAACAAAAATTATGTTTGACAATTAATAAAAATTAAAATTAAATTTCAAAAAATTTTTCAACATTCAACTATAACATATCATAAAATCAAAAAATTAAAACATTCAAAATTAAATCTTGATAATTCATTGTGCTCTGTTTCTTTGTTAATAATTTTATTCTAATTTCTTCGACCTTTTTTTTTAAATGTTTTTCTTCTTTATTAATTTTTGAGCTTAAGGTCACTTCTATTTTAAATATTTGGTATATTTTAATTATCGATATTTCGATTTCCTTTGGAAATCTTCTTCAGGATATATTTTAACAAATATTATGTTTGACAATTAATAAAAATTAAAAATTAAAATTAAATTTCAAAAAATTTTTCAACATTCAACTATAACATATCATAAAATCAAAAAATTCAAAAATTCAAAATTAAATCTTGGTAATTCATTGTGCTCTGTTTCTTTGTTAATAATTTTATTCTAATTTCTTCGACCTTTTTTTTTAAATGTTTTTCTTCTTTATTAATTTTTGAGCTTAAGGTCACTTCTATTTTAAATATTTGGTATATTTTAATTATCGATATTTCGATTTCCTTTGGAAATCTTCTTCAGGATATATTTTAACAAAAATTATGTTTGACAATTAATAAAAATTAAAATTAAATTTCAAAAAATTTTTCAACATTCAACTATAACATATCATAAAATCAAAAAATTAAAACATTCAAAATTAAATCTTGATAATTCATTGTGCTCTGTTTCTTTGTTAATAATTTTATTCTAATTTCTTCGACCTTTTTTTTTAAATGTTTTTCTTCTTTATTAATTTTTGAACTTAAGGTCACTTCTATTTTAAATATTTGGTATATTTTAATTATCGATATTTCGATTTCCTTTGGAAATCTTCTTCAGGATATATTTTAACAAAAATTATGTTTGACAATTAATAAAAATTAAAAATTAAAATTAAATTTCAAAAAATTTTTCAACATTCAACTATAAAATATCATAAAATCAAAAAATTAAAAATTAAATCTTGGTAATTCGTCGTGCTCTGTTTCTTTGTTAATAATTTTATTCTAATTTTTTCGACCTTTTTTTTTAAATGTTTTTCTTCTTTATTAATTTTTGAGCTTAAGGTCACTTCTATTTTAAATATTTGGTATATTTTAATTATCGATATTTCGATTTCCTTTGGAAATCTTCTTCAGGATATATTTTAACAAAAATTATGTTTGACAATTAATAAAAATTAAAATTAAATTTCAAAAAATTTTTCAACATTCAACTATAAAATATCATAAAATCAAAAAATTAAAAATTAAATCTTGGTAATTCGTCGTGCTCTGTTTCTTTGTTAATAATTTTATTCTAATTTTTTCGACCTTTTTTTTTAAATGTTTTTCTTCTTTATTAATTTTTGAGCTTAAGGTCACTTCTATTTTAAATATTTGGTATATTTTAATTATCGATATTTCGATTTCCTTTGGAAATCTTCTTCAGGATATATTTTAACAAAAATTATGTTTGACAATTAATAAAAATTAAAATTAAATTTCAAAAAATTTTTCAACATTCAACTATAACATATCATAAAATCAAAAAATTAAAACATTCAAAATTAAATCTTGATAATTCATTGTGCTCTGTTTCTTTGTTAATAATTTTATTCTAATTTCTTCGACCTTTTTTTTTAAATGTTTTTCTTCTTTATTAATTTTTGAACTTAAGGTCACTTCTATTTTAAATATTTGGTATATTTTAATTATCGATATTTCGATTTCCTTTGGAAATCTTCTTCAGGATATATTTTAACAAAAATTATGTTTGACAATTAATAAAAATTAAAAATTAAAATTAAATTTCAAAAAATTTTTCAACATTCAACTATAAAATATCATAAAATCAAAAAATTAAAAATTAAATCTTGGTAATTCGTCGTGCTCTGTTTCTTTGTTAATAATTTTATTCTAATTTTTTCGACCTTTTTTTTTAAATGTTTTTCTTCTTTATTAATTTTTGAGCTTAAGGTCACTTCTATTTTAAATATTTGGTATATTTTAATTATCGATATTTCGATTTCCTTTGGAAATCTTCTTCAGGATATATTTTAACAAAAATTATGTTTGACAATTAATAAAAATTAAAATTAAATTTCAAAAAATTTTTCAACATTCAACTATAAAATATCATAAAATCAAAAAATTAAAAATTAAATCTTGGTAATTCGTCGTGCTCTGTTTCTTTGTTAATAATTTTATTCTAATTTTTTCGACCTTTTTTTTTAAATGTTTTTCTTCTTTATTAATTTTTGAGCTTAAGGTCACTTCTATTTTAAATATTTGGTATATTTTAAATATCGATATTTCGATTTCCTTTGGAAATCTTCTTCAGGATATATTTTAACAAAAATTATGTTTGACAATTAATAAAAATTAAAAATTAAAATTAAATTTCAAAAAATTTTTCAACATTCAACTATAACATATCATAAAATCAAAAAATTAAAAAATTCAAAATTAAATCTTGGTAATTCATCGTGCTCTGTTTCTTTGTTAATAATTTTATTCTAATTTCTTCGACCTTTTTTTTTAAAATGTTTTTCTTCTTTATTAATTTTTGAGCTTAAGGTCACTTCTATTTTAAATATTTGGTATATTTTAATTATCGATATTTCGATTTCCTTTGGAAATCTTCTTCAGGATATATTTTAACAAAAATTATGTTTGACAATTAATAAAAATTAAAAATTAAAATTAAATTTCAAAAAATTTTTCAACATTCAACTATAACATATCATAAAATCAAAAAATTCAAAAATTCAAAATTAAATCTTGGTAATTCATCGTGCTCTGTTTCTTTGTTAATAATTTTATTCTAATTTCTTCGACCTTTTCTTTTAAATGTTTTTCTTCTTTATTAATTTTTGAGCTTAAGGTCACTTCTATTTAAAATATTTGGTATATTTTAATTATCGATATTTCGATTTGCTTTGGAAATCTTCTTCAGGATATATTTTAACAAAAATTATGTTTGACAATTAATAAAAATTAAAATTAAATTTCAAAAAATTTTTCAACATTCAACTATAACATATCATAAAATCAAAAAATTAAAAAATTCAAAATTAAATCTTGGTAATTCATCGTGCTCTGTTTCTTTGTTAATAATTTTATTCTAATTTCTTCGACCTTTTTTTTTAAAATGTTTTTCTTCTTTATTAATTTTTGAGCTTAAGGTCACTTCTATTTTAAATATTTGGTATATTTTAATTATCGATATTTCGATTTCCTTTGGAAATCTTCTTCAGGATATATTTTAACAAAAATTATGTTTGACAATTAATAAAAATTAAAAATTAAAATTAAATTTCAAAAAATTTTTCAACATTCAACTATAACATATCATAAAATCAAAAAATTCAAAAATTCAAAATTAAATCTTGGTAATTCATCGTGCTCTGTTTCTTTGTTAATAATTTTATTCTAATTTCTTCGACCTTTTCTTTTAAATGTTTTTCTTCTTTATTAATTTTTGAGCTTAAGGTCACTTCTATTTAAAATATTTGGTATATTTTAATTATCGATATTTCGATTTGCTTTGGAAATCTTCTTCAGGATATATTTTAACAAAAATTATGTTTGACAATTAATAAAAATTAAAATTAAATTTCAAAAAATTTTTCAACATTCAACTATAACATATCATAAAATCAAAAAATTAAAAAATTCAAAATTAAATCTTGGTAATTCATCGTGCTCTGTTTCTTTGTTAATAATTTTATTCTAATTTCTTCGACCTTTTTTTTTAAATGTTTTTCTTCTTTATTAATTTTTGAGCTTAAGGTCACTTCTATTTTAAATATTTGGTATATTTTAATTATCGATATTTCGATTTCCTTTGGAAATCTTCTTCAGGATATATTTTAACAAATATTATGTTTGACAATTAATAAAAATTAAAAATTAAAATTAAATTTCAAAAAATTTTTCAACATTCAACTATAACATATCATAAAATCAAAAAATTAAAAAATTCAAAATTAAATCTTGGTAATTCATCGTGCTCTGTTTCTTTGTTAATAATTTTATTCTAATTTCTTCGACCTTTTTTTTTAAATGTTTTTCTTCTTTATTAATTTTTGAGCTTAAGGTCACTTCTATTTTAAATATTTGGTATATTTTAATTATCGATATTTCGATTTCCTTTGGAAATCTTCTTCAGGATATATTTTAACAAATATTATGTTTGACAATTAATAAAAATTAAAAATTAAAATTAAATTTCAAAAAATTTTTCAACATTCAACTATAACATATCATAAAATCAAAAAATTAAAAAATTCAAAATTAAATCTTGGTAATTCATCGTGCTCTGTTTCTTTGTTAATAATTTTATTCTAATTTCTTCGACCTTTTTTTTTTTAAATGTTTTTCTTCTTTATTAATTTTTGAGCTTAAGGTCACTTCTATTTTAAATATTTGGTATATTTTAATTATCGATATTTCGATTTCCTTTGGAAATCTTCTTCAGGATATATTTTAACAAAAATTATGTTTGACAATTAATAAAAATTAAAATTAAATTTCAAAAAATTTTTCAACATTCAACTATAACATATCATAAAATCAAAAAATTAAAAAATTCAAAATTAAATCTTGGTAATTCATCGTGCTCTGTTTCTTTGTTAATAATTTTATTCTAATTTCTTCGACCTTTTCTTTTAAATGTTTTTCTTCTTTATTAATTTTTGAGCTTAAGGTCACTTCTATTTTAAATATTTGGTATATTTTAATTATCGATATTTCGATTTCCTTTGGAAATCTTCTTCAGGATATATTTTAACAAATATTATGTTTGACAATTAATAAAAATTAAAAATTAAAATTAAATTTCAAAAAATTTTTCAACATTCAACTATAACATATCATAAAATCAAAAAATTAAAAAATTCAAAATTAAATCTTGGTAATTCATCGTGCTCTGTTTCTTTGTTAATAATTTTATTCTAATTTCTTCGACCTTTTTTTTTAAATGTTTTTCTTCTTTATTAATTTTTGAGCTTAAGGTCACTTCTATTTTAAATATTTGGTATATTTTAATTATCGATATTTCGATTTCCTTTGGAAATCTTCTTCAGGATATATTTTAACAAATATTATGTTTGACAATTAATAAAAATTAAAAATTAAAATTAAATTTCAAAAAATTTTTCAACATTCAACTATAACATATCATAAAATCAAAAAATTAAAAAATTCAAAATTAAATCTTGGTAATTCATCGTGCTCTGTTTCTTTGTTAATAATTTTATTCTAATTTCTTCGACCTTTTCTTTTAAATGTTTTTCTTCTTTATTAATTTTTGAGCTTAAGGTCACTTCTATTTAAAATATTTGGTATATTTTAATTATCGATATTTCGATTTGCTTTGGAAATCTTCTTCAGGATATATTTTAACAAAAATTATGTTTGACAATTAATAAAAATTAAAATTAAATTTCAAAAAATTTTTCAACATTCAACTATAACATATCATAAAATCAAAAAATTAAAAAATTCAAAATTAAATCTTGGTAATTCATCGTGCTCTGTTTCTTTGTTAATAATTTTATTCTAATTTCTTCGACCTTTTTTTTTAAAATGTTTTTCTTCTTTATTAATTTTTGAGCTTAAGGTCACTTCTATTTTAAATATTTGGTATATTTTAATTATCGATATTTCGATTTCCTTTGGAAATCTTCTTCAGGATATATTTTAACAAAAATTATGTTTGACAATTAATAAAAATTAAAAATTAAAATTAAATTTCAAAAAATTTTTCAACATTCAACTATAACATATCATAAAATCAAAAAATTCAAAAATTCAAAATTAAATCTTGGTAATTCATCGTGCTCTGTTTCTTTGTTAATAATTTTATTCTAATTTCTTCGACCTTTTCTTTTAAATGTTTTTCTTCTTTATTAATTTTTGAGCTTAAGGTCACTTCTATTTAAAATATTTGGTATATTTTAATTATCGATATTTCGATTTGCTTTGGAAATCTTCTTCAGGATATATTTTAACAAAAATTATGTTTGACAATTAATAAAAATTAAAATTAAATTTCAAAAAATTTTTCAACATTCAACTATAACATATCATAAAATCAAAAAATTAAAAAATTCAAAATTAAATCTTGGTAATTCATCGTGCTCTGTTTCTTTGTTAATAATTTTATTCTAATTTCTTCGACCTTTTTTTTTAAATGTTTTTCTTCTTTATTAATTTTTGAGCTTAAGGTCACTTCTATTTTAAATATTTGGTATATTTTAATTATCGATATTTCGATTTCCTTTGGAAATCTTCTTCAGGATATATTTTAACAAATATTATGTTTGACAATTAATAAAAATTAAAAATTAAAATTAAATTTCAAAAAATTTTTCAACATTCAACTATAACATATCATAAAATCAAAAAATTAAAAAATTCAAAATTAAATCTTGGTAATTCATCGTGCTCTGTTTCTTTGTTAATAATTTTATTCTAATTTCTTCGACCTTTTTTTTTAAATGTTTTTCTTCTTTATTAATTTTTGAGCTTAAGGTCACTTCTATTTTAAATATTTGGTATATTTTAATTATCGATATTTCGATTTCCTTTGGAAATCTTCTTCAGGATATATTTTAACAAATATTCTGTTTGACAATTAATAAAAATTAAAAATTAAAATTAAATTTCAAAAAATTTTTCAACATTCAACTATAACATATCATAAAATCAAAAAATTAAAAAATTCAAAATTAAATCTTGGTAATTCATCGTGCTCTGTTTCTTTGTTAATAATTTTATTCTAATTTCTTCGACCTTTTTTTTTTTAAATGTTTTTCTTCTTTATTAATTTTTGAGCTTAAGGTCACTTCTATTTTAAATATTTTGTATATTTTAATTATCGATATTTCGATTTCCTTTGGAAATCTTCTTCAGGATATATTTTAACAAAAATTATGTTTGACAATTAATAAAAATTAAAATTAAATTTCAAAAAATTTTTCAACATTCAACTATAACATATCATAAAATCAAAAAATTAAAAAATTCAAAATTAAATCTTGGTAATTCATCGTGCTCTGTTTCTTTGTTAATAATTTTATTCTAATTTCTTCGACCTTTTCTTTTAAATGTTTTTCTTCTTTATTAATTTTTGAGCTTAAGGTCACTTCTATTTTAAATATTTGGTATATTTTAATTATCGATATTTCGATTTCCTTTGGAAATCTTCTTCAGGATATATTTTAACAAATATTATGTTTGACAATTAATAAAAATTAAAAATTAAAATTAAATTTCAAAAAATTTTTCAACATTCAACTATAACATATCATAAAATCAAAAAATTAAAAAATTCAAAATTAAATCTTGGTAATTCATCGTGCTCTGTTTCTTTGTTAATAATTTTATTCTAATTTCTTCGACCTTTTTTTTTAAATGTTTTTCTTCTTTATTAATTTTTGAGCTTAAGGTCACTTCTATTTTAAATATTTGGTATATTTTAATTATCGATATTTCGATTTCCTTTGGAAATCTTCTTCAGGATATATTTTAACAAATATTATGTTTGACAATTAATAAAAATTAAAAATTAAAATTAAATTTCAAAAAATTTTTCAACATTCAACTATAACATATCATAAAATCAAAAAATTAAAAAATTCAAAATTAAATCTTGGTAATTCATCGTGCTCTGTTTCTTTGTTAATAATTTTATTCTAATTTCTTCGACCTTTTCTTTTAAATGTTTTTCTTCTTTATTAATTTTTGAGCTTAAGGTCACTTCTATTTTAAATATTTGGTATATTTTAATTATCGATATTTCGATTTCCTTTGGAAATCTTCTTCAGGATATATTTTAACAAAAATTATGTTTGACAATTAATGAAAATTAAAATTAAATTTCAAAAAATTTTTCAACATTCAACTATAACATATCATAAAATCAAAAAATTAAAAAACTCAAAATTAAATCTTGGTAATTCATCGTGCTCTGTTTCTTTGTTAATAATTTTATTCTAATTTCTTCGACCTTTTTTTTTAAATGTTTTTCTTCTTTATTAATTTTTGAGCTTAAGGTCACTTCTACTTTAAATATTTGGTATATTTTAATTATCGATATTTCGATTTCCTTTGGAAATCTTCTTCAGGATATATTTTAACAAAAATTATGTTTGACAATTAATAAAAATTAAAAATTAAAATTAAATTTCAAAAAATTTTTCAACATTCAACTATAACATATCATAAAATCAAAAAATTAAAAAATTCAAAATTAAATCTTGGTAATTCATCGTGCTCTGTTTCTTTGTTAATAATTTTATTCTAATTTCTTCGACCTTTTTTTTTTAAATGTTTTTCTTCTTTATTAATTTTTGAGCTTAAGGTCACTTCTATTTTAAATATTTGGTATATTTTAATTATCGATATTTCGATTTCCTTTGGAAATCTTCTTCAGGATATATTTTAACAAAAATTATGTTTGACAATTAATAAAAATTAAAATTAAATTTCAAAAAATTTTTCAACATTCAACTATAACATATCATAAAATCAAAAAATTAAAAAATTCAAAATTAAATCTTGGTAATTCATCGTGCTCTGTTTCTTTGTTAATAATTTTATTCTAATTTCTTCGACCTTTTTTTTAAATGTTTTTCTTCTTTATTAATTTTTGAGCTTAAGGTCACTTCTATTTTAAATATTTGGTATATTTTAATTATCGATATTTCGATTTCCTTTGGAAATCTTCTTCAGGATATATTTTAACAAAAATTATGTTTGACAATTAATAAAAATTAAAAATTAAAATTAAATTTCAAAAAATTTTTCAATATTCAACTATAACATATCATAAAATCAAAAAATTCAAAAATTCAAAATTAAATCTTGGTAATTCATCGTGCTCTGTTTCTTTGTTAATAATTTTATTCTAATTTCTTCGACCTTTTTTTTTAAATGTTTTTCTTCTTTATTAATTTTTGAGCTTAAGGCCACTTCTATTTTAAATATTTGGTATATTTTAATTATCGATATTTCGATTTCCTTTGGAAATCTTCTTCAGGATATATTTTAACAAAAATTATGTTTGACAATTAATAAAAATTAAAATTAAATTTCAAAAAATTTTTCAACATTCAACTATAACATATCATAAAATCAAAAAATTAAAACATTCAAAATTAAATCTTGATAATTCATTGTGCTCTGTTTCTTTGTTAATAATTTTATTCTAATTTCTTCGACCTTTTTTTTTAAATGTTTTTCTTCTTTATTAATTTTTGAGCTTAAGGTCACTTCTATTTTAAATATTTGGTATATTTTAATTATCGATATTTCGATTTCCTTTGGAAATCTTCTTCAGGATATATTTTAACAAAAATTATGTTTGACAATTAATAAAAATTAAAAATTAAAATTAAATTTCAAAAAATTTTTCAACATTCAACTATAAAATATCATAAAATCAAAAAATTAAAAATTAAATCTTGGTAATTCGTCGTGCTCTGTTTCTTTGTTAATAATTTTATTCTAATTTTTTCGACCTTTTTTTTTAAATGTTTTTCTTCTTTATTAATTTTTGAGCTTAAGGTCACTTCTATTTTAAATATTTGGTATATTTTAATTATCGATATTTCGATTTCCTTTGGAAATCTTCTTCAGGATATATTTTAACAAAAATTATGTTTGACAATTAATAAAAATTAAAATTAAATTTCAAAAAATTTTTCAACATTCAACTATAAAATATCATAAAATCAAAAAATTAAAAATTAAATCTTGGTAATTCGTCGTGCTCTGTTTCTTTGTTAATAATTTTATTCTAATTTTTTCGACCTTTTTTTTTAAATGTTTTTCTTCTTTATTAATTTTTGAGCTTAAGGTCACTTCTATTTTAAATATTTGGTATATTTTAATTATCGATATTTCGATTTCCTTTGGAAATCTTCTTCAGGATATATTTTAACAAAAATTATGTTTGACAATTAATAAAAATTAAAATTAAATTTCAAAAAATTTTTCAACATTCAACTATAACATATCATAAAATCAAAAAATTAAAAAATTCAAAATTAAATCTTGGTAATTCATCGTGCTCTGTTTCTTTGTTAATAATTTTATTCTAATTTCTTCGACCTTTTTTTTTAAAATGTTTTTCTTCTTTATTAATTTTTGAGCTTAAGGTCACTTCTATTTTAAATATTTGGTATATTTTAATTATCGATATTTCGATTTCCTTTGGAAATCTTCTTCAGGACATATTTTAACAAAAATTATGTTTGACAATTAATAAAAATTAAAATTAAATTTCAAAAAATTTTTCAACATTCAACTATAACATATCATAAAATCAAAAAATTAAAAAATTCAAAATTAAATCTTGGTAATTCATCGTGCTCTGTTTCTTTGTTAATAATTTTATTCTAATTTCTTCGACCTTTTTTTTTTAAATGTTTTTCTTCTTTATTAATTTTTGAGCTTAAGGTCACTTCTATTTTAAATATTTGGTATATTTTAATTATCGATATTTCGATTTCCTTTGGAAATCTTCTTCAGGATATATTTTAACAAAAATTATGTTTGACAATTAATAAAAATTAAAAATTAAAATTAAATTTCAAAAAATTTTTCAATATTCAACTATAACATATCATAAAATCAAAAAATTCAAAAATTCAAAATTAAATCTTGGTAATTCATTGTGCTCTGTTTCTTTGTTAATAATTTTATTCTAATTTCTTCGACCTTTTTTTTTAAATGTTTTTCTTCTTTATTAATTTTTGAGCTTAAGGTCACTTCTATTTTAAATATTTGGTATATTTTAATTATCGATATTTCGATTTCCTTTGGAAATCTTCTTCAGGATATATTTTAACAAATATTATGTTTGACAATTAATAAAAATTAAAAATTAAAATTAAATTTCAAAAAAATTTTCAACATTCAACTATAACATATCATAAAATCAAAAAATTAAAAAATTCAAAATTAAATCTTGGTAATTCATCGTGCTCTGTTTCTTTGTTAATAATTTTATTCTAATTTCTTCGACCTTTTTTTTAAATGTTTTTCTTCTTTATTAATTTTTGAGCTTAAGGTCACTTCTATTTTAAATATTTGGTATATTTTAATTATCGATATTTCGATTTCCTTTGGAAATCTTCTTCAGGATATATTTTAACAAAAATTATGTTTGACAATTAATAAAAATTAAAAATTAAAATTAAATTTCAAAAAATTTTTCAATATTCAACTATAACATATCATAAAATCAAAAAATTCAAAAATTCAAAATTAAATCTTGGTAATTCATTGTGCTCTGTTTCTTTGTTAATAATTTTATTCTAATTTCTTCGACCTTTTTTTTTAAATGTTTTTCTTCTTTATTAATTTTTGAGCTTAAGGTCACTTCTATTTTAAATATTTGGTATATTTTAATTATCGATATTTCGATTTCCTTTGGAAATCTTCTTCAGGATATATTTTAACAAAAATTATGTTTGACAATTAATAAAAATTAAAATTAAATTTCAAAAAATTTTTCAACATTCAACTATAACATATCATAAAATCAAAAAATTCAAAAATTCAAAATTAAATCTTGGTAATTCATCGTGCTCTGTTTCTTTGTTAATAATTTTATTCTAATTTCTTCGACCTTTTCTTTTAAATGTTTTTCTTCTTTATTAATTTTTGAGCTTAAGGTCACTTCTATTTTAAATATTTGGTATATTTTAATTATCGATATTTCGATTTCCTTTGGAAATCTTCTTCAGGATATATTTTAACAAAAATTATGTTTGACAATTAATAAAAATTAAAATTAAATTTCAAAAAATTTTTCAACATTCAACTATAACATATCATAAAATCAAAAAATTCAAAAATTCAAAATTAAATCTTGGTAATTCATCGTGCTCTGTTTCTTTGTTAATAATTTTATTCTAATTTCTTCGACCTTTTCTTTTAAATGTTTTTCTTCTTTATTAATTTTTGAGCTTAAGGTCACTTCTATTTTAAATATTTGGTATATTTTAATTATCGATATTTCGATTTCCTTTGGAAATCTTCTTCAGGATATATTTTAACAAAAATTATGTTTGACAATTAATAAAAATTAAAAATTAAAATTAAATTTCAAAAAATTTTTCAATATTCAACTATAACATATCATAAAATCAAAAAATTCAAAAATTCAAAATTAAATCTTGGTAATTCATTGTGCTCTGTTTCTTTGTTAATAATTTTATTCTAATTTCTTCGACCTTTTTTTTTAAATGTTTTTCTTCTTTATTAATTTTTGAGCTTAAGGTCACTTCTATTTTAAATATTTGGTATATTTTAATTATCGATATTTCGATTTCCTTTGGAAATCTTCTTCAGGATATATTTTAACAAAAATTATGTTTGACAATTAATAAAAATTAAAAATTAAAATTAAATTTCAAAAAATTTTTCAACATTCAACTATAAAATATCATAAAATCAAAAAATTAAAAAATTCAAAATTAAATCTTGGTAATTCATTGTGCTCTGTTTCTTTGTTAATAATTTTATTCTAATTTTTTCGACCTTTTTTTTAAATGTTTTTCTTCTTTATTAATTTTTGAGCTTAAGGTCACTTCTATTTTAAATATTTGGTATATTTTAATTATCGATATTTCGATTTCCTTTGGAAATCTTCTTCAGGATATATTTTAACAAATATTATGTTTGACAATTAATAAAAATTAAAAATTAAAATTAAATTTCAAAAAATTTTTCAACATTCAACTATAACATATCATAAAATCAAAAACTTAAAAAATTCAAAATTAAATCTTGGTAATTCATCGTGCTCTGTTTCTTTGTTAATAATTTTATTCTAATTTCTTCGACCTTTTTTTTTTAAATGTTTTTCTTCTTTATTAATTTTTGAGCTTTAGGTCACTTCTATTTTAAATATTTGGTATATTTTAATTATCGATATTTCGATTTCCTTTGGAAATCTTCTTCAGGATATATTTTAACAAAAATTATGTTTGACAATTAATAAAAATGAAAAATTAAAATTAAATTTCAAAAAATTTTTCAACATTCAACTATAACATATCATAAAATCAAAAAATTCAAAATTAAATCTTGGTAATTCATTGTGCTCTGTTTCTTTGTTAATAATTTTATTCTAATTTCTTCGACCTTTTTTTTTAAATGTTTTTCTTCTTTATTAATTTTTGAGCTTAAGGTCACTTCTATTTTAAATATTTGGTATATTTTAATTATCGATATTTCGATTTCCTTTGGAAATCTTCTTCAGGATATATTTTAACAAAAATTATGTTTGACAATTAATAAAAATTAAAATTAAATTTCAAAAAATTTTTCAACATTCAACTATAACATATCATAAAATCAAAAAATTAAAAAATTCAAAATTAAATCTTGGTAATTCATCGTGCTCTGTTTCTTTGTTAATAATTTTATTCTAATTTCTTCGACCTTTTTTTTTTTAAATGTTTTTCTTTTTTATTAATTTTTGAGCTTAAGGTCACTTCTATTTTAAATATTTGGTATATTTTAATTATCGATATTTCGATTTCCTTTGGAAATCTTCTTCAGGATATATTTTAACAAAAATTATGTTTGACAAATAATAAAAATTAAAATTAAATTTCAAAAAATTTTTCAACATTCAACTATAACATATCATAAAATCAAAAAATTAAAAAATTCAAAATTAAATCTTGGTAATTCATCGTGCTCTGTTTCTTTGTTAATAATTTTATTCTAATTTCTTCGACCTTTTTTTTTAAATGTTTTTCTTCTTTATTAATTTTTGAGCTTAAGGTCACTTCTATTTTAAATATTTGGTATATTTTAATTATCGATATTTCGATTTCCTTTGGAAATCTTCTTCAGGATATATTTTAACAAAAATTATGTTTGACAATTAATAAAAATTAAAATTAAATTTCAAAAAATTTTTCAACATTCAACTATAACATATCATAAAATCAAAAAATTCAAAATTAAATCTTGGTAATTCATCGTGCTCTGTTTCTTTGTTAATAATTTTATTCTAATTTCTTCGACCTTTTTTTTTTAAATGTTTTTCTTCTTTATTAATTTTTGAGCTTAAGGTCACTTCTATTTTAAATATTTGGTATATTTTAATTATCGATATTTCGATTTCCTTTGGAAATCTTCTTCAGGATATATTTTAACAAAAATTATGTTTGACAATTAATAAAAATTAAAATTAAATTTCAAAAAATTTTTCAACATTCAACTATAACATATCATAAAATCAAAAAATTAAAAAATTCAAAATTAAATCTTGGTAATTCATCGTGCTCTGTTTCTTTGTTAATAATTTTATTCTAATTTCTTCGACCTTTTTTTTAAATGTTTTTCTTCTTTATTAATTTTTGAGCTTAAGGTCACTTCTATTTTAAATATTTGGTATATTTTAATTATCGATATTTCGATTTCCTTTGGAAATCTTCTTCAGGATATATTTTAACAAAAATTATGTTTGACAATTAATAAAAATTAAAATTAAATTTCAAAAAATTTTTCAACATTCAACTATAACATATCATAAAATCAAAAAATTAAAAAATTCAAAATTAAATCTTGGTAATTCATCGTGCTCTGTTTCTTTGTTAATAATTTTATTATAATTTCTTCGACCTTTTTTTTTTTAAATGTTTTTCTTCTTTATTAATTTTTGAGCTTAAGGTCACTTCTATTTTAAATATTTGGTATATTTTAATTATCGATATTTCGATTTCCTTTGGAAATCTTCTTCAGGATATATTTTAACAAAAATTATGTTTGACAATTAATAAAAATTAAAAATTAAATTTCAAAAAATTTTTCAACATTCAACTATAACATATCATAAAATCAAAAAATTCAAAAATTCAAAATTAAATCTTGGTAATTCATCGTGCTCTGTTTCTTTGTTAATAATTTTATTCTAATTTCTTCGACCTTTTTTTTTTTTAAATGCTTTTCTTCTTTATTAATTTTTGAGCTTAAGGTCACTTCTATTTTAAATATTTGGTATATTTTAATTATCGATATTTCGATTTCCTTTGGAAATCTTCTTCAGGATATATTTTAACAAAAATTATGTTTGACAATTAATAAAAATTAAAAATTAAAATTAAATTTCAAAAAATTTTTCAACATTCAACTATAACATATCATAAAATCAAAAAATTTAAAAATTCAAAATTAAATCTTGGTAATTCATCGTGCTCTGTTTCTTTGTTAATAATTTTATTCTAATTTCTTCGACATTTTATTTTAAATGTTTTTCTTCTTTATTAATTTTTGAGCTTAAGGTCATTTCTATTTTAAATATTTGGTATATTTTAATTATCGATATTTCGATTTCCTTTGGAAATCTTCTTCAGGATATATTTTAACAAATATTATGTTTGACAATTAATAAAAATTAAAAATTAAAATTAAATTTCAAAAAAATTTTCAACATTCAACTATAACATATCATAAAATCAAAAAATTCAAAATTAAATCTTGGTAATTCATCGTGCTCTGTTTCTTTGTTAATAATTTTATTCTAATTTCTTCGACATTTTTTTTTAAATGTTTTTCTTCTTTATTAATTTTTGAGCTTAAGGTCACTTCTATTTTAAATATTTGGTATATTTTAATTATCGATATTTCGATTTCCTTTGGAAATCTTCTTCAGGATATATTTTAACAAAAATTATGTTTGACAATTAATAAAAATTAAAAATTAAATTTCAAAAAATTTTTCAACATTCAACTATAACATATCATAAAATCAAAAAATTCAAAAATTCAAAATTAAATCTTGGTAATTCATCGTGCTCTGTTTCTTTGTTAATAATTTTATTCTAATTTCTTCGACCTTTTCTTTTAAATGTTTTTCTTCTTTATTAATTTTTGAGCATAAGGTCACTTCTATTTTAAATATTTGGTATATTTTAATTATCGATATTTCGATTTGCTTTGGAAATCTTCTTCAGGATATATTTTAACAAAAATTATGTTTGACAATTAATAAAAATTAAAATTAAATTTCAAAAAATTTTTCAACATTCAACTATAACATATCATAAAATCAAAAAATTAAAAAATTCAAAATTAAATCTTGGTAATTCATCGTGCTCTGTTTCTTTGTTAATAATTTTATTCTAATTTCTTCGACATTTTTTTTTAAATGTTTTTCTTCTTTATTAATTTTTGAGCTTAAGGTCACTTCTATTTTAAATATTTGGTATATTTTAATTATCGATATTTCGATTTCCTTTGGAAATCTTCTTCAGGATATATTTTAACAAAAATTATGTTTGACAATTAATAAAAATTAAAAATTAAAATTAAATTTCAAAAAATTTTTCAACATTCAACTATAACATATCATAAAATCAAAAAATTCAAAAATTCAAAATTAAATCTTGGTAATTCATCGTGCTCTGTTTCTTTGTTAATAATTTTATTCTAATTTCTTCGACCTTTTCTTTTAAATGTTTTTCTTCTTTATTAATTTTTGAGCTTAAGGTCACTTCTATTTTAAATATTTGGTATATTTTAATTATCGATATTTCGATTTGCTTTGGAAATCTTCTTCAGGATATATTTTAACAAAAATTATGTTTGACAATTAATAAAAATTAAAATTAAATTTCAAAAAATTTTTCAACATTCAACTATAACATATCATAAAATCAAAAAATTAAAAAATTCAAAATTAAATCTTGGTAATTCATCGTGCTCTGTTTCTTTGTTAATAATTTTATTCTAATTTCTTCGACATTTTTTTTTAAATGTTTTTCTTCTTTATTAATTTTTGAGCTTAAGGTCACTTCTATTTTAAATATTTGGTATATTTTAATTATCGATATTTCGATTTCCTTTGGAAATCTTCTTCAGGATATATTTTAACAAAAATTATGTTTGACAATTAATAAAAATTAAAAATTAAAATTAAATTTCAAAAAATTTTTCAACATTCAACTATAACATATCATAAAATCAAAAAATTCAAAAATTCAAAATTAAATCTTGGTAATTCATCGTGCTCTGTTTCTTTGTTAATAATTTTATTCTAATTTCTTCGACCTTTTCTTTTAAATGTTTTTCTTCTTTATTAATTTTTGAGCTTAAGGTCACTTCTATTTTAAATATTTGGTATATTTTAATTATCGATATTTCGATTTGCTTTGGAAATCTTCTTCAGGATATATTTTAACAAAAATTATGTTTGACAATTAATAAAAATTAAAATTAAATTTCAAAAAATTTTTCAACATTCAACTATAACATATCATAAAATCAAAAAATTAAAAAATTCAAAATTAAATCTTGGTAATTCATCGTGCTCTGTTTCTTTGTTAATAATTTTATTCTAATTTCTTCGACATTTTTTTTTAAATGTTTTTCTTCTTTATTAATTTTTGAGCTTAAGGTCACTTCTATTTTAAATATTTGGTATATTTTAATTATCGATATTTCGATTTCCTTTGGAAATCTTCTTCAGGATATATTTTAACAAAAATTATGTTTGACAATTAATAAAAATTAAAAATTAAAATTAAATTTCAAAAAATTTTTCAACATTCAACTATAACATATCATAAAATCAAAAAATTCAAAAATTCAAAATTAAATCTTGGTAATTCATCGTGCTCTGTTTCTTTGTTAATAATTTTATTCTAATTTCTTCGACCTTTTCTTTTAAATGTTTTTCTTCTTTATTAATTTTTGAGCTTAAGGTCACTTCTATTTTAAATATTTGGTATATTTTAATTATCGATATTTCGATTTGCTTTGGAAATCTTCTTCAGGATATATTTTAACAAAAATTATGTTTGACAATTAATAAAAATTAAAATTAAATTTCAAAAAATTTTTCAACATTCAACTATAACATATCATAAAATCAAAAAATTAAAAAATTCAAAATTAAATCTTGGTAATTCATCGTGCTCTGTTTCTTTGTTAATAATTTTATTCTAATTTCTTCGACATTTTTTTTTAAATGTTTTTCTTCTTTATTAATTTTTGAGCTTAAGGTCACTTCTATTTTAAATATTTGGTATATTTTAATTATCGATATTTCGATTTCCTTTGGAAATCTTCTTCAGGATATATTTTAACAAAAATTATGTTTGACAATTAATAAAAATTAAAAATTAAAATTAAATTTCAAAAAATTTTTCAACATTCAACTATAACATATCATAAAATCAAAAAATTCAAAAATTCAAAATTAAATCTTGGTAATTCATCGTGCTCTGTTTCTTTGTTAATAATTTTATTCTAATTTCTTCGACCTTTTTTTTTTAAATGCTTTTCTTCTTTATTAATTTTTGAGCTTAAGGTCACTTCTATTTTAAATATTTGGTATATTTTAATTATCGATATTTCGATTTCCTTTGGAAATCTTCTTCAGGATATATTTTAACAAAAATTATGTTTGACAATTAATAAAAATTAAAAATTAAAATTAAATTTAAAAAAATTTTTCAACATTCAACTATAACATATCATAAAATCAAAAAATTAAAAAATTCAAAATTAAATCTTGGTAATTCATCGTGCTCTGTTTCTTTGTTAATAATTTTATTATAATTTCTTCGACCTTTTCTTTTAAATGTTTTTCTTCTTTATTAATTTTTGAGCTTAAGGTCACTTCTATTTTAAATATTTGGTATATTTTAATTATCGATATTTCGATTTGCTTTGGAAATCTTCTTCAGGATATATTTTAACAAAAATTATGTTTGACAATTAATAAAAATTAAAATTAAATTTCAACAAATTTTTCAACATTCAACTATAACATATCATAAAATCAAAAAATTAAAAAATTCAAAATTAAATCTTGGTAATTCATCGTGCTCTGTTTCTTTGTTAATAATTTTATTCTAATTTCTTCGACATTTTTTTTTTAAATGTTTTTCTTCTTTATTAATTTTTGAGCTAAGGTCACTTCTATTTTAAATATTTGGTATATTTTAATTATCGATATTTCGATTTCCTTTGGAAATCTTCTTCAGGATATATTTTAACAAAAATTATGTTTGACAATTAATAAAAATTAAAAATTAAAATTAAATTTAAAAAAATTTTTCAACATTCAACTATAACATATCATAAAATCAAAAAATTAAAAAATTCAAAATTAAATCTTGGTAATTCATCGTGCTCTGTTTCTTTGTTAATGATTTTATTCTAATTTCTTCGACCTTTTTTTTTTAAATGTTTTTCTTCTTTATTAATTTTTGAGCTTAAGGTCACTTCTATTTTAAATATTTGGTATATTTTAATTATCGATATTTCGATTTCCTTTGGAAATCTTCTTCAGGATATATTTTAACAAAAATTATGTTTGACAATTGAAGCACAGCCGCGAATAACGTTTTAAGTTACAAAATAATAATTTTTCAGGAGAGCAAAAAAACGTTTTCTGACAGGCAGCATTATTTGTTTTAAAAAATTTATTTTTTAATTATTAAAAATAATGATAATAAAAACTTTAATGCAAAAGGCTTTTAAAACATTATTCCGCACTGCAAAACCATTTCGGTTTCATCATTTTGTTAGTAACTTGTAATGTTCTTCCACTGGCTGACACTTTGTACGCCATTTTGAAGGCGTTAAGGTGCATAGTTTTGGTTGATTTGATGTTTAAACTGTGTAAGAGAGTAAGGTCAACGGTTATATGCAAAAAAACAGTTTTTGCAAAATGTGGCGTTTACAACGTTATTCGCGGCTGTGCTTCAATTAATAAAAATTAAAATTAAATTTCAAAAAATTTTTCAGCATTCAACTATAACATATCATAAAATCAAAAAATTAAAAAATTCAAAATTAAATCTTGGTAATTCATCGTGCTCTGTTTCTTTGTTAATAATTTTATTCTAATTTCTTCGACCTTTTTTTTTTTAAATGTTTTTCTTCTTTATTAATTTTTGAGCTTAAGGTCACTTCTATTTTAAATATTTGGTATATTTTAATTATCGATATTTCGATTTCCTTTGGAAATCTTCTTCAGGATATATTTTAACAAAAATTATGTTTGACAATTAATAAAAATTAAAATTAAATTTCAAAAAATTTTTCAACATTCAACTATAACATATCATAAAATCAAAAAATTAAAAAATTCAAAATTAAATCTTGGTAATTCATCGTGCTCTGTTTCTTTGTTAATAATTTTATTCTAATTTCTTCGACCTTTTTTTTTTAAATGTTTTTCTTCTTTATTAATTTTTGAGCTTAAGGTCACTTCTATTTTAAATATTTGGTATATTTTAATTATCGATATTTCTATTTCCTTTGGAAATCTTCTTCAGGATATATTTTAACAAAAATTATGTTTGACAATTAATAAAAATTAAAATTAAATTTAAAAAAATTTTTCAACATTCAACTATAACATATCATAAAATCAAAAAATTAAAAAATTCAAAATTAAATCTTGGTAATTCATCGTGCTCTGTTTCTTTGTTAATAATTTTATTCTAATTTCTTCGACCTTTTTTTTTTTAAATGTTTTTCTTCTTTATTAATTTTTGAGCTTAAGGTCACTTCTATTTTAAATATTTGGTATATTTTAATTATCGATATTTCGATTTCCTTTGGAAATCTTCTTCAGGATATATTTTAACAAAAATTATGTTTGACAATTAATAAAAATTAAAAATTAAAATTAAATTTAAAAAAATTTTTCAACATTCAACTATAACATATCATAAAATCAAAAAATTAAAAAATTCAAAATTAAATCTTGGTAATTCATCGTGCTCTGTTTCTTTGTTAATAATTTTATTCTAATTTCTTCGACCTTTTTTTTTAAATGTTTTTCTTCTTTATTAATTTTTGAGCTTAAGGTCACTTCTATTTTAAATATTTGGTATATTTTAATTATCGATATTTCGATTTCCTTTGGAAATCTTCTTCAGGATATATTTTAACAAAAATTATGTTTGACAATTAATAAAAATTAAAATTAAATTTCAAAAAATTTTTCAACATTCAACTATAACATATCATAAAATCAAAAAATTAAAAAATTCAAAATTAAATCTTGGTAATTCATCGTGCTCTGTTTCTTTGTTAATAATTTTATTCTAATTTCTTCGACCTTTTTTTTTAAATGTTTTTCTTCTTTATTAATTTTTGAGCTTAAGGTCACTTCTATTTTAAATATTTGGTATATTTTAATTATCGATATTTCTATTTCCTTTGGAAATCTTCTTCAGGATATATTTTAACAAAAATTATGTTTGACAATTAATAAAAATTAAAATTAAATTTCAAAAAATTTTTCAACATTCAACTATAACATATCATAAAATCAAAAAATTAAAAAATTCAAAATTAAATCTTGGTAATTCATCGTGCTCTGTTTCTTTGTTAATAATTTTATTCTAATTTCTTCGACCTTTTTTTTTTTAAATGTTTTTCTTCTTTATTAATTTTTGAGCTTAAGGTCACTTCTATTTTAAATATTTGGTATATTTTAATTATCGATATTTCGATTTCCTTTGGAAATCTTCTTCAGGATATATTTTAACAAAAATTATGTTTGACAATTAATAAAAATTAAAATTAAATTTCAAAAAATTTTTCAACATTCAACTATAACATATCATAAAATCAAAAAATTAAAAAATTCAAAATTAAATCTTGGTAATTCATCGTGCTCTGTTTCTTTGTTAATAATTTTATTCTAATTTCTTCGACATTTTTTTTTTAAATGTTTTTCTTCTTTATTAATTTTTGAGCTTAAGGTCACTTCTATTTTAAATATTTGGTATATTTTAATTATCGATATTTCGATTTCCTTTGGAAATCTTCTTCAGGATATATTTTAACAAAAATTATGTTTGACAATTAATAAAAATTAAAAATTAAAATTAAATTTCAAAAAATTTTTCAACATTCAACTATAACATATCATAAAATCAAAAAATTAAAAAATTCAAAATTAAATCTTGGTAATTCATCGTGCTCTGTTTCTTTGTTAATAATTTTATTCTAATTTCTTCGACCTTTTTTTTTTAAATGTTTTTCTTCTTTATTAATTTTTGAGCTTAAGGTCACTTCTATTTTAAATATTTGGTATATTTTAATTATCGATATTTCGATTTCCTTTGGAAATCTTCTTCAGGATATATTTTAACAAAAATTATGTTTGACAATTAATAAAAATTAAAATTAAATTTCAAAAAATTTTTCAACATTCAACTATAACATATCATAAAATCAAAAAATTAAAAAATTCAAAATTAAATCTTGGTAATTCATCGTGCTCTGTTTCTTTGTTAATAATTTTATTCTAATTTCTTCGACATTTTTTTTTAAATGTTTTTCTTCTTTATTAATTTTTGAGCTTAAGGTCACTTCTATTTTAAATATTTGGTATATTTTAATTATCGATATTTCGATTTCCTTTGGAAATCTTCTTCAGGATATATTTTAACAAAAATTATGTTTGACAATTAATAAAAATTAAAATTAAATTTCAAAAAATTTTTCAACATTCAACTATAACATATCATAAAATCAAAAAATTAAAAAATTCAAAATTAAATCTTGGTAATTCATCGTGCTCTGTTTCTTTGTTAATAATTTTATTCTAATTTCTTCGACCTTTTTTTTTAAATGTTTTTCTTCTTTATTAATTTTTGAGCTTAAGGTCACTTCTATTTTAAATATTTGGTATATTTTAATTATCGATATTTCGATTTCCTTTGGAAATCTTCTTCAGGATATATTTTAACAAAAATTATGTTTGACAATTAATAAAAATTAAAAATTAAAATTAAATTTAAAAAAATTTTTCAACATTCAACTATAACATATCATAAAATCAAAAAATTAAAAAATTCAAAATTAAATCTTGGTAATTCATCGTGCTCTGTTTCTTTGTTAATGATTTTATTCTAATTTCTTCGACCTTTTTTTTTTAAATGTTTTTCTTCTTTATTAATTTTTGAGCTTAAGGTCACTTCTATTTTAAATATTTGGTATATTTTAATTATCGATATTTCGATTTCCTTTGGAAATCTTCTTCAGGATATATTTTAACAAAAATTATGTTTGACAATTAATAAAAATTAAAAATTAAAATTAAATTTAAAAAAATTTTTCAACATTCAACTATAACATATCATAAAATCAAAAAATTAAAAAATTCAAAATTAAATCTTGGTAATTCATCGTGCTCTGTTTCTTTGTTAATAATTTTATTCTAATTTCTTCGACATTTTTTTTTAAATGTTTTTCTTCTTTATTAATTTTTGAGCTTAAGGTCACTTCTATTTTAAATATTTGGTATATTTTAATTATCGATATTTCGATTTCCTTTGGAAATCTT
This sequence comes from Pollenia angustigena, assembly GCA_930367215.1. Lineage (NCBI taxonomy): Eukaryota > Metazoa > Arthropoda > Insecta > Diptera > Polleniidae > Pollenia > Pollenia angustigena. Next base: position 79,207,421 of record OV884058.1, on the reverse strand, counting down.
CTTCAGGATATATTTTAACAAAAATTATGTTTGACAATTAATAAAAATTAAAAATTAAAATTAAATTTCAAAAAATTTTTCAACATTCAACTATAACATATCATAAAATCAAAAAATTCAAAAATTCAAAATTAAATCTTGGTAATTCATCGTGCTCTGTTTCTTTATTAATAATTTTATTCTAATTTCTTCGACCTTTTTTTTTTAAATGTTTTTCTTCTTTATTAATTTTTGAGCTTAAGGTCACTTCTATTTTAAATATTTGGTATATTTTAATTATCGATATTTCGATTTCCTTTGGAAATCTTCTTCAGGATATATTTTAACAAAAATGATGTTTGACAATTAATAAAAATTAAAAATTAAAATTAAATTTAAAAAAATTTTTCAACATTCAACTATAACATATCATAAAATCAAAAAATTAAAAAATTCAAAATTAAATCTTGGTAATTCATCGTGCTCTGTTTCTTTGTTAATAATTTTATTCTAATTTCTTCGACATTTTATTTTAAATGTTTTTCTTCTTTATTAATTTTTGAGCTTAAGGTCACTTCTATTTTAAATATTTGGTATATTTTAATTATCGATATTTCGATTTCCTTTGGAAATCTTCTTCAGGATATATTTTAACAAAAATTATGTTTGACAATTAATAAAAATTAAAAATTAAAATTAAATTTAAAAAAATTTTTCAACATTCAACTATAACATATCATAAAATCAAAAAATTAAAAAATTCAAAATTAAATCTTGGTAATTCATCGTGCTCTGTTTCTTTGTTAATAATTTTATTCTAATTTCTTCGACATTTTTTTTTAAATGTTTTTCTTCTTTATTAATTTTTGAGCTTAAGGTCACTTCTATTTTAAATATTTGGTATATTTTAATTATCGATATTTCGATTTCCTTTGGAAATCTTCTTCAGGATATATTTTAACAAAAATTATGTTTGACAATTAATAAAAATTAAAAATTAAAATTAAATTTAAAAAAATTTTTCAACATTCAACTATAACATATCATAAAATCAAAAAATTCAAAAATTCAAAATTAAATCTTGGTAATTCATCGTGCTCTGTTTCTTTATTAATAATTTTATTCTAATTTCTTCGACCTTTTTTTTTTAAATGTTTTTCTTCTTTATTAATTTTTGAGCTTAAGGTCACTTCTATTTTAAATATTTGGTATATTTTAATTATCGATATTTCGATTTCCTTTGGAAATCTTCTTCAGGATATATTTTAACAAAAATGATGTTTGACAATTAATAAAAATTAAAAATTAAAATTAAATTTCAAAAAATTTTTCAACATTCAACTATAACATATCATAAAATCAAAAAATTAAAAAATTCAAAATTAAATCTTGGTAACTCATCGTGCTCTGTTTCTTTGTTAATAATTTTATTCTAATTTCTTCGACCTTTTTTTTTTAAATGTTTTTCTTCTTTATTAATTTTTGAGCTTAAGGTCACTTCTATTTTAAATATTTGGTATATTTTAATTATCGATATTTCGATTTCCTTTGGAAATCTTCTTCAGGATATATTTTAACAAAAATGATGTTTGACAATTAATAAAAATTAAAAATTAAAATTAAATTTCAAAAAATTTTTCAACATTCAACTATAACATATCATAAAATCAAAAAATTAAAAAATTCAAAATTAAATCTTGGTAATTCATCGTGCTCTGTTTCTTTGTTAATAATTTTATTCTAATTTCTTCGACCTTTTTTTTTAAAATGTTTTTCTTCTTTATTAATTTTTGAGCTTAAGGTCACTTCTATTTTAAATATTTGGTATATTTTAATTATCGATATTTCGATTTCCTTTGGAAATCTTCTTCAGGATATATTTTAACAAAAATTATGTTTGACAATTAATAAAAATTAAAATTAAATTTCAAAAAATTTTTCAACATTCAACTATAACATATCATAAAATCAAAAAATTAAAAAATTCAAAATTAAATCTTGGTAATTCATCGTGCTCTGTTTCTTTGTTAATAATTTTATTCTAATTTCTTCGACATTTTTTTTTAAATGTTTTTCTTCTTTATTAATTTTTGAGCTTAAGGTCACTTCTATTTTAAATATTTGGTATATTTTAATTATCGATATTTCGATTTCCTTTGGAAATCTTCTTCAGGATATATTTTAACAAAAATTATGTTTGACAATTAATAAAAATTAAAAATTAAAATTAAATTTCAAAAAATTTTTCAACATTCAACTATAACATATCATAAAATCAAAAAATTCAAAAATTCAAAATTAAATCTTGGTAATTCATCGTGCTCTGTTTCTTTATTAATAATTTTATTCTAATTTCTTCGACCTTTTTTTTTTAAATGTTTTTCTTCTTTATTAATTTTTGAGCTTAAGGTCACTTCTATTTTAAATATTTGGTATATTTTAATTATCGATATTTCGATTTCCTTTGGAAATCTTCTTCAGGATATATTTTAACAAAAATGATGTTTGACAATTAATAAAAATTAAAAATTAAAATTAAATTTCAAAAAATTTTTCAACATTCAACTATAACATATCATAAAATCAGAAAATTAAAAAATTCAAAATTAAATCTTGGTAACTCATCGTGCTCTGTTTCTTTGTTAATAATTTTATTCTAATTTCTTCGACCTTTTTTTTTTAAATGTTTTTCTTCTTTATTAATTTTTGAGCTTAAGGTCACTTCTATTTTAAATATTTGGTATATTTTAATTATCGATATTTCTATTTCCTTTGGAAATCTTCTTCAGTATATATTTTAACAAAAATTATGTTTGACAATTAATAAAAATTAAAAATTAAAATTAAATTTCAAAAAATTTTTCAACATTCATCTATAACATATCATAAAATCAAAAAATTAAAAAATTCAAAATTAAATCTTGGTAATTCATCGTGCTCTGTTTCTTTGTTAATAATTTTATTCTAATTTCTTCGACCTTTTTTTTTTAAATGTTTTTCTTCTTTATTAATTTTTGAGCTTAAGGTCACTTCTATTTTAAATATTTGGTATATTTTAATTATCGATATTTCGATTTCCTTTGGAAATCTTCTTCAGGATATATTTTAACAAAAATTATGTTTGACAATTAATAAAAATTAAAAATTAAAATTAAATTTAAAAAAATTTTTCAACATTCAACTATAACATATCATAAAATCAAAAAATTAAAAAATTCAAAATTAAATCTTGGTAATTCATCGTGCTCTGTTTCTTTGTTAATAATTTTATTCTAATTTCTTCGACCTTTTTTTTTTAAATGTTTTTCTTCTTTATTAATTTTTGAGCTTAAGGTCACTTCTATTTTAAATATTTGGTATATTTTAATTATCGATATTTCGATTTCCTTTGGAAATCTTCTTCAGGATATATTTTAACAAAAATTATGTTTGACAATTAATAAAAATTAAAAATTAAATTTCAAAAAATTTTTCAACATTCAACTATAACATATCATAAACTCAAAAATTTAAAAAATTCAAAATTAAATCTTGGTAATTCATCGTGCTCTGTTTCTTTGTTAATAATTTTATTCTAATTTCTTCGACCTTTTTTTTTTAAATGTTTTTCTTCTTTATTAATTTTTGAGCTTAAGGTCACTTCTATTTTAAAAATTTGGTATATTTTAATTATCGATATTTCGATGTCCTTTGGAAATCTTCTTCAGGATATATTTTAACAAAAATTATGTTTGACAATTAATAAAAATTAAAAATTAAAATTAAATTTCAAAAAATTTTTCAACATTCAACTATAACATATCATAAAATCAAAAAATTAAAAAATTCAAAATTAAATCTTGGTAATTCATCGTGCTCTGTTTCTTTGTTAATAATTTTATTCTAATTTCTTCGACCTTTTTTTTTAAATGTTTTTCTTCTTTATTAATTTTTGAGCTTAAGGTCACTTCTATTTTAAATATTTGGTATATTTTAATTATCGATATTTCGATTTCCTTTGGAAATCTTCTTCAGGATATATTTTAACAAAAATCATGTTTGACAATTAATAAAAATTAAAAATTAAAATTAAATTTCAAAAAATTTTTCAACATTCAACTATAACATATCATAAAATCAAAAAATTAAAAAATTCAAAATTAAATCTTGGTAATTCATCGTGCTCTGTTTCTTTGTTAATAATTTTATTCTAATTTCTTCGACCTTTTTTTTAAATGTTTTTCTTCTTTATTAATTTTTGAGCTTAAGGTCACTTCTATTTTAAATATTTGGTATATTTTAATTATCGATATTTCGATTTCCTTTGGAAATCTTCTTCAGGATATATTTTAACAAAAATTATGTTTGACAATTAATAAAAATTAAAAATTAAAATTAAATTTCAAAAAATTTTTCAACATTCAACTATAACATATCATAAAATCAAAAAATTAAAAAATTCAAAATTAAATCTTGGTAATTCATCGTGCTCTGTTTCTTTGTTAATAATTTTATTCTAATTTCTTCGACCTTTTTTTTTTTAAATGTTTTTCTTCTTTATTAATTTTTGAGCTTAAGGTCACTTCTATTTTAAATATTTGGTATATTTTAATTATCGATATTTCGATTTCCTTTGGAAATCTTCTTCAGGATATATTTTAACAAAAATTATGTTTGACAATTAATAAAAATTAAAATTAAATTTCAAAAAATTTTTCAACATTCAACTATAACATATCATAAAATCAAAAAATTAAAAAATTCAAAATTAAATCTTGGTAATTCATCGTGCTCTGTTTCTTTGTTAATAATTTTATTCTAATTTCTTCGACCTTTTTTTTTAAAATGTTTTTCTTCTTTATTAATTTTTGAGCTTAAGGTCACTTCTATTTTAAATATTTGGTATATTTTAATTATCGATATTTCGATTTCCTTTGGAAATCTTCTTCAGGATATATTTTAACAAAAATTATGTTTGACAATTAATAAAAATTAAAATTAAATTTCAAAAAATTTTTCAACATTCAACTATAACATATCATAAAATCAAAAAATTAAAAAATTCAAAATTAAATCTTGGTAATTCATCGTGCTCTGTTTCTTTGTTAATAATTTTATTCTAATTTCTTCGACCTTTTTTTTTAAAATGTTTTTCTTCTTTATTAATTTTTGAGCTTAAGGTCACTTCTATTTTAAATATTTGGTATATTTTAATTATCGATATTTCGATTTCCTTTGGAAATCTTCTTCAGGATGTATTTTAACAAAAATTATGTTTGACAATTAATAAAAATTAAAATTAAATTTCAAAAAATTTTTCAACATTCAACTATAACATATCGTAAAATCAAAAAATTAAAAAATTCAAAATTAAATCTTGGTAATTCATCGTGCTCTGTTTCTTTGTTAATAATTTTATTCTAATTTCTTCGACCTTTTTTTTTAAATGTTTTTCTTCTTTATTAATTTTTGAGCTTAAGGTCACTTCTATTTTAAATATTTGGTATATTTTAATTATCGATATTTCGATTTCCTTTGGAAATCTTCTTCAGGATATATTTTAACAAAAATTATGTTTGACAATTAATAAAAATTAAAATTAAATTTCAAAAAATTTTTCAACATTCAACTATAACATATCATAAAATCAAAAAATTAAAAAATTCAAAATTAAATCTTGGTAATTCATCGTGCTCTGTTTCTTTGTTAATAATTTTATTCTAATTTCTTCGACCTTTTTTTTTAAATGTTTTTCTTCTTTATTAATTTTTGAGCTTAAGGTCACTTCTATTTTAAATATTTGGTATATTTTAATTATCGATATTTCGATTTCCTTTGGAAATCTTCTTCAGGATATATTTTAACAAAAATCATGTTTGACAATTAATAAAAATTAAAAATTAAAATTAAATTTCAAAAAATTTTTCAACATTCAACTATAACATATCATAAAATCAAAAAATTAAAAAATTCAAAATTAAATCTTGGTAATTCATCGTGCTCTGTTTCTTTGTTAATAATTTTATTCTAATTTCTTCGACCTTTTTTTTAAATGTTTTTCTTCTTTATTAATTTTTGAGCTTAAGGTCACTTCTATTTTAAATATTTGGTATATTTTAATTATCGATATTTCGATTTCCTTTGGAAATCTTCTTCAGGATATATTTTAACAAAAATTATGTTTGACAATTAATAAAAATTAAAAATTAAAATTAAATTTCAAAAAATTTTTCAACATTCAACTATAACATATCATAAAATCAAAAAATTAAAAAATTCAAAATTAAATCTTGGTAATTCATCGTGCTCTGTTTCTTTGTTAATAATTTTATTCTAATTTCTTCGACCTTTTTTTTTTTAAATGTTTTTCTTCTTTATTAATTTTTGAGCTTAAGGTCACTTCTATTTTAAATATTTGGTATATTTTAATTATCGATATTTCGATTTCCTTTGGAAATCTTCTTCAGGATATATTTTAACAAAAATTATGTTTGACAATTAATAAAAATTAAAATTAAATTTCAAAAAATTTTTCAACATTCAACTATAACATATCATAAAATCAAAAAATTAAAAAATTCAAAATTAAATCTTGGTAATTCATCGTGCTCTGTTTCTTTGTTAATAATTTTATTCTAATTTCTTCGACCTTTTTTTTTAAAATGTTTTTCTTCTTTATTAATTTTTGAGCTTAAGGTCACTTCTATTTTAAATATTTGGTATATTTTAATTATCGATATTTCGATTTCCTTTGGAAATCTTCTTCAGGATATATTTTAACAAAAATTATGTTTGACAATTAATAAAAATTAAAATTAAATTTCAAAAAATTTTTCAACATTCAACTATAACATATCATAAAATCAAAAAATTAAAAAATTCAAAATTAAATCTTGGTAATTCATCGTGCTCTGTTTCTTTGTTAATAATTTTATTCTAATTTCTTCGACCTTTTTTTTTAAAATGTTTTTCTTCTTTATTAATTTTTGAGCTTAAGGTCACTTCTATTTTAAATATTTGGTATATTTTAATTATCGATATTTCGATTTCCTTTGGAAATCTTCTTCAGGATGTATTTTAACAAAAATTATGTTTGACAATTAATAAAAATTAAAATTAAATTTCAAAAAATTTTTCAACATTCAACTATAACATATCATAAAATCAAAAAATTAAAAAATTCAAAATTAAATCTTGGTAATTCATCGTGCTCTGTTTCTTTGTTAATAATTTTATTCTAATTTCTTCGACCTTTTTTTTTAAATGTTTTTCTTCTTTATTAATTTTTGAGCTTAAGGTCACTTCTATTTTAAATATTTGGTATATTTTAATTATCGATATTTCGATTTCCTTTGGAAATCTTCTTCAGGATGTATTTTAACAAAAATTATGTTTGACAATTAATAAAAATTAAAATTAAATTTCAAAAAATTTTTCAACATTCAACTATAACATATCATAAAATCAAAAAATTAAAAAATTCAAAATTAAATCTTGGTAATTCATCGTGCTCTGTTTCTTTGTTAATAATTTTATTCTAATTTCTTCGACCTTTTTTTTTAAATGTTTTTCTTCTTTATTAATTTTTGAGCTTAAGGTCACTTCTATTTTAAATATTTGGTATATTTTAATTATCGATATTTCGATTTCCTTTGGAAATCTTCTTCAGGATATATTTTAACAAAAATTATGTTTGACAATTAATAAAAATTAAAATTAAATTTCAAAAAATTTTTCAACATTCAACTATAACATATCATAAAATCAAAAAATTAAAAAATTCAAAATTAAATCTTGGTAATTCATCGTGCTCTGTTTCTTTGTTAATAATTTTATTCTAATTTCTTCGACCTTTTTTTTTAAAATGTTTTTCTTCTTTATTAATTTTTGAGCTTAAGGTCACTTCTATTTTAAATATTTGGTATATTTTAATTATCGATATTTCGATTTCCTTTGGAAATCTTCTTCAGGATGTATTTTAACAAAAATTATGTTTGACAATTAATAAAAATTAAAATTAAATTTCAAAAAATTTTTCAACATTCAACTATAACATATCATAAAATCAAAAAATTAAAAAATTCAAAATTAAATCTTGGTAATTCATCGTGCTCTGTTTCTTTGTTAATAATTTTATTCTAATTTCTTCGACCTTTTTTTTTTAAATGTTTTTCTTCTTTATTAATTTTTGAGCTTAAGGTCACTTCTATTTTAAATATTTGGTATATTTTAATTATCGATATTTCGATTTCCTTTGGAAATCTTCTTCAGGATATATTTTAACAAAAATTATGTTTGACAATTAATAAAAATTAAAATTAAATTTCAAAAAATTTTTCAACATTCAACTATAACATATCATAAAATCAAAAAATTAAAAAATTCAAAATTAAATCTTGGTAATTCATCGTGCTCTGTTTCTTTGTTAATAATTTTATTCTAATTTCTTCGACCTTTTTCTTTTAAAATGTTTTTCTTCTTTATTAATTTTTGAGCTTAAGGTCACTTCTATTTTAAATATTTGGTATATTTTAATTATCGATATTTCGATTTCCTTTGGAAATCTTCTTCAGGATATATTTTAACAAAAATTATGTTTGACAATTAATAAAAATTAAAATTAAATTTCAAAAAATTTTTCAACATTCAACTATAACATATCATAAAATCAAAAAATTAAGAAATTCAAAATTAAATCTTGGTAATTCATCGTGCTCTGTTTCTTTGTTAATAATTTTATTCTAATTTCTTCGACCTTTTTTTTTAAAAATGTTTTTCTTCTTTATTAATTTTTGAGCTTAAGGTCACTTCTATTTTAAATATTTGGTATATTTTAATTATCGATATTTCGATTTCCTTTGGAAATCTTCTTCAGGATATATTTTAACAAAAATTTTGTTTGACAATTAATAAAAATTAAAAATTAAAATTAAATTTCAAAAAATTTTTCAACATTCAACTATAACATATCATAAAATCCAAAAATTAAAAAATTCAAAATTAAATCTTGGTAATTCATCGTGCTCTGTTTCTTTGTTAATAATTTTATTCTAATTTCTTCGACCTTTTTTTTTAAATGTTTTTCTTCTTTATTAATTTTTGAGCTTAAGGTCACTTCTATTTTAAATATTTGGTATATTTTAATTATCGATATTCGATTTCCTTTGGAAATCTTCTTCAGGATATATTTTAACAAATATTATGTTTGACAATTAATAAAAATTAAAAATTAAAATTAAATTTCAAAAAATTTTTCAACATTCAACTATAACATATCATAAAATCAAAAAATTAAAACATTCAAAATTAAATCTTGGTAATTCATTGTGCTCTGTTTCTTTGTTAATAATTTTATTCTAATTTCTTCGACCTTTTTTTTTAAATGTTTTTCTTCTTTATTAATTTTTGAGCTTAAGGTCACTTCTATTTTAAATATTTGGTATATTTTAATTATCGATATTTCGATTTCCTTTGGAAATCTTCTTCAGGATATATTTTAACAAAAATTTTGTTTGACAATTAATAAAAATTAAAAATTAAAATTAAATTTCAAAAAATTTTTCAACATTCAACTATAAAATATCATAAAATCAAAAAATTAAAAATTAAATCTTGGTAATTCATCGTGCTCTGTTTCTTTGTTAATAATTTTATTCTAATTTCTTCGACCTTTTTTTTTAAATGTTTTTCTTCTTTATTAATTTTTGAGCTTAAGGTAACTTCTATTTTAAATATTTGGTATATTTTAATTATCGATATTTCGATTTCCTTTGGAAATCTTCTTCAGGATATATTTTAACAAAAATTTTGTTTGACAATTAATAAAAATTAAAAATTAAAATTAAATTTCAAAAAATTTTTCAACATTCAACTATAAAATATCATAAAATCAAAAAATTAAAAATTAAATCTTGGTAATTCATCGTGCTCTGTTTCTTTGTTAATAATTTTATTCTAATTTCTTCGACCTTTTTTTTTTTAAATGTTTTTCTTCTTTATTAAGTTTTGAGCTTAAGGTCACTTCTATTTTAAATATTTGGTATATTTTAATTATCGATATTTCGATTTCCTTTGGAAATCTTCTTTAGGATATATTTTAACAAAAATTATGTTTGACAATTAATAAAAATTAAAAATTAAAATTAAATTTCAAAAAATTTTTCAACATTCAACTATAACATATCATAAAATCAAAAAATTAAAAAATTCAAAATTAAATCTTGGTAATTCATTGTGCTCTGTTTCTTTGTTAATAATTTTTTTCTAATTTCTTCGACCTTTTTTTTTAAATGTTTTTCTTCTTTATTAATTTTTGAGCTTAAGGTCACTTCTATTTTAAATATTTGGTATATTTTAATTATCGATATTTCGATTTCCTTTGGAAATCTTCTTCAGGATATATTTTAACAAAAATTATGTTTGACAATTAATAAAAATTAAAAATTAAAATTAAATTTCAAAAAATTTTTCAACATTCAACTATAACATATCATAAAATCAAAAAATTAAAACATTCAAAATTAAATCTTGGTAATTCATTGTGCTCTGTTTCTTTGTTAATAATTTTATTCTAATATCTTTGACCTTTTTTTTTAAATGTTTTTCTTCTTTATTAATTTTTGAGCTTAAGGTCACTTCTATGTTAAATATTTGGTATATTTTAATTATCGATATTTCGATTTCCTTTGGAAATCTTCTTCAGGATATATTTTAACAAAAATTATGTTTGACAATTAATAAAAATTAAAAATTAAAATTAAATTTCAAAAAATTTTTCAACATTCAACTATAAAATATCATAAAATCAAAAAATTAAAAATTAAATCTTGGTAATTCATCGTGCTCTGTTTCTTTGTTAATAATTTTATTCTAATTTCTTCGACCTTTTTTTTTAAATGTTTTTCTTCTTTATTAATTTTTGAGCTTAAGGTCACTTCTATTTTAAATATTTGGTATATTTTAATTATCGATATTTCGATTTCCTTTGGAAATCTTCTTCAGGATATATTTTAACAAATATTATGTTTGACAATTAATAAAAATTAAAAATTAAAATTAAATTTCAAAAAATTTTTCAACATTCAACTATAACATATCATAAAATCAAAAAATTAAAAAATTCAAAATTAAATCTTGGTAATTCATCGTGCTCTGTTTCTTTGTTAATAATTTTATTCTAATTTCTTCGACCTTTTTTTTTTAAATGTTTTTCTTCTTTATTAATTTTTGAGCTTAAGGTCACTTCTATTTTAAATATTTGGTATATTTTAATTATCGATATTTCGATTTCCTTTGGAAATCTTCTTCAGGATATATTTTAACAAAAATTATGTTTGACAATTAATAAAAATTAAAAATTAAAATTAAATTTCAAAAAATTTTTCAACATTCAACTATAACATATCATAAAATCAAAAAATTAAAAAATTCAAAATTAAATCTTGGTAATTCTTTGTGCTCTGTTTCTTTGTTAATAATTTTATTCTAATTTCTTCGACCTTTTTTTTAAATGTTTTTCTTCTTTATTAATTTTTGAGCTTAAGGTCACTTCTATTTTAAATATTTGGTATATTTTAATTATCGATATTTCGATTTCCTTTGGAAATCTTCTTCAGGATATATTTTAACAAAAATTATGTTTGACAATTAATAAAAATTAAAAATTAAAATTAAATTTCAAAAAATTTATCAACATTCAACTATAACATATCATAAAATCAAAAAATTAAAACATTCAAAATTAAATCTTGGTAATTCATTGTGCTCTATTTCTTTGTTAATAATTTTATTCTAATTTCTTCGACCTTTTTTTTTAAATGTTTTTCTTCTTTATTAATTTTTGAGCTTAAGGTCACTTCTATTTTAAATATTTGGTATATTTTAATTATCGATATTTCGATTTCCTTTGGAAATCTTCTTCAGGATATATTTTAACAAAAATTATGTTTGACAATTAATAAAAATTAAAAATTAAAATTAAATTTCAAAAAATTTTTCAACATTCAACTATAAAATATCATAAAATCAAAAAATTAAAAATTAAATCTTGGTAATTCATCGTGCTCTGTTTCTTTGTTAATAATTTTATTCTAATTTCTTCGACCTTTTTTTTTAATGTTTTTCTTCTTTATTAATTTTTGAGCTTAAGGTCACTTCTATTTTAAATATTTGGTATATTTTAATTATCGATATTTCGATTTCCTTTGGAAATCTTCTTCAGGATATATTTTAACAAATATTATGTTTGACAATTAATAAAAATTAAAAATTAAAATTAAATTTCAAAAAATTTTTCAACATTCAACTATAACATATCATAAAATCAAAAAATTAAAAAATTCAAAATTAAATCTTGGTAATTCATTGTGCTCTGTTTCTTTGTTAATAATTTTATTCTAATTTCTTCGACCTTTTTTTTTTAAATGTTTTTCTTCTTTATTAATTTTTGAGCTTAAGGTCACTTCTATTTTAAATGTTTGGTATATTTTAATTATCGATATTTCGATTTCCTTTGGAAATCTTCTTCAGGATATATTTTAACAAAAATTATGTTTGACAATTAATAAAAATTAAAAATTAAAATTAAATTTCAAAAAAATTTTCAACATTCAACTATAACATATCATAAAATCAAAAAATTAAAAAATTCAAAATTAAATCTTGGTAATTCATCGTGCTCTGTTTCTTTGTTAATAATTTTATTCTTATTTCTTCGACCTTTTTTTTTTAAATGTTTTTCTTCTTTATTAATTTTTGAGCTTAAGGTCACTTCTATTTTAAATATTTGGTATATTTTAATTATCGATATTTCGATTTCCTTTGGAAATCTTCTTCAGGATATATTTTAACAAAAATTATGTTTGACAATTAATAAAAATTAAAAATTAAAATTAAATTTCAAAAAATTTTTCAACATTCAACTATAACATATCATAAAATCAAAAAATTAAAAAATTCAAAATTAAATCTTGGTAATTCATTGTGCTCTGTTTCTTTGTTAATAATTTTATTCTAATTTCTTCGACCTTTTTTTTTAAATGTTTTTCTTCTTTATTAATTTTTGAGCTTAAGGTCACTTCTATTTTAAATATTTGGTATATTTTAATTATCGATATTTCGATTTCCTTTGGAAATCTTCTTCAGGATATATTTTAACAAAAATTATGTTTGACAATTAATAAAAATTAAAAATTAAAATTAAATTTCAAAAAATTTTTCAACATTCAACTATAACATATCATAAAATCAAAAAATTAAAAAATTCAAAATTAAATCTTGGTAATTCATCGTGCTCTGTTTCTTTGTTAATAATTTTATTCTAATTTCTTCGACCTTTTTTTTTTAAATGTTTTTCTTCTTTATTAATTTTTGAGCTTAAGGTCACTTCTATTTTAAATATTTGGTATATTTTAATTATCGATATTTCAATTTCCTTTGGAAATCTTCTTCAGGATATATTTTAACAAAAATTATGTTTGACAATTAATAAAAATTAAAATTAAATTTCAAAAAATTTTTCAACATTCAACTATAACATATCATAAAATCAAAAAATTAAAACATTCAAAATTAAATCTTGGTAATTCATTGTGCTCTGTTTCTTTGTTAATAATTTTATTCTAATTTCTTCGACCTTTTTTTTTAAATGTTTTTCTTCTTTATTAATTTTTGAGCTTAAGGTCACTTCTATTTTAAATATTTGGTATATTTTAATTATCGATATTTCGATTTCCTTTGGAAATCTTCTTCAGGATATATTTTAACAAAAATTATGTTTGACAATTAATAAAAATTAAAAATTAAAATTAAATTTCAAAAAATTTTTCAACATTCAACTATAAAATATCATAAAATCAAAAAATTAAAAATTAAATCTTGGTAATTCATCGTGCTCTGTTTCTTTGTTAATAATTTTATTCTTATTTCTTCGACCTTTTTTTTTAAATGCTTTTCTTCTTTATTAATTTTTGAGCTTAAGGTCACTTCTATTTTAAATATTTTGTATATTTTAATTATCGATATTTCGATTTCCTTTGGAAATCTTCTTCAGGATATATTTTAACAAATATTATGTTTGACAATTAATAAAAATTAAAAATTAAAATTAAATTTCAAAAAATTTTTCAACATTCAACTATAACATATCATAAAATCAAAAAATTAAAAAATTCAAAATTAAATCTTGGTAATTCATCGTGCTCTGTTTCTTTGTTAATAATTTTATTCTAATTTCTTCGACCTTTTTTTTTTAAATGTTTTTCTTCTTTATTAATTTTTGAGCTTAAGGTCACTTCTATTTTAAATATTTGGTATATTTTAATTATCGATATTTCAATTTCCTTTGGAAATCTTCTTCAGGATATATTTTAACAAAAATTATGTTTGACAATTAATAAAAATTAAAAATTAAAATTAAATTTCAAAAAATTTTTCAACATTCAACTATAACATATCATAAAATCAAAAAATTAAAACATTCAAAATTAAATCTTGGTAATTCATTGTGCTCTGTTTCTTTGTTAATAATTTTATTCTAATTTCTTCGACCTTTTTTTTTAAATGTTTTTCTTCTTTATTAATTTTTGAGCTTAAGGTCACTTCTATTTTAAATATTTGGTATATTTTAATTATCGATATTTCGATTTCCTTTGGAAATCTTCTTCAGGATATATTTTAACAAAAATTATGTTTGACAATTAATAAAAATTAAAAATTAAAATTAAATTTCAAAAAATTTTTCAACATTCAACTATAACATATCATAAAATCAAAAAATTAAAACATTCAAAATTAAATCTTGGTAATTCATTGTGCTCTGTTTCTTTGTTAATAATTTTATTCTAATTTCTTCGACCTTTTTTTTAAATGTTTTTCTTCTTTATTAATTTTTGAGCTTAAGGTCACTTCTATTTTAAATATTTGGTATATTTTAATTATCGATATTTCGATTTCCTTTGGAAATCTTCTTCAGGATATATTTTAACAAATATTATGTTTGACAATTAAACAAAATTAAAAATTAAAATTAAATTTCAAAAAATTTTTCAACATTCAACTATAACATATCATAAAATCAAAAAATTAAAAAATTCCAAATTAAATCTTGGTAATTCATCGTGCTCTGTTTCTTTGTTAATAATTTTATTCTAATTTCTTCGACCTTTTTTTTTTAAAATGTTTTTCTTCTTTATTAATTTTTGAGCTTAAGGTCACTTCTATTTTAAATATTTGGTATATTTTAATTATCGATATTTCGATTTCCTTTGGAAATCTTCTTCAAGATATATTTTAACAAATATTATGTTTGACAATTAATAAAAATTAAAAATTAAAATTAAATTTCAAAAAATTTTTCAACATTCAACTATAACATATCATAAAATCAAAAAATTAAAAAATTCAAAATTAAATCTTGGTAATTCATCGTGCTCTGTTTCTTTGTTAATAATTTTATTCTAATTTCTTCGACCTTTTTTTTTTTTAAATGTTTTTCTTCTTTATTAATTTTTGAGCTTAAGGTCACTTCTATTTTAAATATTTGGTATATTTTAATTATCGATATTTCGATTTCCTTTGGAAATCTTCTTCAGGATATATTTTAACAAAAATTATGTTTGACAATTAATAAAAATTAAAAATTAAAATTAAATTTCAAAAAATTTTTCAACATTCAACTATAACATATCATAAAATCAAAAAATTAAAACATTCAAAATTAAATCTTGGTAATTCATTGTGCTCTGTTTCTTTGTTAATAATTTTATTCTAATTTCTTCGACCTTTTTTTTTAAATGTTTTTCTTCTTTATTAATTTTTGAGCTTAAGGTCACTTCTATTTTAAATATTTGGTATATTTTAATTATCGATATTTCGATTTCCTTTGGAAATCTTCTTCAGGATATATTTTAACAAAAATTATGTTTGACAATTAATAAAAATTCAAAATTAAAATTAAATTTCAAAAAATTTTTCAACATTCAACTATAACATATCATAAAATCAAAAAATTAAAAAATTCAAAATTAAATCTTGGTAATTCATCGTGCTCTGTTTCTTTGTTAATAATTTTATTCTAATTTCTTCGACCTTTTTTTTAAATGTTTTTCTTCTTTATTAATTTTTTGAGCTTAAGGTCACTTCTATTTTAAATATTTGGTATATTTTAATTATCGCTATTTCGATTTCCTTTGGAAATCTTCTTCAGGATATATTTTAACAAATATTATGTTTGACAATTAATAAAAATTAAAAATTAAAATTAAATTTCAAAAAATTTTTCAACATTCAACTATAACATATCATAAAATCAAAAAATTAAAAAATTCAAAATTAAATCTTGGTAATTCATCGTGCTCTGTTTCTTTGTTAATAATTTTATTCTAATTTCTTCGACCTTTTTTTTTAAATGTTTTTCTTCTTTATTAATTTTTGAGCTTAAGGTCACTTCTATTTTAAATATTTGGTATATTTTAATTATCGATATTTCGATTTCCTTTGGAAATCTTCTTCAGGATATATTTTAACAAATATTATGTTTGACAATTAATAAAAATTAAAAATTAAAATTAAATTTCAAAAAATTTTTCAACATTCAACTATAACATATCATAAAATCAAAAAATTAAAAAATTCAAAATTAAATCTTGGTAATTCATCGTGCTCTGTTTCTTTGTTAATAATTTTATTCTAATTTCTTCGACCTTTTTTTTTAAAATGTTTTTCTTCTTTATTAATTTTTGAGCTTAAGGTCACTTCTATTTTAAATATTTGGTATATTTTAATTATCGATATTTCGATTTCCTTTGGAAATCTTCTTCAGGATATATTTTAACAAAAATTATGTTTGACAATTAATAAAAATTAAAAATTAAAATTAAATTTCAAAAAATTTTTCAACATTCAACTATAACATATCATAAAATCAAAAAATTAAAAAATTCAAAATTAAATCTTGGTAATTCATCGTGCTCTGTTTCTTTGTTAATAATTTTATTCTAATTTCTTCGACCTTTTTTTTTAAATGTTTTTCTTCTTTATTAATTTTTTGAGCTTAAGGTCACTTCTATTTTAAATATTTGGTATATTTTAATTATCGATATTTCGATTTCCTTTGGAAATCTTCTTCAGGATATATTTTAACAAATATTATGTTTGACAATTAATAAAAATTAAAAATTAAAATTTAATTTCAAAAAATTTTTCAACATTCAACTATAACATATCATAAAATCAAAAAATTAAAAAATTCAAAATTAAATCTTGGTAATTCATCGTGCTCTGTTTCTTTGTTAATAATTTTATTCTAATTTCTTCGACCTTTTTTTTTTTTAATGTTTTTCTTCTTTATTAATTTTTGAGCTTAAGGTCACTTCTATTTTAAATATTTGGTATATTTTAATTATCGATATTTCGATTTCCTTTGGAAATCTTCTTCAGGATATATTTTAACAAAAATTATGTTTGACAATTAATAAAAATTAAAAATTAAAATTAAATTTCAAAAAATTTTTCAACATTCAACTATAACATATCATAAAATCAAAAAATTAAAAAATTCAAAATTAAATCTTGGTAATTCATCGTGCTCTGTTTCTTTGTTAATAATTTTATTCTAATTTCTTCGACCTTTTTTTTTAAATGTTTTTCTTCTTTATTAATTTTTGAGCTTAAGGTCACTTCTATTTTAAATATTTGGTATATTTTAATTATCGATATTTCGATTTCCTTTGGAAATCTTCTTCAGGATATATTTTAACAAAAATTATGTTTGACAATTAATAAAAATTAAAAATTAAAATTAAATTTCAAAAAATTTTTCAACATTCAACTATAACATATCATAAAATCAAAAAATTAAAACATTCAAAATTAAATCTTGGTAATTCATTGTGCTCTGTTTCTTTGTTAATAATTTTATTCTAATTTCTTCGACCTTTTTTTTTAAATGTTTTTCTTCTTTATTAATTTTTGAGCTTAAGGTCACTTCTATTTTAAATATTTGGTATATTTTAATTATCGATATTTCGATTTCCTTTGGAAATCTTCTTCAGGATATATTTTAACAAAAATTATGTTTGACAATTAATAAAAATTAAAAATTAAAATTAAATTTCAAAAAATTTTTCAACATTCAACTATAACATATCATAAAATCAAAAAATTAAAAAATTCAAAATTAAATCTTGGTAATTCATCGTGCTCTGTTTCTTTGTTAATAATTTTATTCTAATTTCTTCGACCTTTTTTTTTTTAATGTTTTTCTTCTTTATTAATTTTTGAGCTTAAGGTCACTTCTATTTTAAATATTTGGTATATTTTAATTATCGATATTTCGATTTCCTTTGGAAATCTTCTTCAGGATATATTTTAACAAAAATTATGTTTGACAATTAATAAAAATTAAAAATTAAAATTAAATTTCAAAAAATTTTTCAACATTCAACTATAACATATCATAAAATCAAAAAATTAAAACATTCAAAATTAAATCTTGGTAATTCATTGTGCTCTGTTTCTTTGTTAATAATTTTATTCTAATTTCTTCGACCTTTTTTTTAAATGTTTTTCTTCTTTATTAATTTTTGAGCTTAAGGTCACTTCTATTTTAAATATTTGGTATATTTTAATTATCGATATTTCGATTTCCTTTGGAAATCTTCTTCAGGATATATTTTAACAAAAATTATGTTTGACAATTAATAAAAATTCAAAATTAAAATTAAATTTCAAAAAATTTTTCAACATTCAACTATAACATATCATAAAATCAAAAAATTAAAAAATTCAAAATTAAATCTTGGTAATTCATCGTGCTCTGTTTCTTTGTTAATAATTTTATTCTAATTTCTTCGACCTTTTTTTTAAATGTTTTTCTTCTTTATTAATTTTTTGAGCTTAAGGTCACTTCTGTTTTAAATATTTGGTATATTTTAATTATCGATATTTCGATTTCCTTTGGAAATCTTCTTCAGGATATATTTTAACAAATATTATGTTTGACAATTAATAAAAATTAAAAATTAAAATTAAATTTCAAAAAATGTTTCAACATTCAACTATAACATATCATAAAATCAAAAAATTAAAAAATTCAAAATTAAATCTTGGTAATTCATCGTGCTCTGTTTCTTTGTTAATAATTTTATTCTAATTTCTTCGACCTTTTTTTTTAAATGTTTTTCTTCTTTATTAATTTTTTGAGCTTAAGGTCACTTCTATTTTAAATATTTGGTATATTTTAATTATCGATATTTCGATTTCCTTTGGAAATCTTCTTCAGGATATATTTTAACAAATATTATGTTTGACAATTAATAAAAATTAAAAATTAAAATTAAATTTCAAAAAATTTTTCAACATTCAACTATAACATATCATAAAATCAAAAAATTAAAAAATTAAAAATTAAATCTTGGTAATTCATCGTGCTCTGTTTCTTTGTTAATAATTTTATTCTAATTTCTTCGACCTTTTTTTTTAAATGTTTTTCTTCTTTATTAATTTTTGAGCTTAAGGTCACTTCTATTTTAAATATTTGGTATATTTTAATTATCGATATTTCGATTTCCTTTGGAAATCTTCTTCAGGATATATTTTAACAAATATTATGTTTGACAATTAATAAAAATTAAAAATTAAAATTAAATTTCAAAAAATTTTTCAACATTCAACTATAACATATCATAAAATCAAAAAATTAAAAAATTCAAAATTAAATCTTGGTAATTCATCGTGCTCTGTTTCTTTGTTAATAATTTTATTCTAATTTCTTCGACCTTTTTTTTTTAAATGTTTTTCTTCTTTATTAATTTTTGAGCTTAAGGTCACTTCTATTTTAAATATTTGGTATATTTTAATTATCGATATTTCGATTTCCTTTGGAAATCTTCTTCAGGATATATTTTAACAAAAATTATGTTTGACAATTAATAAAAATTAAAAATTAAAATTAAATTTCAAAAAATTTTTCAACATTCAACTATAACATATCATAAAATCAAAAAATTAAAAAATTTAAAATTAAATCTTGGTAATTCATCGTGCTCTGTTTCTTTGTTAATAATTTTATTCTAATTTCTTCGACCTTTTTTTTTAAATGTTTTTCTTCTTTATTAATTTTTTGAGCTTAAGGTCACTTCTATTTTAAATATTTGGTATATTTTAATTATCGATATTTCGATTTCCTTTGGAAATCTTCTTCAGGATATATTTTAACAAATATTATGTTTGACAATTAATAAAAATTAAAAATTAAAATTTAATTTCAAAAAATTTTTCAACATTCAACTATAACATATCATAAAATCAAAAAATTAAAAAATTCAAAATTAAATCTTGGTAATTCATCGTGCTCTGTTTCTTTGTTAATAATTTTATTCTAATTTCTTCGACCTTTTTTTTTTTAATGTTTTTCTTCTTTATTAATTTTTGAGCTTAAGGTCACTTCTATTTTAAATATTTGGTATATTTTAATTATCGATATTTCGATTTCCTTTGGAAATCTTCTTCAGGATATATTTTAACAAAAATTATGTTTGACAATTAATAAAAATTAAAAATTAAAATTAAATTTCAAAAAATTGTTCAACATTCAACTATAACATATCATAAAATCAAAAAATTAAAAAATTCAAAATTAAATCTTGGTAATTCATCGTGCTCTGTTTCTTTGTTAATAATTTTATTCTAATTTCTTCGACCTTTTTTTTTTAAATGTTTTTCTTCTTTATTAATTTTTGAGCTTAAGGTCACTTCTATTTTAAATATTTGGTATATTTTAATTATCGATATTTCGATTTCCTTTGGAAATCTTCTTCAGGATATATTTTAACAAAAATTATGTTTGACAATTAATAAAAATTAAAAATTAAAATTAAATTTCAAAAAATTTTTCAACATTCAACTATAACATATCATAAAATCAAAAAATTAAAAAATTCAAAATTAAATCTTGGTAATTCATCGTGCTCTGTTTCTTTGTTAATAATTTTATTCTAATTTCTTCGACCTTTTTTTTTAAATGTTTTTCTTCTTTATTAATTTTTTGAGCTTAAGGTCACTTCTATTTTAAATATTTGGTATATTTTAATTATCGATATTTCGATTTCCTTTGGAAATCTTCTTCAGGATATATTTTAACAAAAATTATGTTTGACAATTAATAAAAATTAAAAATTAAAATTAAATTTCAAAAAATTTTTCAACATTCAACTATAACATATCATAAAATCAAAAAATTAAAAAATTCAAAATTAAATCTTGGTAATTCATCGTGCTCTGTTTCTTTGTTAATAATTTTATTCTAATTTCTTCGACCTTTTTTTTTTAAATGTTTTTCTTCTTTATTAATTTTTGAGCTTAAGGTCACTTCTATTTTAAATATTTGGTATATTTTAATTATCGATATTTCGATTTCCTTTGGAAATCTTCTTCAGGATATATTTTAACAAAAATTATGTTTGACAATTAATAAAAATTAAAAATTAAAATTAAATTTAAAAAAATTTTTCAACATTCAACTATAACATATCATAAAATCAAAAAATTAAAACATTCAAAATTAAATCTTGGTAATTCATTGTGCTCTGTTTCTTTGTTAATAATTTTATTCTAATTTCTTCGACCTTTTTTTTTAAATGTTTTTCTTCTTTATTAATTTTTGAGCTTAAGGTCACTTCTATTTTAAATATTTGGTATATTTTAATTATCGATATTTCGATTTCCTTTGGAAATCTTCTTCAGGATATATTTTAACAAAAATTATGTTTGACAATTAATAAAAATTAAAAATTAAAATTAAATTTCAAAAAATTTTTCAACATTCAACTATAACATATCATAAAATCAAAAAATTAAAAAATTCAAAATTAAATCTTGGTAATTCATCGTGCTCTGTTTCTTTATTAATAATTTTATTCTAATTTCTTCGACCTTTTTTTTTAAATGTTTTTCTTCTTTATTAATTTTTTGAGCTTAAGGTCACTTCTATTTTAAATATTTGGTATATTTTAATTATCGATATTTCGATTTCCTTTGGAAATCTTCTTCAGGATATATTTTAACAAATATTATGTTTGACAATTAATAAAAATTAAAAATTAAAATTAAATTTCAAAAAATTTTTCAACATTCAACTATAACATATCATAAAATCAAAAAATTAAAAAATTCAAAATTAAATCTTGGTAATTCATCGTGCTCTGTTTCTTTGTTAATAATTTTATTCTAATTTCTTCGACCTTTTTTTTTTAAAATGTTTTTCTTCTTTATTAATTTTTGAGCTTAAGGTCACTTCTATTTTAAATATTTGGTATATTTTAATTATCGATATTTCGATTTCCTTTGGAAATCTTCTTCAGGATATATTTTAACAAAAATTATGTTTGACAATTAATAAAAATTAAAAATTAAATTTCAAAAAATTTTTCAACATTCAACTATAACATATCATAAAATCAAAAAATTAAAACATTCAAAATTAAATCTGGGTAATTCATTGTGCTCTGTTTCTTTGTTAATAATTTTATTCTAATTTCTTCGACCTTTTTTTTTAAATGTTTTTCTTCTTTATTAATTTTTGAGCTTAAGGTCACTTCTATTTTAAATATTTGGTATATTTTAATTATCGATATTTCGATTTCCTTTGGAAATCTTCTTCAGGATATATTTTAACAAATATTATGTTTGACAATTAATAAAAATTAAAAATTAAAATTAAATTTCAAAAAATTTTTCAACATTCAACTATAACATATCATAAAATCAAAAAATTAAAAAATTCAAAATTAAATCTTGGTAATTCATCGTGCTCTGTTTCTTTGTTAATAATTTTATTCTAATTTCTTCGACCTTTTTTTTTAAATGTTTTTCTTCTTTATTAATTTTTTGAGCTTAAGGTCACTTCTATTTTAAATATTTGGTATATTTTAATTATCGATATTTCGATTTCCTTTGGAAATCTTCTTCAGGATATATTTTAACAAATATTATGTTTGACAATTAATAAAAATTAAAAATTAAAATTAAATTTCAAAAAATTTTTCAACATTCAACTATAACATATCATAAAATCAAAAAATTAAAAAATTCAAAATTAAATCTTGGTAATTCATCGTGCTCTGTTTCTTTGTTAATAATTTTATTCTAATTTCTTCGACCTTTTTTTTTTAAATGTTTTTCTTCTTTATTAATTTTTGAGCTTAAGGTCACTTCTATTTTAAATATTTGGTATATTTTAATTATCGATATTTCGATTTCCTTTGGAAATCTTCTTCAGGATATATTTTAACAAAAATTATGTTTGACAATTAATAAAAATTAAAAATTAAAATTAAATTTCAAAAAATTTTTCAACATTCAACTATAACATATCATAAAATCAAAAAATTAAAAAATTCAAAATTAAATCTTGGTAATTCATTGTGCTTTGTTTCTTTGTTAATAATTTTATTCTAATTTCTTCGACCTTTTTTTTTAAATGTTTTTCTTCTTTATTAATTTTTGAGCTTAAGGTCACTTCTATTTTAAATATTTGGTATATTTTAATTATCGATATTTCGATTTCCTTTGGAAATCTTCTTCAGGATATATTTTAACAAAAATTATGTTTGACAATTAATAAAAATTAATAATTAAAATTAAATTTCAAAAAATTTTTCAACATTCAACTATAAAATAACATAAAATTAAAAATTAAATCTTGGTAATTCATCGTGCTCTGTTTCTTTGTTAATAATTTTATTCTAATTTCTTCGACCTTTTTTTTAAATGTTTTTCTTCTTTATTAATTTTTGAGCTTAAGGTCACTTCTATTTTAAATATTTGGTATATTTTAATTATCGATATTTCGATTTCCTTTGGAAATCTTCTTCAGGATATATTTTAACAAAAATTATGTTTGACAATTAATAAAAATTAAAAATTAAAATTAAATTTCAAAAAATTTTTCAACATTCAACTATAACATATCATAAAATCAAAAAATTCAAAAATTCAAAATTAAATCTTGGTAATTCATTGTGCTCTGTTTCTTTGTTAATAATTTTATTCTAATTTCTTCGACCTTTTTTTTTAAATGTTTTTCTTCTTTATTAATTTTTGAGCTTAAGGTCACTTCTATTTTAAATATTTGGTATATTTTAATTATCGATATTTCGATTTCCTTTGGAAATCTTCTTCAGGATATATTTTAACAAAAATTATGTTTGACAATTAATAAAAATTAAAAATTAAAATTAAATTTCAAAAAATTTTTCAACATTCAACTATAACATATCATAAAATCAAAAAATTAAAAAATTCAAAATTAAATCTTGGTAATTCATTGTGCTCTGTTTCTTTGTTAATAATTTTATTCTAATTTCTTCGACCTTTTTTTTAAATGTTTTTCTTCTTTATTAATTTTTGAGCTTAAGGTCACTTCTATTTTAAATATTTGGTATATTTTAATTATCGATATTTCGATTTCCTTTGGAAATCTTCTTCAGGATATATTTTAACAAAAATTATGTTTGACAATTAATAAAAATTAAAAATTAAAATTAAATTTCAAAAAATTTTTCAACATTCAACTATAACATATCATAAAATCAAAAAATTAAAAAATTCAAAATTAAATCTTGGTAATTCATTGTGCTCTGTTTCTTTGTTAATAATTTTATTCTAATTTCTTCGACCTTTTTTTTTTAAATGTTTTTCTTCTTTATTAATTTTTGAGCTTAAGGTCACTTCTATTTTAAATATTTGGTATATTTTAATTATCGAAATATCGATTTCCTTTGGAAATCTTCTTCAGGATATATTTTAACAAATATTATGTTTGACAATTAATAAAAATTAAAATTAAATTTCAAAAAATTTTTCAACATTCAACTATAACATATCATAAAATCAAAAATTAAAAAATTCAAAATTAAATCTTGGTAATTCATCGTGCTCTGTTTCTTTGTTAATAATTTTATTCTAATTTCTTCGACCTTTTTTTTTAAATGTTTTTCTTCTTTATTAATTTTTGAGCTTAAGGTCACTTCTATTTTAAATATTTGGTATATTTTAATTATCGATATTTCGATTTCCTTTGGAAATCTTCTTCAGGATATATTTTAACAAAAATTATGTTTGACAATTAATAAAAATTAAATTTCAAAAAATTTTTCAACATTCAACTATAACATATCATAAAATCAAAAAATTAAAACATTCAAAATTAAATCTTGGTAATTCATTGTGCTCTGTTTCTTTGTTAATAATTTTATTCTAATTTCTTCGACCTTTTTTTTTAAATGTTTTTCTTCTTTATTAATTTTTGAGCTTAAGGTCACTTCTATTTTAAATATTTGGTATATTTTAATTATCGATATTTCGATTTCCTTTGGAAATCTTCTTCAGGATATATTTTAACAAAAATTATGTTTGACAATTAATAAAAATTAAAAATTAAAATTAAATTTCAAAAAATTTTTCAACATTCAACTATAAAATATCATAAAATCAAAAAATTAAAAATTAAATCTTGGTAATTCGTCGTGCTCTGTTTCTTTGTTAATAATTTTATTCTAATTTTTTCGACCTTTTTTTTTAAATGTTTTTCTTCTTTATTAATTTTTGAGCTTAAGGTCACTTCTATTTTAAATATTTGGTATATTTTAATTATCGATATTTCGATTTCCTTTGGAAATCTTCTTCAGGATATATTTTAACAAATATTATGTTTGACAATTAATAAAAATTAAAAATTAAAATTAAATTTCAAAAAATTTTTCAACATTCAACTATAAAATATCATAAAATCAAAAAATTAAAAATTAAATCTTGGTAATTCGTCGTGCTCTGTTTCTTTGTTAATAATTTTATTCTAATTTTTTCGACCTTTTTTTTTAAATGTTTTTCTTCTTTATTAATTTTTGAGCTTAAGGTCACTTCTATTTTAAATATTTGGTATATTTTAATTATCGATATTTCGATTTCCTTTGGAAATCTTCTTCAGGATATATTTTAACAAAAATTATGTTTGACAATTAATAAAAATTAAAATTAAATTTCAAAAAATTTTTCAACATTCAACTATAAAATATCATAAAATCAAAAAATTAAAAATTAAATCTTGGTAATTCGTCGTGCTCTGTTTCTTTGTTAATAATTTTATTCTAATTTTTTCGACCTTTTTTTTTAAATGTTTTTCTTCTTTATTAATTTTTGAGCTTAAGGTCACTTCTATTTTAAATATTTGGTATATTTTAATTATCGATATTTCGATTTCCTTTGGAAATCTTCTTCAGGATATATTTTAACAAAAATTATGTTTGACAATTAATAAAAATTAAAATTAAATTTCAAAAAATTTTTCAACATTTAACTATAACATATCATAAAATCAAAAAAATTAAAAAATTCAAAATTAAATCTTGGTAATTCATCGTGCTCTGTTTCTTTGTTAATAATTTTATTCTAATTTCTTCGACCTTTTTTTTTAAAATGTTTTTCTTCTTTATTAATTTTTGAGCTTAAGGTCACTTCTATTTTAAATATTTGGTATATTTTAATTATCGATATTTCGATATTTCCTTTGGAAATCTTCTTCAGGATATATTTTAACAAAAATTATGTTTGACAATTAATAAAAATTAAAATTAAATTTCAAAAAATTTTTCAACATTTAACTATAACATATCATAAAATCAAAAAAATTAAAAAATTCAAAATTAAATCTTGGTAATTCATCGTGCTCTGTTTCTTTGTTAATAATTTTATTCTAATTTCTTCGACCTTTTTTTTTTAAATGTTTTTCTTCTTTATTAATTTTTGAGCTTAAGGTCACTTCTATTTTAAATATTTGGTATATTTTAATTATCGATATTTCGATTTCCTTTGGAAATCTTCTTCAGGATATATTTTAACAAAAATTATGTTTGACAATTAATAAAAATTAAAAATTAAAATTAAATTTCAAAAAATTTTTCAACATTCAACTATAACATATCATAAAATCAAAAAATTCAAAAATTCAAATTAAATCTTGGTAATTCATCGTGCTCTGTTTCTTTGTTAATAATTTTATTCTAATTTCTTCGACCTTTTCTTTTAAATGTTTTTCTTCTTTATTAATTTTTGAGCTTAAGGTCACTTCTATTTAAAATATTTGGTATATTTTAATTATCGATATTTCGATTTGCTTTGGAAATCTTCTTCAGGATATATTTTAACAAAAATTATGTTTGACAATTAATAAAAATTAAAATTAAATTTCAAAAAATTTTTCAACATTCAACTATAACATATCATAAAATCAAAAAATTAAAAAATTCAAAATTAAATCTTGGTAATTCATCGTGCTCTGTTTCTTTGTTAATAATTTTATTCTAATTTTTTCGACCTTTTTTTTTAAATGTTTTTCTTCTTTATTAATTTTTGAGCTTAAGGTCACTTCTATTTTAAATATTTGGTATATTTTAATTATCGATATTTCGATTTCCTTTGGAAATCTTCTTCAGGATATATTTTAACAAATATTATGTTTGACAATTAATAAAAATTAAAAATTAAAATTAAATTTCAAAAAATTTTTCAACATTCAACTATAACATATCATAAAATCAAAAAATTAAAAAATTCAAAATTAAATCTTGGTAATTCATCGTGCTCTGTTTCTTTGTTAATAATTTTATTCTAATTTCTTCGACCTTTTTTTTTTAAATGTTTTTCTTCTTTATTAATTTTTGAGCTTTAGGTCACTTCTATTTTAAATATTTGGTATATTTTAATTATCGATATTTCGATTTCCTTTGGAAATCTTCTTCAGGATATATTTTAACAAAAATTATGTTTGACAATTAATAAAAATTAAAAATTAAAATTAAATTTCAAAAAATTTTTCAACATTCAACTATAACATATCATAAAATCAAAAAATTCAAAAATTCAAATTAAATCTTGGTAATTCATCGTGCTCTGTTTCTTTGTTAATAATTTTATTCTAATTTCTTCGACCTTTTCTTTTAAATGTTTTTCTTCTTTATTAATTTTTGAGCTTAAGGTCACTTCTATTTAAAATATTTGGTATATTTTAATTATCGATATTTCGATTTGCTTTGGAAATCTTCTTCAGGATATATTTTAACAAAAATTATGTTTGACAATTAATAAAAATTAAAATTAAATTTCAAAAAATTTTTCAACATTCAACTATAACATATCATAAAATCAAAAAATTAAAAAATTCAAAATTAAATCTTGGTAATTCATCGTGCTCTGTTTCTTTGTTAATAATTTTATTCTAATTTTTTCGACCTTTTTTTTTAAATGTTTTTCTTCTTTATTAATTTTTGAGCTTAAGGTCACTTCTATTTTAAATATTTGGTATATTTTAATTATCGATATTTCGATTTCCTTTGGAAATCTTCTTCAGGATATATTTTAACAAATATTATGTTTGACAATTAATAAAAATTAAAAATTAAAATTAAATTTCAAAAAATTTTTCAACATTCAACTATAAAATATCATAAAATCAAAAAATTAAAAATTAAATCTTGGTAATTCGTCGTGCTCTGTTTCTTTGTTAATAATTTTATTCTAATTTTTTCGACCTTTTTTTTTAAATGTTTTTCTTCTTTATTAATTTTTGAGCTTAAGGTCACTTCTATTTTAAATATTTGGTATATTTTAATTATCGATATTTCGATTTCCTTTGGAAATCTTCTTCAGGATATATTTTAACAAAAATTATGTTTGACAATTAATAAAAATTAAAATTAAATTTCAAAAAATTTTTCAACATTCAACTATAAAATATCATAAAATCAAAAAATTAAAAATTAAATCTTGGTAATTCATCGTGCTCTGTTTCTTTGTTAATAATTTTATTCTAATTTCTTCGACCTTTTTTTTTTAAATGTTTTTCTTCTTTATTAATTTTTGAGCTTAAGGTCACTTCTATTTTAAATATTTGGTATATTTTAATTATCTATATTTCGATTTCCTTTGGAAATCTTCTTCAGGATATATTTTAACAAATATTATGTTTGACAATTAATAAAAATTAAAAATTAAAATTAAATTTCAAAAAATTTTTCAACATTCAACTATAACATATCATAAAATCAAAAAATTAAAAAATTCAAAATTAAATCTTGGTAATTCATCGTGCTCTGTTTCTTTGTTAATAATTTTATTCTAATTTCTTCAACCTTTTTTTTTTAAATGTTTTTCTTCTTTATTAATTTTTGAGCTTAAGGTCACTTCTATTTTAAATATTTGGTATATTTTAATTATCGATATTTCGATTTCCTTTGGAAATCTTCTTCAGGATATATTTTAACAAAAATTATGTTTGACAATTAATAAAAATTAAAAATTAAAATTAAATTTCAAAAAATTTTTCAATATTCAACTATAACATATCATAAAATCAAAAAATTCAAAAATTCAAAATTAAATCTTGGTAATTCATTGTGCTCTGTTTCTTTGTTAATAATTTTATTCTAATTTCTTCGACCTTTTTTTTTAAATGTTTTTCTTCTTTATTAATTTTTGAGCTTAAGGTCACTTCTATTTTAAATATTTGGTATATTTTAATTATCGATATTTCGATTTCCTTTGGAAATCTTCTTCAGGATATATTTTAACAAAAATTATGTTTGACAATTAATAAAAATTAAAAATTAAAATTAAATTTCAAAAAATTTTTCAACATTCAACTATAAAATATCATAAAATCAAAAAATTAAAAATTAAATCTTGGTAATTCGTCGTGCTCTGTTTCTTTGTTAATAATTTTATTCTAATTTTTTCGACCTTTTTTTTTAAATGTTTTTCTTCTTTATTAATTTTTGAGCTTAAGGTCACTTCTATTTTAAATATTTGGTATATTTTAATTATCGATATTTCGATTTCCTTTGGAAATCTTCTTCAGGATATATTTTAACAAATATTATGTTTGACAATTAATAAAAATTAAAAATTAAAATTAAATTTCAAAAAATTTTTCAACATTCAACTATAAAATATCATAAAATCAAAAAATTAAAAATTAAATCTTGGTAATTCGTCGTGCTCTGTTTCTTTGTTAATAATTTTATTCTAATTTTTTCGACCTTTTTTTTTAAATGTTTTTCTTCTTTATTAATTTTTGAGCTTAAGGTCACTTCTATTTTAAATATTTGGTATATTTTAATTATCGATATTTCGATTTCCTTTGGAAATCTTCTTCAGGATATATTTTAACAAAAATTATGTTTGACAATTAATAAAAATTAAAATTAAATTTCAAAAAATTTTTCAACATTCAACTATAAAATATCATAAAATCAAAAAATTAAAAATTAAATCTTGGTAATTCGTCGTGCTCTGTTTCTTTGTTAATAATTTTATTCTAATTTTTTCGACCTTTTTTTTTAAATGTTTTTCTTCTTTATTAATTTTTGAGCTTAAGGTCACTTCTATTTTAAATATTTGGTATATTTTAATTATCGATATTTCGATTTCCTTTGGAAATCTTCTTCAGGATATATTTTAACAAAAATTATGTTTGACAATTAATAAAAATTAAAATTAAATTTCAAAAAATTTTTCAACATTTAACTATAACATATCATAAAATCAAAAAATTAAAAGATTCAAAATTAAATCTTGGTAATTCATCGTGCTCTGTTTCTTTGTTAATAATTTTATTCTAATTTCTTCGACCTTTTTTTTTAAAATGTTTTTCTTCTTTATTAATTTTTGAGCTTAAGGTCACTTCTATTTTAAATATTTGGTATATTTTAATTATCGATATTTCGATTTCCTTTGGAAATCTTCTTCAGGATATATTTTAACAAAAATTATGTTTGACAATTAATAAAAATTAAAATTAAATTTCAAAAAATTTTTCAACATTTAACTATAACATATCATAAAATCAAAAAAATTAAAAAATTCAAAATTAAATCTTGGTAATTCATCGTGCTCTGTTTCTTTGTTAATAATTTTATTCTAATTTCTTCGACCTTTTTTTTTTAAATGTTTTTCTTCTTTATTAATTTTTGAGCTTAAGGTCACTTCTATTTTAAATATTTGGTATATTTTAATTATCGATATTTCGATTTCCTTTGGAAATCTTCTTCAGGATATATTTTAACAAAAATTATGTTTGACAATTAATAAAAATTAAAAATTAAAATTAAATTTCAAAAAATTTTTCAACATTCAACTATAACATATCATAAAATCAAAAAATTCAAAAATTCAAATTAAATCTTGGTAATTCATCGTGCTCTGTTTCTTTGTTAATAATTTTATTCTAATTTCTTCGACCTTTTCTTTTAAATGTTTTTCTTCTTTATTAATTTTTGAGCTTAAGGTCACTTCTATTTAAAATATTTGGTATATTTTAATTATCGATATTTCGATTTGCTTTGGAAATCTTCTTCAGGATATATTTTAACAAAAATTATGTTTGACAATTAATAAAAATTAAAATTAAATTTCAAAAAATTTTTCAACATTCAACTATAACATATCATAAAATCAAAAAATTAAAAAATTCAAAATTAAATCTTGGTAATTCATCGTGCTCTGTTTCTTTGTTAATAATTTTATTCTAATTTCTTCGACCTTTTTTTTTAAATGTTTTTCTTCTTTATTAATTTTTGAGCTTAAGGTCACTTCTATTTTAAATATTTGGTATATTTTAATTATCGATATTTCGATTTCCTTTGGAAATCTTCTTCAGGATATATTTTAACAAATATTATGTTTGACAATTAATAAAAATTAAAATTAAATTTCAAAAAATTTTTCAACATTCAACTATAACATATCATAAAATCAAAAAATTAAAAAATTCAAAATTAAATCTTGGTAATTCATCGTGCTCTGTTTCTTTGTTAATAATTTTATTCTAATTTCTTCGACCTTTTTTTTTTTTTAATGTTTTTCTTCTTTATTAATGTTTGAGCTTAAGGTCACTTCTATTTTATATATTTGGTATATTTTAATTATCGATATTTCGATTTCCTTTGGAAATCTTCTTCAGGATATATTTTAACAAAAATTATGTTTGACAATTAATAAAAATTAAAAATTAAAATTAAATTTCAAAAAATTTTTCAATATTCAACTATAACATATCATAAAATCAAAAAATTCAAAAATTCAAAATTAAATCTTGGTAATTCATTGTGCTCTGTTTCTTTGTTAATAATTTTATTCTAATTTCTTCGACCTTTTTTTTTAAATGTTTTTCTTCTTTATTAATTTTTGAGCTTAAGGTCACTTCTATTTTAAATATTTGGTATATTTTAATTATCGATATTTCGATTTCCTTTGGAAATCTTCTTCAGGATATATTTTAACAAATATTATGTTTGACAATTAATAAAAATTAAAAATTAAAATTAAATTTCAAAAAATTTTTCAACATTCAACTATAACATATCATAAAATCAAAAAATTAAAAAATTCAAAATTAAATCTTGGTAATTCATCGTGCTCTGTTTCTTTGTTAATAATTTTATTCTAATTTCTTCGACCTTTTTTTTTTAAATGTTTTTCTTCTTTATTAATTTTTGAGCTTAAGGTCACTTCTATTTTAAATATTTGGTATATTTTAATTATCGATATTTCGATTTCCTTTGGAAATCTTCTTCAGGATATATTTTAACAAAAATTATGTTTGACAATTAATAAAAATTAAAATTAAATTTCAAAAAATTTTTCAACATTCAACTATAACATATCATAAAATCAAAAAATTAAAAAAATCAAAATTAAATCTTGGTAATTCATCGTGCTCTGTTTCTTTGTTAATAATTTTATTCTAATTTCTTCGACCTTTTCTTTTAAATGTTTTTCTTCTTGATTAATTTTTGAGCTTAAGGTCACTTCTATTTTAAATATTTGGTATATTTTAATTATCGATATTTCGATTTCCTTTGGAAATCTTCTTCAGGATATATTTTAACAAAAATTATGTTTGACAATTAATAAAAATTAAAATTAAATTTCAAAAAATTTTTCAACATTCAACTATAACATATCATAAAATCAAAAAATTAAAAAAATCAAAATTAAATCTTGGTAATTCATCGTGCTCTGTTTCTTTGTTAATAATTTTATTCTAATTTCTTCGACCTTTTTTTTTAAATGTTTTTCTTCTTTATTAATTTTTGAGCTTAAGGTCACTTCTACTTTAAATATTTGGTATATTTTAATTATCGATATTTCGATTTCCTTTGGAAATCTTCTTCAGGATATATTTTAACAAAAATTATGTTTGACAATTAATAAAAATTAAAAATTAAAATTAAATTTCAAAAAATTTTTCAACATTCAACTATAACATATCATAAAATCAAAAAATTAAAAAATTCAAAATTAAATCTTGGTAATTCATCGTGCTCTGTTTCTTTGTTAATAATTTTATTCTAATTTCTTCGACCTTTTTTTTTTAAATGTTTTTCTTCTTTATTAATTTTTGAGCTTAAGGTCACTTCTATTTTAAATATTTGGTATATTTTAATTATCGATATTTCGATTTCCTTTGGAAATCTTCTTCAGGATATATTTTAACAAAAATTATGTTTGACAATTAATAAAAATTAAAATTAAATTTCAAAAAATTTTTCAACATTCAACTATAACATATCATAAAATCAAAAAATTAAAAAATTCAAAATTAAATCTTGGTAATTCATCGTGCTCTGTTTCTTTGTTAATAATTTTATTCTAATTTCTTCGACCTTTTTTTTTAAATGTTTTTCTTCTTTATTAATTTTTGAGCTTAAGGTCACTTCTATTTTAAATATTTGGTATATTTTAATTATCGATATTTCGATTTCCTTTGGAAATCTTCTTCAGGATATATTTTAACAAAAATTATGTTTGACAATTAATAAAAATTAAAAATTAAAATTAAATTTCAAAAAATTTTTCAATATTCAACTATAACATATCATAAAATCAAAAAATTCAAAAATTCAAAATTAAATCTTGGTAATTCATTGTGCTCTGTTTCTTTGTTAATAATTTTATTCTTATTTCTTCGACCTTTTTTTTTAAATGTTTTTCTTCTTTATTAATTTTTGAGCTTAAGGTCACTTCTATTTTAAATATTTGGTATATTTTAATTATCGATATTTCGATTTCCTTTGGAAATCTTCTTCAGGATATATTTTAACAAATATTATGTTTGACAATTAATAAAAATTAAAAATTAAAATTAAATTTCAAAAAATTTTTCAACATTCAACTATAACATATCATAAAATCAAAAAATTAAAAATTCAAAATTAAATCTTGGTAATTCATCGTGCTCTGTTTCTTTGTTAATAATTTTATTCTAATTTCTTCGACCTTTTCTTTTAAATGTTTTTCTTCTTTATTAATTTTTGAGCTTAAGGTCACTTCTATTTTAAATATTTGGTATATTTTAATTATCGATATTTCGATTTCCTTTGGAAATCTTCTTCAGGACATATTTTAACAAAAATTATGTTTGACAATTAATAAAAATTAAAATTAAATTTCAAAAAATTTTTCAACATTCAACTATAACATATCATAAAATCAAAAAATTAAAAAATTCAAAATTAAATCTTGGTAATTCATCGTGCTCTGTTTCTTTGTTAATAATTTTATTCTAATTTCTTCGACCTTTTTTTTTAAATGTTTTTCTTCTTTATTAATTTTTGAGCTTAAGGTCACTTCTATTTTAAATATTTGGTATATTTTAATTATCGATATTTCGATTTCCTTTGGAAATCTTCTTCAGGATATATTTTAACAAAAATTATGTTTGACAATTAATAAAAATTAAAAATTAAAATTAAATTTCAAAAAATTTTTCAATATTCAACTATAACATATCATAAAATCAAAAAATTCAAAAATTCAAAATTAAATCTTGGTAATTCATTGTGCTCTGTTTCTTTGTTAATAATTTTATTCTAATTTCTTCGACCTTTTTTTTTAAATGTTTTTCTTCTTTATTAATTTTTGAGCTTAAGGTCACTTCTATTTTAAATATTTGGTATATTTTAATTATCGATATTTCGATTTCCTTTGGAAATCTTCTTCAGGATATATTTTAACAAATATTATGTTTGACAATTAATAAAAATTAAAAATTAAAATTAAATTTCAAAAAAATTTTCAACATTCAACTATAACATATCATAAAATCAAAAAATTAAAAAATTCAAAATTAAATCTTGGTAATTCATCGTGCTCTGTTTCTTTGTTAATAATTTTATTCTAATTTCTTCGACCTTTTTTTTAAATGTTTTTCTTCTTTATTAATTTTTGAGCTTAAGGTCACTTCTATTTTAAATATTTGGTATATTTTAATTATCGATATTTCGATTTCCTTTGGAAATCTTCTTCAGGATATATTTTAACAAAAATTATGTTTGACAATTAATAAAAATTAAAAATTAAAATTAAATTTCAAAAAAATTTTCAATATTCAACTATAACATATCATAAAATCAAAAAATTCAAAAATTCAAAATTAAATCTTGGTAATTCATTGTGCTCTGTTTCTTTGTTAATAATTTTATTCTAATTTCTTCGACCTTTTTTTTTAAATGTTTTTCTTCTTTATTAATTTTTGAGCTTAAGGTCACTTCTATTTTAAATATTTGGTATATTTTAATTATCGATATTTCGATTTCCTTTGGAAATCTTCTTCAGGATATATTTTAACAAATATTATGTTTGACAATTAATAAAAATTAAAAATTAAAATTAAATTTCAAAAAATTTTTCAACATTCAACTATAACATATCATAAAATCAAAAAATTAAAAAATTCAAAATTAAATCTTGGTAATTCATCGTGCTCTGTTTCTTTGTTAATAATTTTATTCTAATTTCTTCGACCTTTTCTTTTAAATGTTTTTCTTCTTTATTAATTTTTGAGCTTAAGGTCACTTCTATTTTAAATATTTGGTATATTTTAATTATCGATATTTCGATTTCCTTTGGAAATCTTCTTCAGGATATATTTTAACAAAAATTATGTTTGACAATTAATAAAAATTAAAATTAAATTTCAAAAAATTTTTCAACATTCAACTATAACATATCATAAAATCAAAAAATTAAAAAATTCAAAATTAAATCTTGGTAATTCATCGTGCTCTGTTTCTTTGTTAATAATTTTATTCTAATTTCTTCGACCTTTTTTGTTTAAATGTTTTTCTTCTTTATTAATTTTTGAGCTTAAGGTCACTTCTATTTTAAATATTTGGTATATTTTAATTATCGATATTTCGATTTCCTTTGGAAATCTTCTTCAGGATATATTTTAACAAAAATTATGTTTGACAATTAATAAAAATTAAAAATTAAAATTAAATTTCAAAAAATTTTTCAATATTCAACTATAACATATCATAAAATCAAAAAATTCAAAAATTCAAAATTAAATCTTGGTAATTCATTGTGCTCTGTTTCTTTGTTAATAATTTTATTCTAATTTCTTCGACCTTTTTTTTTAAATGTTTTTCTTCTTTATTAATTTTTAAGCTTAAGGTCACTTCTATTTTAAATATTTGGTATATTTTAATTATCGATATTTCGATTTCCTTTGGAAATCTTCTTCAGGATATATTTTAACAAATATTATGTTTGACAATTAATAAAAATTAAAAATTAAAATTAAATTTCAAAAAATTTTTCAACATTCAACTATAACATATCATAAAATCAAAAAATTAAAAAATTCAAAATTAAATCTTGGTAATTCATCGTGCTCTGTTTCTTTGTTAATAATTTAATTCTAATTTCTTCGACCTTTTCTTTTAAATGTTTTTCTTCTTTATTAATTTTTGGGCTTAAGGTCACTTCTATTTTAAATATTTGGTATATTTTAATTATCGATATTTCGATTTCCTTTGGAAATCTTCTTCAGGATATATTTTAACAAAAATTATGTTTGACAATTAATAAAAATTAAAATTAAATTTCAAAAAATTTTTCAACATTCAACTATAACATATCATAAAATCAAAAAATTCAAAATTAAATCTTGGTAATTCATCGTGCTCTGTTTCTTTGTTAATAATTTTATTCTAATTTCTTCGACCTTTTTTTTTTTAAATGTTTTTCTTCTTTATTAATTTTTGAGCTTTAGGTCACTTCTATTTTAAATATTTGGTATATTTTAATTATCGATATTTCGATTTCCTTTGGAAATCTTCTTCAGGATATATTTTAACAAAAATTATGTTTGACAATTAATAAAAATTAAAATTAAATTTCAAAAAATTTTTCAACATTCAACTATAACATATCATAAAATCAAAAAATTCAAAAATTCAAAATTAAATCTTGGTAATTCATCGTGCTCTGTTTCTTTGTTAATAATTTTATTCTAATTTCTTCGACCTTTTTTTTAAATGTTTTTCTTCTTTATTAATTTTTGAGCTTAAGGTCACTTCTATTTTAAATATTTGGTATATTTTAATTATCGATATTTCGATTTCCTTTGGAAATCTTCTTCAGGATATATTTTAACAAATATTATGTTTGACAATTAATAAAAATTAAAAATTAAAATTAAATTTCAAAAAATTTTTCAACATTCAACTATAACATATCATAAAATCAAAAAATTAAAAAATTCAAAATTAAATCTTGGTAATTCATCGTGCTCTGTTTCTTTGTTAATAATTTTATTCTAATTTCTTCGACCTTTTCTTTTAAATGTTTTTCTTCTTTATTAATTTTTGAGCTTAAGGTCACTTCTATTTTAAATATTTGGTATATTTTAATTATCGATATTTCGATTTCCTTTGGAAATCTTCTTCAGGATATATTTTAACAAAAATTATGTTTGACAATTAATAAAAATTAAAATTAAATTTCAAAAAATTTTTCAACATTCAACTATAACATATCATAAAATCAAAAAATTCAAAAATTCAAAAATTCAAAATTAAATCTTGGTAATTCATCGTGCTCTGTTTCTTTGTTAATAATTTTATTCTAATTTCTTCGACCTTTTCTTTTAAATGTTTTTCTTCTTTATTAATTTTTGAGCTTAAGGTCACTTCTATTTTAAATATTTGGTATATTTTAATTATCGATATTTCGATTTCCTTTGGAAATCTTCTTCAGGATATATTTTAACAAAAATTATGTTT
Organism: Pollenia angustigena; assembly: GCA_930367215.1. Classification (NCBI taxonomy): domain Eukaryota; kingdom Metazoa; phylum Arthropoda; class Insecta; order Diptera; family Polleniidae; genus Pollenia; species Pollenia angustigena. Next base: position 79,169,340 of record OV884058.1, on the reverse strand, counting down.
GACAATTAATAAAAATTAAAAATTAAAATTAAATTTCAAAAAATTTTTCAATATTCAACTATAACATATCATAAAATCAAAAAATTCAAAAATTCAAAATTAAATCTTGGTAATTCATTGTGCTCTGTTTCTTTGTTAATAATTTTATTCTAATTTCTTCGACCTTTTTTTTTAAATGTTTTTCTTCTTTATTAATTTTTGAGCTTAAGGTCACTTCTATTTTAAATATTTGGTATATTTTAATTATCGATATTTCGATTTCCTTTGGAAATCTTCTTCAGGATATATTTTAACAAAAATTATGTTTGACAATTAATAAAAATTAAAAATTAAAATTAAATTTCAAAAAATTTTTCAACATTCAACTATAAAATATCATAAAATCAAAAAATTAAAAAATTCAAAATTAAATCTTGGTAATTCATTGTGCTCTGTTTCTTTGTTAATAATTTTATTCTAATTTTTTCGACCTTTTTTTTTAAATGTTTTTCTTCTTTATTAATTTTTGAGCTTAAGGTCACTTCTATTTTAAATATTTGGTATATTTTAACTATCGATATTTCGATTTCCTTTGGAAATCTTCTTCAGGATATATTTTAACAAATATTATGTTTGACAATTAATAAAAATTAAAAATTAAAATTAAATTTCAAAAAATTTTTCAACATTCAACTATAACATATCATAAAATCAAAAAATTAAAAAATTCAAAATTAAATCTTGGTAATTCATCGTGCTCTGTTTCTTTGTTAATAATTTTATTCTAATTTCTTCGACCTTTTTTTTTTTAAATGTTTTTCTTCTTTATTAATTTTTGAGCTTAAGGTCACTTCTATTTTAAATATTTGGTATATTTTAACTATCGATATTTCGATTTCCTTTGGAAATCTTCTTCAGGATATATTTTAACAAAAATTATGTTTGACAATTAATAAAAATTAAAAATTAAAATTAAATTTCAAAAAATTTTTCAACATTCAACTATAAAATATCATAAAATCAAAAAATTAAAAAATTCAAAATTAAATCTTGGTAATTCATTGTGCTCTGTTTCTTTGTTAATAATTTTATTCTAATTTCTTCGACCTTTTTTTTTAAATGTTTTTCTTCTTTATTAATTTTTGAGCTTAAGGTCACTTCTATTTTAAATATTTGGTATATTTTAATTATCGATATTTCGATTTCCTTTGGAAATCTTCTTCAGGATATATTTTAACAAAAATTATGTTTGACAATTAATAAAAATTAAAAATTAAAATTAAATTTCAAAAAATTTTTCAACATTCAACTATAACATATCATAAAATCAAAAAATTCAAAAATTCAAAATTAAACCTTGGTAATTCATCGTGCTCTGTTTCTTTGTTAATAATTTTATTCTAATTTCTTCGACCTTTTCTTTTAAATGTTTTTCTTCTTTATTAATTTTTGAGCTTAAGGTCACTTCTATTTAAAATATTTGGTATATTTTAATTATCGATATTTCGATTTGCTTTGGAAATCTTCTTCAGGATATATTTTAACAAAAATTATGTTTGACAATTAATAAAAATTAAAATTAAATTTCAAAAAATTTTTCAACATTCAACTATAACATATCATAAAATCAAAAAATTCAAATATTCAAAATTAAATCTTGGTAATTCATCGTGCTCTGTTTCTTTGTTAATAATTTTATTCTAATTTCTTCGACCTTTTTTTTTAAATGTTTTTCTTCTTTATTAATTTTTGAGCTTAAGGTCACTTCTATTTTAAATATTTGGTATATTTTAATTATCGATATTTCGATTTCCTTTGGAAATCTTCTTCAGGATATATTTTAACAAAAATTATGTTTGACAATTAATAAAAATTAAAAATTAAAATTAAATTTCAAAAAATTTTTCAACATTCAACTATAACATATCATAAAATCAAAAAATTTAAAAATTCAAAATTAAATCTTGGTAATTCATCGTGCTCTGTTTCTTTGTTAATAATTTTATTCTAATTTCTTCGACATTTTATTTTAAATGTTTTTCTTCTTTATTAATTTTTGAGCTTAAGGTCACTTCTATTTTAAATATTTGGTATATTTTAATTATCGATATTTCGATTTCCTTTGGAAATCTTCTTCAGGATATATTTTAACAAAAATTATGTTTGACAATTAATAAAAATTAAAATTAAATTTCAAAAAATTTTTCAACATTCAACTATAACATATCATAAAATCAAAAAATTAAAAAATTCAAAATTAAATCTTGGTAATTCATCGTGCTCTGTTTCTTTGTTAATAATTTTATTCTAATTTCTTCGACCTTTTTTTTTAAATGTTTTTCTTCTTTATTAATTTTTGAGCTTAAGGTCACTTCTATTTTAAATATTTGGTATATTTTAATTATCGATATTTCGATTTCCTTTGGAAATCTTCTTCAGGATATATTTTAACAAAAATTATGTTTGACAATTAATAAAAATTAAAAATTAAAATTAAATTTCAAAAAATTTTTCAACATTCAACTATAACATATCATAAAATCAAAAAATTAAAAAATTCAAAATTAAATCTTGGTAATTCATCGTGCTCTGTTTCTTTGTTAATAATTTTATTCTAATTTCTTCGACCTTTTTTTTAAAATGTTTTTCTTCTTTATTAATTTTTGAGCTTAAGGTCACTTCTATTTTAAATATTTGGTATATTTTAATTATCGATATTTCGATTTCCTTTGGAAATCTTCTTCAGGATATATTTTAACAAAAATTATGTTTGACAATTAATAAAAATTAAAATTAAATTTCAAAAAATTTTTCAACATTCAACTATAACATATCATAAAATCAAAAAATTCAAATATTCAAAATTAAATCTTGGTAATTCATCGTGCTCTGTTTCTTTGTTAATAATTTTATTCTAATTTCTTCGACCTTTTTTTTTAAATGTTTTTCTTCTTTATTAATTTTTGAGCTTAAGGTCACTTCTATTTTAAATATTTGGTATATTTTAATTATCGATATTTCGATTTCCTTTGGAAATCCTCTTCAGGATATATTTTAACAAAAATTATGTTTGACAATTAATAAAAATTAAAAATTAAAATTAAATTTCAAAAAATTTTTCAACATTCAACTATAACATATCATAAAATCAAAAAATTAAAAAATTCAAAATTAAATCTTGGTAATTCATCGTGCTCTGTTTCTTTGTTAATAATTTTATTCTAATTTCTTCGACCTTTTTTTTAAAATGTTTTTCTTCTTTATTAATTTTTGAGCTTAAGGTCACTTCTATTTTAAATATTTGGTATATTTTAATTATCGATATTTCGATTTCCTTTGGAAATCTTCTTCAGGATATATTTTAACAAAAATTATGTTTGACAATTAATAAAAATTAAAATTAAATTTCAAAAAATTTTTCAACATTCAACTATAACATATCATAAAATCAAAAAATTAAAAAATTCAAAATTAAATCTTGGTAATTCATCGTGCTCTGTTTCTTTGTTAATAATTTTATTCTAATTTCTTCGACCTTTTTTTTTAAATGTTTTTCTTCTTTATTAATTTTTGAGCTTAAGGTCACTTCTATTTTAAATATTTGGTATATTTTAATTATCGATATTTCGATTTCCTTTGGAAATCTTCTTCAGGATATATTTTAACAAAAATTATGTTTGACAATTAATAAAAATTAAAAATTAAATTTCAAAAAATTTTTCAACATTCAACTATAACATATCATAAACTCAAAAATTTAAAAAATTCAAAATTAAATCTTGGTAATTCATCGTGCTCTGTTTCTTTGTTAATAATTTTATTCTAATTTCTTCGACCTTTTTTTTTTAAATGTTTTTCTTCTTTATTAATTTTTGAGCTTAAGGTCACTTCTATTTTAAATATTTGGTATATTTTAATTATCGATATTTCGATGTCCTTTGGAAATCTTCTTCAGCATATATTTTAACAAAAATTATGTTTGACACTTAATAAAAATTAAAAATTAAAATTAAATTTCAAAAAATTTTTCAACATTCAACTATAACATATCATAAAATCAAAATATTAAAAAATTCAAAATTAAATCTTGGTAATTCATCGTGCTCTGTTTCTTTGTTAATAATTTTATTCTAATTTCTTCGACCTTTTTTTTTAAATGTTTTTCTTCTTTATTAATTTTTGAGCTAAGGTCACTTCTATTTTAAATATTTGGTATATTTTAATTATCGATATTTCGATTTCCTTTGGAAATCTTCTTCAGGATATATTTTAACAAAAATCATGTTTGACAATTAATAAAAATTAAAAATTAAAATTTAATTTCAAAAAATTTTTCAACATTCAACTATAACATATCATAAAATCAAAAAATTAAAAAATTCAAAATTAAATCTTGGTAATTCATCGGGCTCTGTTTCTTTGTTAATAATTTTATTCTAATTTCTTCGACCTTTTTTTTAAATGTTTTTCTTCTTTATTAATTTTTGAGCTTAAGGTCACTTCTATTTTAAATATTTGGTATATTTTAATTATCGATATTTCGATTTCCTTTGGAAATCTTCTTCAGGATATATTTTAACAAAAATTATGTTTGACAATTAATAAAAATTAAAAATTAAAATTAAATTTCAAAAAATTTTTCAACATTCAACTATAACATATCATAAAATCAAAAAATTAAAAAATTCAAAATTAAATCTTGGTAATTCATCGTGCTCTGTTTCTTTGTTAATAATTTTATTCTAATTTCTTCGACCTTTTTTTTTTAAAATGTTTTTCTTCTTTATTAATTTTTGAGCTTAAGGTCACTTCTATTTTAAATATTTGGTATATTTTAACTATCGATATTTCGATTTCCTTTGGAAATCTTCTTCAGGATATATTTGAACAAAAATTATGTTTGACAATTAATAAAAATTAAAAATTAAAATTAAATTTCAAAAAATTTTTCAACATTCAACTATAACATATCATAAAATCAAAAAATTTAAAAATTCAAAATTAAATCTTGGTAATTCATCGTGCTCTGTTTCTTTGTTAATAATTTTATTCTAATTTCTTCGACCTTTTTTTTTAAATGTTTTTCTTCTTTATTAATTTTTGAGCTTAAGGTCACTTCTATTTTAAATATTTGGTATATTTTAATTATCGATATTTCGATTTCCTTTGGAAATCTTCTTCAGGATATATTTTAACAAAAATTATGTTTGACAATTAATAAAAATTAAAAATTAAAATTAAATTTCAAAAAATTTTTCAACATTCAACTATAAAATATCATAAAATCAAAAAATTAAAAAATTCAAAATTAAATCTTGGTAATTCATCGTGCTCTGTTTCTTTGTTAATAATTTTATTCTAATTTCTTCGACCTTTTTTATTTTAAATGTTTTTCTTCTTTATTAATTTTTGAGCTTAAGGTCACTTCTATTTTAAATATTTGGTATATTTTAATTATCGATATTTCGATTTCCTTTGGAAATCTTCTTCAGGATATATTTTAACAAAAATTATGTTTGACAATTAATAAAAATTAAAAATTAAAATTAAATTTCAAAAAATTTTTCAACAGTCAACTATAACATATCATAAAATCAAAAAATTAAAAAATTCAAAATTAAATCTTGGTAATTCATCGTGCTCTGTTTCTTTGTTAATAATTTTATTCTAATTTCTTCGACCTTTTTTTTTTTTAAATGTTTTTCTTCTTTATTAATTTTTGAGCTTAAGGTCACTTCTATTTTAAATATTTGGTATATTTTAATTATCGATATTTCGATTTCCTTTGGAAATCTTCTTCAGGATATATTTTAACAAAAATTATGTTTGACAATTAATAAAAATTAAAAATTAAAATTAAATTTCAAAAAATTTTTCAACATTCAACTATAACCAAGCGCGGATTCAGGGGGGGTGAAATAAGGAAATTTCCCCCCCGTAAATTATAAAAATATGTTTTGTTTATTTCGATAATACAAGAATACCCATTAATATTATCTTTTTTTAATGTACAAAATTTTTGGAAATCCCAGCAAGGTTCTTTTTGTTGAATCTCTAACGAAATTTTCAATAAGTATTTTTTTGTTTTTTTATTGAATCTCTAACCAAATTTTCAATAAGTATCCAAATCTTCATCCTAATAGTTATTTATTAGATATTTTCAATGAAACATCTAGTTTACTGTATTCAAATACTTATTATTCTACATTCAATCCCAGCAGGTGCCATCTATGTATAACCAAAGAGTAAACGTTTAACTTGATAATGCGTGCGGTTGAATTATTAAAAAGCCTTAGTATTGTAATATTTATGTACATACATATATATGAGTTATATGAAAAAAATCCTATTCGATAATTTTTGACGAACGCAAGGATTTGTCGGGGAAAAGCCAGATTTCCTTATCTTTAAAATATTTCAACATACAACAAAAAGTTGTTAGGGAAGAATTGTTTTGGCTTTGTTGTAAAAGCATTTGAAGAGCCTTTACAGGATATTGATAATGACGCTGATGTGTCAATTGATGCGATGGCACTATCATCAACAATTCTTAAAACTTTGACAAATTTGAGTCTTGAACTAAAAACTGTATAGGAGTTGGAACTGATGGGTGTCGTTTGATCTCAGCAGAAAATGGAGCTGTTAAAAAATTCTGGAAACCGCGACAAATGCGAAACAAACGCCTTGCTATTTCCCGTAAATCAGGCAAAACACGTTTTTAGTAAAGTATTTAGGAGCCAAACTCTCTACGTTATGCGAGACAAGTTGGGTGGGCCTTCACGACTCAGCTTTACACTTTGCAACAAGTGTACATCATATAGTAGAAGCTTTGGAAAAAATATCTGAGTGGAAAGGTCGAGATACTTCATCAAGAGCCTTATATTAAGGAACTCACTTAGAACTTTTGAATTTATTTGCGGAATAAACATATTAAGTGTGATACTTATTGTAACACAGCCGCTTAGTATCATTTTACAAAAGCACGATATAGATCTTCAAAAAGGATCAATCCTTATCAAAACTTTAATCATGTGCCCTGAAGAAAAAAGAAATAAAGCCGAAGAACAATTTAAAGTGCTTTTTAAAAAAGTTAAAGTTATTTGCGTTCCAATCGAGGTTCCAACCTAAAAAACAAGATTTGAACGAAATAATTACATCCAAAATGTTGAAGATTTCTACCGAGTTGTAGGTTTCATTCTCTTATTGAATTTATTTTAGAATATCTCAAAACACCTTTTCAATAGATATCTTTAATGTATTGAACATACCAAAACTTCTACTCAAAGTGTAATCAAGTCATATACAGATATAAAACCTTTAAAACCACAACTCGAGATAAACACCTACTAACATCTAAACTTGAGCCTGAACTGTTGCATTGGCAACAAACATGGAAATTATCTGAAAATCGATCAGATAACGTTGTAGATGCTTTAATAAACTGTGATGAAGATATCTATCCAAATCTAAGAAAAATATTTCAAATAATCGTTTCAATGCTCGTAAGTAATGCTACGAGCGAGAGGTCATTTCCTACCCTTCGTCGAATAAAAACATGGCTCAGATCAACAATGACAAACTGAACATAGTACTGTACTATCTAAATTTGCCTCACAAGGAAATCATAAATTGCTTATTTAAAAAGATTAGTTTATTTTAATTTATATTGAATATTTTATTTCACCTTATTGTTGAGTTTTTTTAATATAATATACACAAATTGCTTTTAATAGACTTTTAAAAACAAATTTTTTTTTTGTATCATAAAAAATTTCCCCCCCCTAAGGCTCAAGCTGGATCCGCGCCTGACTATAACATATCATAAAATCAAAAAATTAAAAAATTCAAAATTAAATCTTGGTAATTCATCGTGCTCTGTTTCTTTGTTAATAATTTTATTCTAATTTCTTCGACCTTTTTTTTTTTAAATGTTTTTCTTCTTTATTAATTTTTGAGCTTAAGGTCACTTCTATTTTAAATATTTGGTATATTTTAATTATCGATATTTCGATTTCCTTTGGAAATCTTCTTCAGGATATATTTTAACAAAAATTATGTTTGACAATTAATAAAAATTAAAATTAAATTTCAAAAAATTTTTCAACATTCAACTATAACATATCATAAAATCAAAAAATTAAAAAATTCAAAATTAAATCTTGGTAATTCATCGTGCTCTGTTTCTTTGTTAATAATTTTATTCTAATTTCTTCGACCTTTTTTTTTTTTAAATGTTTTTCTTCTTTATTAATTTTTGAGCTTAAGGTCACTTCTATTTTAAATATTTGGTATATTTTAATTATCGATATTTCGATTTCCTTTGGAAATCTTCTTCAGGATATATTTTAACAAAAATTATGTTTGACAATTAATAAAAATTAAAAATTAAAATTAAATTAAAAAAATTTTTCAACATTCAACTATAACATATCATAAAATCAAAAAATTAAAAAATTCAAAATTAAATCTTGGTAATTCATCGTGCTCTGTTTCTTTGTTAATAATTTTATTCTTATTTCTTCGACCTTTTTTTTTAAATGTTTTTCTTCTTTATTAATTTTTGAGCTTAAGGTCTCTTCTATTTTAAATATTTGGTATATTTTAATTATCGATTTCCTTTGGAAATCTTCTTCAGGATATATTTTAACAAAAATTATGTTTGACAATTAATAAAAATTAAAAATTAAAATTAAATTTAAAAAAATTTTTCAACATTCAACTATAACATATCATAAAATCAAAAAATTAAAAAATTCAAAATTAAATCTTGGTAATTCATCGTGCTCTGTTTCTTTGTTAATAATTTTATTCTAATTTCTTCGACCTTTTTTATTTTAAATGTTTTTCTTCTTTATTAATTTTTGAGCTTAAGGTCACTTCTATTTTAAATATTTGGTATATTTTAATTATCGATATTTCGATTTCCTTTGGAAATCTTCTTCAGGATTAATTTTAACAAAAATTATGTTTGACAATTAATAAAAATTAAAAATTAAAATTAAATTTAAAAAAATTTTTCAACATTCAACTATAACATATCATAAAATCAAAAAATTAAAAAATTCAAAATTAAATCTTGGTAATTCATCGTGCTCTGTTTCTTTGTTAATAATTTTATTCTTATTTCTTCGACCTTTTTTTTTAAATGTTTTTCTTATTTATTAATTTTTGAGCTTAAGGTCTCTTCTATTTTAAATATTTGGTATATTTTAATTATCGATATTTCGATTTCCTTTGGAAATCTTCTTCAGGATATATTTTAACAAAAATTATGTTTGACAATTAATAAAAATTAAAAATTAAAATTAAATTTCAAAAAATTTTTCAACATTCAACTGTAACATATCATAAAATCAAAAAATTAAAAAATTCAAAATTAAATCTTGGTAATTCATCGTGCTCTGTTTCTTTGTTAATAATTTTATTCTAATTTCTTCGACCTTTTTTTTTTAAATGTTTTTCTTCTTTATTAATTTTTGAGCTTAAGGTCACTTCTATTTTAAATATTTGGTATATTTTAATTATCGATATTTCGATTTCCTTTGGAAATCTTCTTCAGGATATATTTTAACAAAAATTATGTTTGACAATTAATAAAAATTAAAAATTAAAATTAAATTTCAAATAACTTTTCAACATTCAACTTAACATATCATAAAATCAAAAAATTAAAAAATTCAAAATTAAATCTTGGTAATTCATCGTGCTCTGTTTCTTTGTTAATAATTTTATTCTAATTTCTTCGACCTTTTTTTTTAAAGGTTTTTCTTCTTTATTAATTTTTGAGCTTAAGGTCACTTCTATTTTAAATATTTGGTATATTTTAATTATCGATATTTCGATTTCCTTTGGAAATCTTCTTCAGGATATATTTTAACAAAAATTATGTTTGACAATTAATAAAAATTAAAAATTAAAATTAAATTTAAAAAAATTTTTCAACATTCAACTATAACATATCATAAAATCAAAAAATTAAAAAATTCAAAATTAAATCTTGGTAATTCATCGTGCTCTGTTTCTTTGTTAATAATTTTATTCTAATTTCTACGACCTTTTTTATTTTAAATGTTTTTCTTCTTTATTAATTTTTGAGCTTAAGGTCACTTCTATTTTAAATATTTGGTATATTTTAATTATCGATATTTCGATTTCCTTTGGAAATCTTCTTCAGGATTAATTTTAACAAAAATTATGTTTGACAATTAATAAAAATTAAAAATTAAAATTAAATTTAAAAAAATTTTTCAACATTCAACTATAACATATCATAAAATCAAAAAATTAAAAAATTCAAAATTAAATCTTGGTAATTCATCGTGCTCTGTTTCTTTGTTAATAATTTTATTCTTATTTCTTCGACCTTTTTTTTTAAATGTTTTTCTTCTTTATTAATTTTTGAGCTTAAGGTCTCTTCTATTTTAAATATTTGGTATATTTTAATTATCGATATTTCGATTTCCTTTGGAAATCTTCTTCAGGATATATTTTAACAAAAATTATGTTTGACAATTAATAAAAATTAAAAATTAAAATTAAATTTCAAAAAATTTTTCAACATTCAACTGTAACATATCATAAAATCAAAAAATTAAAAAATTCAAAATTAAATCTTGGTAATTCATCGTGCTCTGTTTCTTTGTTAATAATTTTATTCTAATTTCTTCGACCTTTTTTTTTTAAATGTTTTTCTTCTTTATTAATTTTTGAGCTTAAGGTCACTTCTATTTTAAATATTTGGTATATTTTAATTATCGATATTTCGATTTCCTTTGGAAATCTTCTTCAGGATATATTTTAACAAAAATTATGTTTGACAATTAATAAAAATTAAAAATTAAAATTAAATTTCAAATAACTTTTCAACATTCAACTTAACATATCATAAAATCAAAAAATTAAAAAATTCAAAATTAAATCTTGGTAATTCATCGTGCTCTGTTTCTTTGTTAATAATTTTATTCTAATTTCTTCGACCTTTTTTTTTAAAGGTTTTTCTTCTTTATTAATTTTTGAGCTTAAGGTCACTTCTATTTTAAATATTTGGTATATTTTAATTATCGATATTTCGATTTCCTTTGGAAATCTTCTTCAGGATATATTTTAACAAAAATTATGTTTGACAATTAATAAAAATTAAAAATTAAAATTAAATTTCAAAAAATTTTTCAACATTCAACTATAACATATCATAAAATCAAAAAATTAAAAAATTCAAAATTAAATCTTGGTAATTCATCGTGCTCTGTTTCTTTGTTAATAATTTTATTCTAATTTCTTCGACCTTTTTTTTAAAATGTTTTTCTTCTTTATTAATTTTTGAGCTTAAGGTCACTTCTATTTTAAATATTTGGTATATTTTAATTATCGATATTTCGATTTCCTTTGGAAATCTTCTTCAGGATATATTTTAACAAAAATTATGTTTGACAATTAATAAAAATTAAAAACTAAAATTAAATTTCAAAAAATTTTTCAACATTCAACTATAACATATCATAAAATCAAAAAATTAAAAAATTCAAAATTAAATCTTGGTAATTCATCGTGCTCTGTTTCTTTGTTAATAATTTTATTCTAATTTCTTCGACCTTTTTTTTTAAATGTTTTTCTTCTTTATTAATTTTTGAGCTTAAGGTCACTTCTATTTTAAATATTTGGTATATTTTAATTATCGATATTTCGATTTCCTTTGGAAATCTTCTTCAGGATATATTTTAACAAAAATTATGTTTGACAATTAATAAAAATTAAAAATTAAAATTAAATTTCAAAAAATTTTTCAACATTCAACTATAACATATCATAAAATCAAAAAATTAAAAAATTCAAAATTAAATCTTGGTAATTCATCGTGCTCTGTTTCTTTGTTAATAATTTTATTCTAATTTCTTCGACCTTTTTTTTTTAAATGTTTTTCTTCTTTATTAATTTTTGAGCTTAAGGTCACTTCTATTTTAAATATTTGGTATATTTTAATTATCGATATTTCGATTTCCTTTGGAAATCTTCTTCAGGATATATTTTAACAAAAATTATGTTTGACAAATAATAAAAATTAAAATTAAATTTCAAAAAATTTTTCAACATTCAACTATAACATATCATAAAATCAAAAAATTAAAAAATTCAAAATTAAATCTTGGTAATTCATCGTGCTCTGTTTCTTTGTTAATAATTTTATTCTAATTTCTTCGACCTTTTTTTTTAAATGTTTTTCTTCTTTATTAATTTTTGAGCTTAAGGTCTCTTCTATTTTAAATATTTGGTATATTTTAATTATCGATATTTCGATTTCCTTTGGAAATCTTCTTCAGGATATATTTTAACAAAAATTATGTTTGACAATTAATAAAAATTAAAAATTAAAATTAAATTTCAAAAAATTTTTCAACATTCAACTATAACATATCATAAAATCAAAAAATTAAAAAATTCAAAATTAAATCTTGGTAATTCATCGTGCTCTGTTTCTTTGTTAATAATTTTATTCTAATTTCTTCGACCTTTTTTTTTTTAAATGTTTTTCTTCTTTATTAATTTTTGAGCTTAAGGTCACTTCTATTTTAAATATTTGGTATATTTTAATTATCGATATTTCGATTTCCTTTGGAAATCTTCTTCAGGATATATTTTAACAAAAATTATGTTTGACAATTAATAAAAATTAAAAATTAAAATTAAATTTCAAAAAATTTTTCAACATTCAACTATAACATATCATAAAATCAAAAAATTAAAAAATTCAAAATTAAATCTTGGTAATTCATCGTGCTCTGTTTCTTTGTTAATAATTTTATTCTAATTTCTTCGACCTTTTTTTTTTAAATGTTTTTCTTCTTTATTAATTTTTGAGCTTAAGGTCACTTCTATTTTAAATATTTGGTATATTTTATTTATCGATATTTCGATTTCCTTTGGAAATCTTCTTCAGGATATATTTTAACAAAAATTATGTTTGACAATTAATAAAAATTAAAAATTAAAATTAAATTTCAAAAAATTTTTCAACATTCAACTATAACATATCATAAAATCAAAAAATTAAAAAATTCAAAATTAAATCTTGGTAATTCATCGTGCTCTGTTTCTTTGTTAATAATTTTATTCTAATTTCTTCGACCTTTTTTTTTTTTAATGTTTTTCTTCTTTATTAATGTTTGAGCTTAAGGTCACTTCTATTTTATATATTTGGTATATTTTAATTATCGATATTTCGATTTCCTTTGGAAATCTTCTTCAGGATATATTTTAACAAAAATTATGTTTGACAATTAATAAAAATTAAAAATTAAAATTAAATTTCAAAAAATTTTTCAACATTCAACTATAACATATCATAAAATCAAAAAATTAAAAAATTCAAAATTAAATCTTGGTAATTCATCGTGCTCTGTTTCTTTGTTAATAATTTTATTCTAATTTCTTCGACCTTTTTTTTTTAAATGTTTTTCTTCTTTATTAATTTTTGAGCTTAAGGTCTCTTCTATTTTAAATATTTGGTATATTTTAATTATCGATATTTCGATTTCCTTTGGAAATCTTCTTCAGGATATATTTTAACAAAAATTATGTTTGACAATTAATAAAAATTAAAAATTAAAATTCAAAAAATTTTTCAACATTCAACTATAACATATCATAAAAACAAAAAATTAAAAAATTCAAAATTAAATCTTGGTAATTCATCGTGCTCTGTTTCTTTGTTAATAATTTTATTCTAATTTCTTCGACCTTTTTTTTTTAAATGTTTTTCTTCTTTATTAATTTTTGAGCTTAAGGTCACTTCTATTTTAAATATTTGGTATATTTTAATTATCGATATTTCGATTTCCTTTGGAAATCTTCTTCAGGATATATTTTAACAAAAATTATGTTTGACAATTAATAAAAATTAAAAATTAAAATTAAATTTCAAAAAATTTTTCAACATTCAACTATAACATATCATAAAATCAAAAAATTAAAAAATTCAAAATTAAATCTTGGTAATTCATCGTGCTCTGTTTCTTTGTAATTATCGATATTTCGATTTCCTTTGGAAATCTTCTTCAGGATATATTTTAACAAAAATTATGTTTGACAATTAATAAAAATTAAAAATTAAAATTAAATTTCAAAAAATTTTTCAACATTCAACTATAACATATCATAAAATCAAAAAATTAAAAAATTCAAAATTAAATCTTGGTAATTCATCGTGCTCTGTTTCTTTGTTAATAATTTTATTCTAATTTCTTCGACCTTTTTTTTTAATGTTTTTCTTCTTTATTAATTTTTGAGCTTAAGGTCACTTCTATTTTAAATATTTGGTATATTTTAATTATCGATATTTCGATTTCCTTTGGAAATCTTCTTCAGGATATATTTTAACAAAAATTATGTTTGACAATTAATAAAAATTAAAAATTAAAATTAAATTTCAAAAAATTTTTCAACATTCAACTATAACATATCATAAAATCAAAAAATTAAAAAATTCAAAATTAAATCTTGGTAATTCATCGTGCTCTGTTTCTTTGTTAATAATTTTATTCTAATTTTTTCGACCTTTTTTTTTTTAAATGTTTTTCTTCTTTATTAATTTTTGAGCTTAAGGTCTCTTCTATTTTAAATATTTGGTATATTTTAATTATCGATATTTCGATTTCCTTTGGAAATCTTCTTCAGGATATATTTTAACAAAAATTATGTTTGACAATTAATAAAAATTAAAAATTAAAATTAAATTTCAAAAAATTTTTCAACATTCAACTATAACATATCATAAAATCAAAAAATTAAAAAATTCAAAATTAAATCTTGGTAATTCATCGTGCTCTGTTTCTTTGTAAATAATTTTATTCTAATTTCTTCGACCTTTTTTTTTTAAATGTTTTTCTTCTTTATTAATTTTTGAGCTTAAGGTCACTTCTATTTTAAATATTTGGTATATTTTAATTATCGATATTTCGATTTCCTTTGGAAATCTTCTTCAGGATATATTTTAACAAAAATTATGTTTGACAATTAATAAAAATTAAAAATTAAAATTAAATTTCAAAAAATTTTTCAACATTCAACTATAACATATCATAAAATCAAAAAATTAAAAAATTCAAAATTAAATCTTGGTAATTCATCGTGCTCTGTTTCTTTGTTAATAATTTTATTCTAATTTCTTCGACCTTTTTTTTTTTAATGTTTTTCTTCTTTATTAATTTTTGAGCTTAAGGTCACTTCTATTTTAATTATCGATATTTCGATTTCCTTTGGAAATCTTCTTCAGGATATATTTTAACAAAAATTATGTTTGACAATTAATAAAAATTAAAAATTAAAATTAAATTTCAAAAAATTTTTCAACATTCAACTATAACATATCATAAAATCAAAAAATTAAAAAATTCAAAATTAAATCTTGGTAATTCATCGTGCTCTGTTTCTTTGTTAATAATTTTATTCTATTTTCTTCGACCTTTTTTTTTAAAATGTTTTTCTTCTTTATTAATTTTTGAGCTTAAGGTCTCTTCTATTTTAAATATTTGGTATATTTTAATTATCGATATTTCGATTTCCTTTGGAAATCTTCTTCAGGATATATTTTAACAAAAATTATGTTTGACAATTAATAAAAATTAAAAATTAAAATTCAAAAAATTTTTCAACATTCAACTATAACATATCATAAAATCAAAAAATTAAAAAATTCAAAATTAAATCTTGGTAATTCATCGTGCTCTGTTTCTTTGTTAATAATTTTATTCTAATTTCTTCGACCTTTTTTTTTTAAAATGTTTTTCTTCTTTATTAATTTTTGAGCTTAAGGTCACTTCTATTTTAAATATTTGGTATATTTTAATTATCGATATTTCGATTTCCTTTGGAAATCTTCTTCAGGATATATTTTAACAAAAATTATGTTTGACAATTAATAAAAATTAAAAATTAAAATTAAATTTCAAAAAATTTTTCAACATTCAACTATAACATATCATAAAATCAAAAAATTAAAAAATTCAAAATTAAATCTTGGTTATTCATCGTGCTCTGTTTCTTTGTAATTATCGATATTTCGATTTCCTTTGGAAATCTTCTTCAGGATATATTTTAACAAAAATTATGTTTGACAATTAATAAAAATTAAAAATTAAATTTCAAAAAATTTTTCAACATTCAACTATAACATATCATAAAATCAAAAAATTAAAAAATTCAAAATTAAATCTTGGTTATTCATCGTGCTCTGTTTCTTTGTAATTATCGATATTTCGATTTCCTTTGGAAATCTTCTTCAGGATATATTTTAACAAAAATTATGTTTGACAATTAATAAAAATTTAAAATTAAAATTAAATTTAAAAAAATTTTTCAACATTCAACTATAACATATCATAAAATCAAAAAATTCAAAATTAAATCTTGGTAATTCATCGTGCTCTGTTTCTTTGTTAATAATTTTATTCTAATTTCTTCGACCTTTTTTTTTTTAAATGTTTTTCTTCTTTATTAATTTTTGAGCTTAAGGTCACTTCTATTTTAAATATTTGGTATATTTTAATTATCGATATTTCGATTTCCTTTGGAAATCTTATTCAGGATATATTTTAACAAAAATTATGTTTGATAATTAATAAAAATTAAAAATTAAAATTAAATTTCAAAAAATTTTTCAACATTCAACTATAACATATCATAAAATCAAAAAATTAAAAAATTCAAAATTAAATCTTGGTAATTCATCGTGCTCTGTTTCTTTGTTAATAATTTTATTCTAATTTCTTCGACCTTTTTTTTAAAAATGTTTATCTTCTTTATTAATTTTTGAGCTTAAGGTCACTTCTATTTTAAATATTTGGTATATTTTAATTATCGATATTTCGATTTCCTTTGGAAATGGAACACTTTTTATAAGGCCATTTAAAGTCTACTTTAAGCAATCGGTAAGTTGTGAAAACGGGCCTAAATGTATAAAAATCGGTGTGCTGAATTATTAGAATTTTTACTCAAATAATTTTTTTTTTTTTGTTTGAAAAATTTGATTTGGAATAGGGCATATGGGAGTAAAAATGTCAAACTGACTATAAATTGCTTTTACAAGCATACACTTAATGTTTTCTTTTGAAAAATATAAACATTTTTATATATTTCTGGAGAAATTCGTATTCATATTACCTTTATATGCATCTACATTCGCCTTGTATATGGCACTTTACCTTTAAAAAAAATGTATAGGAATGTAATAATACCTATGATCATTTTGTGAATAGGTTTCTACATTATCAACTCTACAACAGGTTCAACTGGAACCAGTTCCACTAGAAAACTTTTTAGATTAAAAAAATAAATAAGTGTAAATTTTAAAATTTTTTTTTCTTTTTTTATTTAAATAACAATAAGGACAAAAACATATTTTTTGCTTAAAAAACAATAAAATTTATTATATCTACTATTGATTCGGTTGGAAAAATGCCTCCAAATATTCCATATTTGGTTTTGTATTATCTTTGTCCTGTAGCAGCCCTTTTGCTTCTTCATCTAAATCCCGATGTTCTACTTTCCATTGACTTCGGATGCTAGAGATGAGCGGATCTGACGTTGCCAACAATATATTAAACAGATCTTCGTTCGTAAAATCTCGTGACATTTTTCTGGTATTTTGCTCCCTATAAAATCTGTAATCTTTATTCCTTTTTTCCTGGGCTTCTTCTGGCAGATCTTTAAAATCTTTTAGCTGGTATGTGACAGGGTTTGTTGCATTTATTTTATTTACTTTAAAAACTTCTGTAGACCAATTTGGTGTAAACCCCTTTTCAAAAACATTTTTATATTTGCTTATGCGAACAAAATCGTTAATATTGAATTTTCCATTTTTAAAACTTTTAAATTATTACTAGACGGCCCGGCAAACGTTGTTTTGCCATATAACCTATTTCTTTCAGATTTTACATTGTCTGCATGCCAAATTTAAAGAAAACTGGTTGATTGGTTAAGAAAATAATGAAAATTATAGGCTTTAGTTCTTTCCAGATGTTACACTATTTGTCCGCCAAATTTAAAGAAAATGAGTTGATTAGTTAAGAAGATATAGGAAAGGGAGCTTTTACCCCTACTGCTTCACGCCCTAAATAATAAAAACTATAGGCTATAGTACTTTCCAGCTGTAACGCTATTTGGCTGCGAAATTTCAAGAAGATATTGGGAGGGGGAGCTTTTACCCTTCTTGCCCTATTTCACATTATATTCCCTATTTCCTTTCAGATGTTACAGTATCTGCATGCCAAATTTTAAGAAACCCGGTTGATTAGTTTTAAAGATATAGGGAAGGGGAGCTTTTACCGCTATTGCCCTATCTCACGCCCTATTCCCTATTTCCTTTCAGATATTACAGTGTCTGCATGCCAAATTTTAAGAAACCCGGTTGATTAGTTTAAAAGAATGGGGAGGGGGAGCTTTTACCTCTATTGCCCTATTTCACGCCCTAAATAATAAAAGGCTGTAGTTCTTTCCAGATGTTACACTATTTTCCTGCAAAATTTCAAGAAAATCGGTCGATTTGTTCAGCAGATATAGGGAGGGGGAGCTTTAATCCTCTTGCCCTATTTCACGCCCTATTCATTATTTTCTTTCAGATGGTATAGTGCCTGCATGCCAAATTTTAAGAAAATAGGTTGAT
Organism: Pollenia angustigena; assembly: GCA_930367215.1. Classification (NCBI taxonomy): domain Eukaryota; kingdom Metazoa; phylum Arthropoda; class Insecta; order Diptera; family Polleniidae; genus Pollenia; species Pollenia angustigena. Next base: position 79,150,706 of record OV884058.1, on the reverse strand, counting down.
CAGCTAAGAATATATAGGGAGGGGGAGCTTATGCCCTATTTTGCGCCCTCTAGCGATATAAAATATACTCTACGACCTATTCTCATACCTAGCAAAAACAAATACAAAATTTCATAAAAATCAGTCAAGTCAAAATGGAGGTCATTTTGTTGATATTTGTATGGGAATATATAGGAAAATCTAAATGCCATATCTCCAGAACCACTGCGCCGATTTCATGCAAACTTTACATAAACCATCTAGAGAGTATCCCCAACGTACCCCAACGTTTTTGTTGAAATCGGTCTAACCGTTTTCGCAGTTAGTGGTGACATCAAAGTGTACACTTCTTTTTATATATATAGACATATAGTTCTTAAAATTTTTTTTTCATTTCGCTTGTTAACTGAATTAGGTTTCATCTTTATACTTCGATGATAAGATAAATTATATTCTTTCAACAGTTTATCTAATACATCTATCCAGTTATAGTTTCCTTGCATACTAAATTGTTTCCACTTTTTATTTTTTAAAGTTCTATTAAATCGTTCAACTATTGACGCTTTTAAATTTGAATAGGTATGTGGGAACTGGTGGCAACGCCCGGAAAACCCGGAGTGGCCGCACTTTTTAGGAATGCGACACTGCATTTTAAGAACTGACGATTGTAAACTGACGAGAACTAGGGTGTGGCTTTAACGAGCGACAGGTTAGTGTCGACGTGGATTGAAGGACAGGTTTTAAGAGTACTTTGGACTATCGAACAGTGAACATTTAAATTTAATCTTAAGCACATTACAATAAACATTTTATTTGAATAAATATTTTTAATTTAACAATTCATAAAAACAACAGTGTTTTCATTAAAAAACCTACATTTTGGGGGCTCGTCCGGGATGTGCTTTGAAATTGTTTAAATGTTGTCCAAAGAAAGTTAAGATTGGAATATTAAGTGCTGAGTGCTGGAAAATATTTAAAAGTGGCTCTAAATTTGAAAAGGTGGAAAATTTAAAAAATTAAAAAAATCTGAGTGAACAATAACGAAGTCTGAGTGAACGTTAAGAAAATCTGAGTGAACATTAACCAAATCTGAGTGAATATAAAAGTTTAAGGAGTAACAATGTTTTGAATACTAGTGAACTTGTTAAGGAAACATTCTATTACGACTGAGTGTCATATAATAAACATTTCTGTAAAACTCTAAGTGTGTCTAAAAAAGTGAAAATTCAAAGTGAATTTGTTAAAGAATAAAAATATTACGACTGAGTGTCATATAAGTAGACATTTTTAAAAATCAGAGTAAATTTAAAAATTGTTAAGACTGAGTGTCGTCGGATTAAATTTATGAGAAAATAACAAAATAATATTAGAAAAAAAGAGGAAGAAAAACAACTGGTTGTTTATTAAAAACTTCTGAGTGAAACCTAAATGAAAATTACTAGAAAATTGAAAATCAAATATGTACATATTTACGCACATACTGAAAAAGTGTTGTTAAGAGAAAATTATTTGTCGGTTAAATTTAAATTCATTAAAATTTAAAGTTTTTTAACACTGAAAATTACAACAAAGATAAACATTTATCAAAAACGACATTTTTTTTAAATGAGAGAATTGAGCTAAGAAAGTAAAAACAAGAGATTAAAAAAAGCATTATAACATTAATTGTGCAAAAAATTATAAAAACGAGAAAGCAAAATATCGAAAAAAACACTGAGCTCGTAATACGCGGAAAAAAGATATCCATAAGAAAAAAGAGACAAAATTCCGTTGTGAACAAGAAACTCACACACGTAAAAGCAGCGGCGAATACAGAGAAAAGTCAACTTGTGCAACCAGCAACAAAGTGTTCAAAGAGAATTGTAGCAACAACATAGCGAATTTACTTGGGAAAAAGGGTTGAAGTTGCGCAGTACCAAAAGAAGTTGCCAAGAGAAATTCTAAAGGCGGAGCTTAAGCAGTAGATCACTTAACGATAAGTTGTATTTTTATTTGTATTTGAATTTCGTTTTGTATTTTTTTTTTTTGAGAGTGTGAGAGTTGGTTTCAATTTGATTTTGTAAAGTACTTAACGTCAGAGAGAATCTAATTGGATTCAAGTAATTTTTTGCTTGTGTTTTTTTTAAATCAAATTGGAATTCATAATTCTCTTATTTTTCATGAAATTTAAATTTATTGGATTTTGAATTGGAAATTTTAACGTAAATTTTAAATTGGTTTGCAATAATTTGAATTGGATTTTGAGTTTGTGACGTATTTCTTTTATTTTTGTATCGGATTACTATTAATTTTATTTTGTAACGTAATTTTTTTTCTTAAAATTGAGTTAATTAAAACTTTGATAATTGGTTTTGTGAATCTTGGAATATTTAGCGTATATTTTAATTTTTTTTGTGTTTACATACATATATTTTATTTTTTACTTTTATTTTATAACTTTATTTTGAATTATTTTGTAACTTACACCTGACAATGGACAGAGAGGGGGTTTTGGGGTTGAATGTTGAGGGCCTACGGACGAAGTTGGGTGAGTTGGGTTTAGGTACAGCAGGACGAAAGGAGGAGCTTAGGAGTAGACTCATGGATCACTTTGGCCTTAATGCAGGGTATTCCGACTCGGAGTACGGTGATGTTGGATCACAACAGGGCGCTGCTGTGTCTATTGGTAGAAGTGTATTTACACTACGCGATATAGAGGATTCACTTTCGACATTTTGTGGTACAGATAGTTTGGACGTTGATAGCTGGGTCTGTGATTTTGAGAGCAACGCGGAGGCAGTTGGGTGGTCTGAACTGCAAAAATGTATATATGCCAAACAGTTGTTGAAGGGTGCTGCTCGCATGTTCATTCGTAGTGAAAGTGGCATTAAGAGCTGGAGCTCTTTAAAGAAATCGCTGACAGAGGAGTTTTGTACCAAATTACCTGCCTGGGAGGTGCATAAAATGTTAAAGAATCGTAGAAAGAAGAGCAACGAGACATATAGGGAATACCTTTACACCCTTATGGAAATCGGAAAACCTATACGGTTAGATGAGGAGAGTTTAATTCAATATTTTGTGGACGGTATTCCTGATTGCAAATTTGGCAAGAGCATTTTATATCAGGCTAAGGACATTCATGATTTAAAGGATAAATTAAAAACGTACGAAAAGATTCGAGGATCAGCGCCCCAGGCATCAACCTCAAGAGCAGCTTCAGAACCGACAAAGGAGGAGAAAACAAAGGATGATTCAAGAATGAAACGAAAATGCTACAAATGCGGTAAAGAAAATCATCTAGCCAAGGACTGTAAGTCGACGAACATTAAGTGTTTCAAGTGTGGAAAAGAGGGTCATAAATCATTTGAGTGCAAGGATCGTAAAAGTTCAAATGTGAAAAGCGAAGGAGAGAATTCGTGCATGGTCGGCAATTTTTGTGATGAGATTGTGGACATTGGTAATAGATCGTTAGCACATCGTAACTTTAAGGATATCGAGATTAATGTAGTTAAATTTTCTGCAATAATTGATTCTGGCAGTGACATTTCTATAGTGAGACTTGACATTTTTAAAAGTTTGGGAGATGTTAATTTTGTTGAAGATAAGCATAGCTTTATTACGGCAGGTGAATACAGATTAGTTTGCATCGGGTATTTCAAAAGGACAGTCAACATAGATGGCATTAATTTCGATTTAAAGTTTTTCGTGGCAAATAATTTCGTTTATCCGGCAGCAATCGGTAACGATATTCTACAGCATGCGAACATAATAATGACTTCTGTTGGTGCAAGATTCGTAAAGAGCAAGAAACAAGAAGAACAATTGGAGGAGTTCGAAAAGTTTTGTTCTACTGTTATAATTGACGAGGACGATAACATGTTGGATTTGTCTTACTTAGAGAATGAAAGAAAACAGGAGATTCGAACTTTAATAGCTAATTACACACCAGATCGACAGGTACCATCCCCCATTGAGATGAAAATTATTCTGTCAGATGACTTGCCAATATTTCAGAGACCCCGCCGATTATCACTTGAAGATCAACACATCGTGGAGGAACAAGGGGTTGGTGGCGTTGATGGCGTTTTAATACCGGCAGTAAATAAAAAGGAGCGTATAGATATTTTATCTCCCATTAAAAGGGAAAAAGACCGCGACTCAAAAGATTCACGGTGTAAACGTAGTCGTTCACGTTCCAAAGATAGAGATCGAGAGTATAGAGAACGTGAAAAGGAGCGAGAAAGAGAACGTGCCCGAGAACGAGAAAGGGAACGCGAAGAAAGAGTTGTGGAAAATGTCAGAGATGTTCAGAGGGAAAAAGAAATAGAGGAGGAACTGCGTGAACGTAAAATGGCGGAAAAGAAAGCACGTGAGAAGGAAGAAGCTTGTCAAGAACGTTTACTCAACTGGGAGCAAAGAGAAAAACGCAAAGTTAAGGAATACGAAAAGATGCGTTTAAAGGAAAAGGTCAAACAAGATGAACGAGAAAAAGAGGCGAAATGTCTTAAAGAGTTCCTAGAAAACTATGATGACGAAAGAGACGATGTCAAATATTACAAGGGTCGCGAGTTGCAAAGACGTCTTGCGGAACGAGTTCGAGAGGCAGATTAAGATGCTAAGGATCGCAACATGGAACGGAAAGAGTTGCAAGAACTGACAATAAAATATGAAAGAGCCAAAAAGGAGCATGAAAAGTTATATCGACCTCAAATAATCATTGATGTTAACTTAGAGAATATGCAGCGAAAAGAACGAGAACAAGAACGCAGCAGGCATAAACGCAGTAATATTTTGACTTCGGAAAAGTGTGAAAGCCCAAATGAAATCTACACTAGAAATGATGACAGCGCGTTGGTGGGTGGCAGCGTTGTTGCTGCGCCTATGAGAAGCACTGGTACTGAGGAAGTACTTAATAAATTGAAGCAGCAATCAGCAATTTTCGGAAACCCAGAGAGGTTTATTACAGATAGAGGAATCGCTTTTAAGTCCAATGCGTTTGAAGAATATTGTAGAGAGCAGAACGTACAGCATCTTCTAATTGCTACAGGTGTCCCGAGAGGTAACGGTCAAGCTGAGCGCATAAATAAAATAGTGGTTGCATTGCTGTCCAAATTGTGTGCGGAAAATCCTAACCAGTGGTACCGATATGTGGACAGAGTTCAACAATGTATAAATAATACACCACCCCGAAGTACAAGGGTTTCACCATTTAGAATTCTCACAGGAATAGAAATGCGGTCAGAAGATCATGGCGATATTCGCAGATTCATTGAGGAGTTTGCTATAAAGGAGCTAGATGAAGAAAGAAATGAAATTCGGGATAAAGCCAGGGAGAACATGAAGTCATTTAACAGAAATAGAGTAAAAGCAACCGTATATAGCGAGAATGACCTGGTGGCGATAAAACGTACCCAATTCGGAGCGGGCCTCAAATTAAGACCCAAATATTTTGGTCCGTATAAGGTAGTTAAACGTTTGAACCACGATCGATATGAAGTCGAGAAGATTGGCGAAAGTGAAGGCCCAGGAAAGACCAATACAGTAGCAGAAAATATGAAGAAATGGACACCGTCATTCGGGTCGAAAGACCATGCAGGAGGGCCGAATGTGGGAACTGGTGGCAACGCCCGGATAACCCGGAGTGGCCGCACTTTTTAGGAATGCGACACTGCATTTTAAGAACTGACGATTGTAAACTGACGAGAACTAGGGTGTGGCTTTAACGAGCGACAGGTTAGTGTCGACGTGGATTGAAGGACAGGTTTTAAGAGTACTTTGGACTATCGAACAGTGAACATTTAAATTTAATCTTAAGCACATTACAATAAACATTTTATTTGAATAAATATTTTTAATTTAACAATTCATAAAAACAACAGTGTTTTCATTAAAAAACCTACAGATATGATAATGATTAATATTTAGCTCTTTCATAAGAGTTTTGAAATATGTGTTATAAAATTCTTTTCCTTGGTCTGAATGCAGGTTTTAAGGAGCTTTGTTACTGTTTAAATTTACAATACTTTTAAATGATTTTGAAACCTCAAATTCTGTTTTAGTTTTTAATGGCACAGCGTAGGCACACTTTGAAAAAACATCAATTACAGTAAGCATATACTAGAAACCTTTATTTAATTTTCATATGGTAACATCTCCAGCAAGTCTATTTGCCAAGTATCTAAAATTCCCTTTTGAATAAACCTACGTCGCTTAACGTTTTTTCTAGCTTGACTATGAATTGCGTCAATAAGATTTTTTTTACTCATATTAATTAAAATATTCTTCCTTTTTAATTCATTAACAAATGGTTTTTAAGAGTGCAAACATGTTTCATCAGTTTATATGTATATCCATTTACAATGATGGTTTGTGGTCCCTCAGGCTGTGGGAAATCTACTTTTATTAAAAATATAATAAAAAATCGAAATATAATATCTAAAGATACCGAATCATATGGTGTTATTCTGAAATAAATGCACTTCCAAATATAAAAAATGTAGAGTTTGTTAAAGGAATTCTAGAGTCTTTTAATACGAATGACGAAGAATCTACTTTAATAATATTGGATGATTTAATGCTTGAATCATCAAATAAGAAAGTTTGTGAACTATTTACAAAAGGATCTCATCATAGAAACTTAAGCGTAATTTTAGTTACACAAAATATTTTTCATAAAGGGACTTATTCGCGAGATATATCATTAAACTCCAAATATATAGTTATGTTTAAAAATCGAAGAGATAAGACACAATTCCAACATTTAGCTCGTCAAGTATATCCAGAAAACTCAAAATCTTTAGTAGATAATCATTGCACAGAACAGGCTCATGGTTATTTAATAGTTGATCTTACTCAAGAAATACCAAACGCTTTAAGATTTAGATCAAATATTTTTAATACTGATTACTATATATATGCAAATATAAACAATGACTTCAAATCTAAAGTTACTGAAGGAGACCAAACATATTCTCTATGTTCTTAAAAAAGCGGATCACAAACTACGAAATGCAATTTTGAAAAATGTTGACAATGTTGTTATCAAAACTTTAAATTAATTATTTTAAATATAATAAACAGAAATCATAAAATAAACAAAAATGTGTTTGAAAAACTTAAACCATATAAAAATACTTTGAGGAAAGTTTGCTCATCACAAACCTCTATGCGTCAAAAGAGGAAACATCTTATTTAAAAGGGAGGATTTTTACCCAATATTATTACATCAATATTAAGTGGAGTCATTGGAAAAATTTTAGAAAATGTCAAATAAATTATCAAAACTTATAGTTCTACATCCAACAACTTACGAAAAATTTAAAGTTAAACATTCTGATTCAGATTTTTTTTAAATCGGAAACTCTTGCCAATATATGGTTCACATTCACTGAAGGATATAAACAAATGGTATTATATTAAACAAGAACTTGCTAAATATTTAATTGGATCCCAACGATCATCTAATCAGAATAAAATATCAACAATGCATAATTTGCGCGATAATGAAACTCAAACGAAAAAGGTCTATAAAAAGCATATTGAAACGCAAACAATTACACCTCAGTCGAGTAGTATAGCACTGCAAACAGATTTGAATTTGCCTGAAGATATTTCCACAAATAATAATGACCAGAACGATATGGATACAACAATACAAAAATTTAATCCTTCTTCTGCATCTTCCGTAGCTAAGCGTCTTAAAAGCTTTTCGGAAAAAGGAACTCCAAAAATTAGAATATTATCCAAAACTGATAACTATTCAAATATGAAACAATCAACTTTACCTTATCAATATTCTCCTCGTGTTACAAGAAATCAAAAGAAATTAGATTACGATACTGAAAATGTATTATGGCAAAATATTTAAAAATAAAACTCTTTTTTGTATATAAAAATGTTTTATTTTTAATTTAAAATAATATTTACATGAAAAAATGTTTCTTTAGTATTCAATTTCCATTAAATATTCATTATCATCATTATCTTTTTTAAACTGATCTTTATAATTAATTAAATCTACGTTTACTTTCATTAAGTAGTCATCATCTTCATCAAATTTTAAAAATTGTTGCTTGTACAAGTTAATTTTATTTTATTTTATTAAATAAAAAAAAAACAACAATTTTTATTTAGACACTATGTGTCCGTTTATTATGAGTTCTTGTTCTAAACTAAAAACTTAATAATTTTTCGAGATTACTTATAGTTAATAATTTGCATAGGTTTGCAATAACATTTTAATATTTTTTATTTATTTAGGTTGCTACATTTACATTTTAATATTTTGTTTATTTAGGTTGCTTTATAAGCGGAAGTTAATTTTAAACAAATTGCATTTAATTATTTTACCATTCTTTTTATCTAGGTTAACAAAATTGTATATTTAGGTTGCTTTATAAGCGGAAGTTAAATAAATTGTATTTTAACCTTTTAGCATTCTTATTAATCTAGGTCAATTCTTTTTAATTACATTGCATATTTTTATTTAAGTAAAATCACTTCTGTTAATTAAGCTATTATTTAGATCGCCTGCATAATGCCATATTAACGGAAGCTTATTCAAAATCGTAAATTTGTAATAGTAGGTATTTTGTTCCTTAACTTACACACAAAAAAATTCATAGGTAAAATTACCTAAGAATATGGTATAAAATTAACTAAGCGCAAGGGTAGCATGGCAGTATCTAAGTTTCGTAGGTAATAAAACGTTTAACTTAGGTAATTTCTATGTTCGTAAAAGTATCTAATAATTTTGTTAAAATTACAAAGAAACTTTGGAAATTTACCAATGATAGCAAAGTTAGTTTATATTTTTATTTTAGAAAAGTTATCTAAGTTAAATTTTGTACAAGAACAAAGGTTTTAGGTAAATTGACTACATACTTTTTTTTTAATAAAAAAGCATTTTTAAAAAAACTATATACTTTTTTAACCTTTTTAATTTCATAATATGTATTTTATTTATCAATTCATAATGTGTATCAATTAATTTAATAATTTACTGAAACTTTTTGTTGTTTCTTAAAGTTCCGGGCTGTTTTTTGGGCTCATTTGAGGTCAAAGGATTAAAACTAATCTTGTCTTGGAAATCCATATTGATCCAGCATCGTGTCGTCCTAATTAATAATATTCAATAAAAGTAATAAATAATTATTGGTTTTATTGTAAATATATCGACCCCTTTGCGCGAAATGATCGTATATGCCAATTTTTTTGAAATTGAGTTTTTGATGCAATCTTGTTCTACATTCAAAGAGACGTCACCTGACAAAATATTATAGGCGAATTCCACTTCGTTGCTCCAAAAATTGAATGTATATTTTAATATTGATATTGCAAGCGAAAGCAGAGAAAAGTAGAGAAGTGGCTGTCCTGTAAAATTTGGTTTTTGTAACACACGATAATTTCGCGCAAAGGTGTGATATTCTGTCTTGTTTTTTTTAAAAAGTTCAGAGGAGTTCTTTATCCTATGTTAATAATACTTGTTTACATGCGTTGTATTTTTATCCTTTATTGAATAGTTGGGGGTGCTTTAATACCATGTGAGATAAGGCCATGATGGCTTTATCTCTCATTCAATAGGGAGATAAATGCTTTTTTTTATTTTTTCATTTGAATGGGAGATAAAGCCATCATGGCCTTAGCTCACATTAGCAATATTAGAAAATGGCTTTATCTCTTATTTCAGTTCCGGAAACACTAAAGTTAAGTATTGAAATCTGGCTTCGCATACTAAACTTTTTCTGCGTGGGGTTTTTCCTCCAGTAGGGCGCGGCAGGTGGCTTCGCTGAATAAAGTTTTCCTGCGTGCGTCACAAGAATAAAAAAAGGTTTTTTAATGATAACTAAGGATTTTCCCTTTTACAGAATGTTAACACCATGCATAACAATATTCTGAAAAAATATGGCTTTATCTCTCATTTGCAAAAAAAAATATGGCAAAATTTTAAATATGACCTTACCTCTCAATGATTGGGCAATAAGGCCATTATGGCTTTATCTCCCATTCAATTCAGCTTTTTAATTGAATTTTTTTAATTTTATATTTAAAAATTCTAAACTCAAATTTATATTTGAATGTTTTTTTCACAATTGAAAAATATAATAAACATACATACATATTATAAAAAAAATTCGAACAAGATACCTAACCCAATTAGTAATATTGACAAAATTTTTAGGCAATACTTATTCTATAAATTACCAATTATTTAAGACAATAAAACTTAGTTTTTTCTTTTTATATAAAAATAAATTGCCTATGCACGCCTTGGTAAAATTACCTTAATTATTTTTTTGTGTTAAGTGACCCCAAGCAAGAGTATTAACATTATTGTCACAAATATATCTCTTATTATCTAAATAACTTAATGATATTTTATTAATTAAGGAGGTATATAACACATGTAGTTTTGACTTAAAAATATACATATTTCCATAATAAATTTGTTTGTTAAATAAACAACTTTTATAATCAGATAGACTTAAACTGTTACATATGCTACTCTTGACACCCTTAGCCTTTTTAATTTCCTGAATGTCTGCTGTTTTAAAAGCATACATTTTTGCTCTCAAACCTACAAATTCTTTCATAATAATTCCATTATTTTCGTCTTTCATCATCCCTAAGACTTTTTTATTTTTTTTTTTTTTTGGTATTCCAAATTTATTATTTTTTTCATACTCTGATGTATCAAACTTTAAATCAATGTCGTTAATTATATCTTTATAGAAGTCATCCGTTTCAAGTATAAATAAATGAATCTGTGTCCATATAATTTAATTCTACCTTAGTTTTATATTTTGGTAATATGTAATCGTAATGAAAAACATACATTTTCCATTTCGAAAGTTCTAAGATTGTAAAACCTAAGTAAATAGGCTTATTGTAAAATGAAAAAGATTTATTTAGTTCAACTGCTACCATGTTTTCTTCAAAAATAATTACAGAATGAAATTCTGGTTTAGCAATAAGAGAACGAGCTCCAAGTCTCTTACCAACATTTTCCCAATTATTAACTATTTTAATATTTTTACGTTTATCAACGTTTTCCATTGTTTTCCATATACTGCATTGTTTAATAATTTGAAGAAATTTTTCTCAAAAGTGTTTTTTGCGTTAGTTCTATGAAAATTATTTAGTGAAATATATTTTTTTACCCAATAAGACTGTTTAAATTTTAATATTCTATGAATTTTAGTTAGCTTCAAACCATGTTTCGAACATTGCTGTACATTTTTATAATAAATTACATACTCCGATTTGTTATTTAAATCAACAAGTAACTTTTTTTCTTTGGAATCTGGTGGAGTTTTGTTTTCACTACAAAAAGGTAAATTATTGTGAGTATCATGGATTTCTGTTGGATATACTAAATCAGCTTCTAAAATATAACCAATATCTGAATCATTTGGTATTGAGTCTAAAGAAAAATTATCAATCTTTCTTACCCACTCAAAATTACCTTCTGGTAGAGCTTCAGACATTGCCCAACCATATAAATTAATTGCGTCTAAATACATTAAGTATTTAGAAGGTATTTAATGCTTGAATCATCAAATAAGAAAGTTTGTGAACTATTTACAAAAGGATCTCATCATAGAAACTTAAGCGTAATTTTAGTTACACAAAATATTTTTCATAAAGGGACTTATTCGCGAGATATATCATTAAACTCCAAATATATAGTTATGTTTAAAAATCGAAGAGATAAGACACAATTCCAACATTTAGCTCGTCAAGTATATCCAGAAAACTCAAAATCTTTAGTAGATAATCATTGCACAGAACAGGCTCATGGTTATTTAATAGTTGATCTTACTCAAGAAATACCAAACGCTTTAAGATTTAGATCAAATATTTTTAATACTGATTACTATATATATGCAAATATAAACAATGACTTCAAATCTAAAGTTACTGAAGGAGACCAAACATATTCTCTATGTTCTTAAAAAAGCGGATCCCAAACTACGAAATGCAATTTTGAAAAATGTTGACAATGTTGTTATCAAAACTTTAAATTAATTATTTTAAATATAATAAACAGAAATCATAAAATAAACAAAAATGTGTTTGAAAAACTTAAACCATATAAAAATACTTTGAGGAAAGTTTGCTCATCACAAACCTCTATGCGTCAAAAGAGGAAACATCTTATTTAAAAGGGAGGATTTTTACCCAATATTATTACATCAATATTAAGTGGAGTCATTGGAAAAATTTTAGAAAATGTCAAATAAATTATCAAAACTTATAGTTCTACATCCAACAACTTACGAAAAATTTAAAGTTAAACATTCTGATTCAGATTTTTTTTAAATCGGAAACTCTTGCCAATATATGGTTCACATTCACTGAAGGATATAAACAAATGGTATTATATTAAACAAGAACTTGCTAAATATTTAATTGGATCCCAACGATCATCTAATCAGAATAAAATATCAACAATGCATAATTTGCGCGATAATGAAACTCAAACGAAAAAGGTCTATAAAAAGCATATTGAAACGCAAACAATTACACCTCAGTCGAGTAGTATAGCACTGCAAACAGATTTGAATTTGCCTGAAGATATTTCCACAAATAATAATGACCAGAACGATATGGATACAACAATACAAAAATTTAATCCTTCTTCTGCATCTTCCGTAGCTAAGCGTCTTAAAAGCTTTTCGGAAAAAGGAACTCCAAAAATTAGAATATTATCCAAAACTGATAACTATTCAAATATGAAACAATCAACTTTACCTTATCAATATTCTCCTCGTGTTACAAGAAATCAAAAGAAATTAGATTACGATACTGAAAATGTATTATGGCAAAATATTTAAAAATAAAACTCTTTTTTGTATATAAAAATGTTTTATTTTTAATTTAAAATAATATTTACATGAAAAAATGTTTCTTTAGTATTCAATTTCCATTAAATATTCATTATCATCATTATCTTTTTTAAACTGATCTTTATAATTAATTAAATCTACGTTTACTTTCATTAAGTAGTCATCATCTTCATCAAATTTTAAAAATTGTTGCTTGTACAAGTTAATTTTATTTTATTTTATTAAATAAAAAAAAAACAACAATTTTTATTTAGACACTATGTGTCCGTTTATTATGAGTTCTTGTTCTAAACTAAAAACTTAATAATTTTTCGAGATTACTTATAGTTAATAATTTGCATAGGTTTGCAATAACATTTTAATATTTTTTATTTATTTAGGTTGCTACATTTACATTTTAATATTTTGTTTATTTAGGTTGCTTTATAAGCGGAAGTTAATTTTAAACAAATTGCATTTAATTATTTTACCATTCTTTTTATCTAGGTTAACAAAATTGTATATTTAGGTTGCTTTATAAGCGGAAGTTAAATAAATTGTATTTTAACCTTTTAGCATTCTTATTAATCTAGGTCAATTCTTTTTAATTACATTGCATATTTTTATTTAAGTAAAATCACTTCTGTTAATTAAGCTATTATTTAGATCGCCTGCATAATGCCATATTAACGGAAGCTTATTCAAAATCGTAAATTTGTAATAGTAGGTATTTTGTTCCTTAACTTACACACAAAAAAATTCATAGGTAAAATTACCTAAGAATATGGTATAAAATTAACTAAGCGCAAGGGTAGCATGGCAGTATCTAAGTTTCGTAGGTAATAAAACGTTTAACTTAGGTAATTTCTATGTTCGTAAAAGTATCTAATAATTTTGTTAAAATTACAAAGAAACTTTGGAAATTTACCAATGATAGCAAAGTTAGTTTATATTTTTATTTTAGAAAAGTTATCTAAGTTAAATTTTGTACAAGAACAAAGGTTTTAGGTAAATTGACTACATACTTTTTTTTTAATAAAAAAGCATTTTTAAAAAAACTATATACTTTTTTAACCTTTTTAATTTCATAATATGTATTTTATTTATCAATTCATAATGTGTATCAATTAATTTAATAATTTACTGAAACTTTTTGTTGTTTCTTAAAGTTCCGGGCTGTTTTTTGGGCTCATTTGAGGTCAAAGGATTAAAACTAATCTTGTCTTGGAAATCCATATTGATCCAGCATCGTGTCGTCCTAATTAATAATATTCAATAAAAGTAATAAATAATTATTGGTTTTATTGTAAATATATCGACCCCTTTGCGCGAAATGATCGTATATGCCAATTTTTTTGAAATTGAGTTTTTGATGCAATCTTGTTCTACATTCAAAGAGACGTCACCTGACAAAATATTATAGGCGAATTCCACTTCGTTGCTCCAAAAATTGAATGTATATTTTAATATTGATATTGCAAGCGAAAGCAGAGAAAAGTAGAGAAGTGGCTGTCCTGTAAAATTTGGTTTTTGTAACATACGATAATTTCGCGCAAAGGTGTGATATTCTGTCTTGTTTTTTTTAAAAAGTTCAGAGGAGTTCTTTATCCTATGTTAATAATACTTACTTACATGCGTTGTATTTTTATCCTTTATTGAATAGTTGGGGGTGCTTTAATACCATGTGAGATAAGGCCATGATGGCTTTATCTCTCATTCAATAGGGAGATAAATGCTTTTTTTTATTTTTTCATTTGAATGGGAGATAAAGCCATCATGGCCTTAGCTCACATTAGCAATATTAGAAAATGGCTTTATCTCTTATTTCAGTTCCGGAAACACTAAAGTTAAGTATTGAAATCTGGCTTCGCATACTAAACTTTTTCTGCGTGGGGTTTTTCCTCCAGTAGGGCGCGGCAGGTGGCTTCGCTGAATAAAGTTTTCCTGCGTGCGTCACAAGAATAAAAAAAGGTTTTTTAATGATAACTAAGGATTTTCCCTTTTACAGAATGTTAACACCATGCATAACAATATTCTGAAAAAATATGGCTTTATCTCTCATTTGCAAAAAAAAATATGGCAAAATTTTAAATATGACCTTACCTCTCAATGATTGGGCAATAAGGCCATTATGGCTTTATCTCCCATTCAATTCAGCTTTTTAATTGAATTTTTTTAATTTTATATTTAAAAATTCTAAACTCAAATTTATATTTGAATGTTTTTTTCACAATTGAAAAATATAATAAACATACATACATATTATAAAAAAAATTCGAACAAGATACCTAACCCAATTAGTAATATTGACAAAATTTTTAGGCAATACTTATTCTATAAATTACCAATTATTTAAGACAATAAAACTTAGTTTTTTCTTTTTATATAAAAATAAATTGCCTATGCACGCCTTGGTAAAATTACCTTAATTATTTTTTTGTGTTAAGTGACCCCAAGCAAGAGTATTAACATTATTGTCACAAATATATCTCTTATTATCTAAATAACTTAATGATATTTTATTAATTAAGGAGGTATATAACACATGTAGTTTTGACTTAAAAATATACATATTTCCATAATAAATTTGTTTGTTAAATAAACAACTTTTATAATCAGATAGACTTAAACTGTTACATATGCTACTCTTGACACCCTTAGCCTTTTTAATTTCCTGAATGTCTGCTGTTTTAAAAGCATACATTTTTGCTCTCAAACCTACAAATTCTTTCATAATAATTCCATTATTTTCGTCTTTCATCATCCCTAAGACTTTTTTATTTTTTTTTTTTTTTGGTATTCCAAATTTATTATTTTTTTCATACTCTGATGTATCAAACTTTAAATCAATGTCGTTAATTATATCTTTATAGAAGTCATCCGTTTCAAGTATAAATAAATGAATCTGTGTCCATATAATTTAATTCTACCTTAGTTTTATATTTTGGTAATATGTAATCGTAATGAAAAACATACATTTTCCATTTCGAAAGTTCTAAGATTGTAAAACCTAAGTAAATAGGCTTATTGTAAAATGAAAAAGATTTATTTAGTTCAACTGCTACCATGTTTTCTTCAAAAATAATTACAGAATGAAATTCTGGTTTAGCAATAAGAGAACGAGCTCCAAGTCTCTTACCAACATTTTCCCAATTATTAACTATTTTAATATTTTTACGTTTATCAACGTTTTCCATTGTTTTCCATATACTGCATTGTTTAATAATTTGAAGAAATTTTTCTCAAAAGTGTTTTTTGCGTTAGTTCTATGAAAATTATTTAGTGAAATATATTTTTTTACCCAATAAGACTGTTTAAATTTTAATATTCTATGAATTTTAGTTAGCTTCAAACCATGTTTCGAACATTGCTGTACATTTTTATAATAAATTACATACTCCGATTTGTTATTTAAATCAACAAGTAACTTTTTTTCTTTGGAATCTGGTGGAGTTTTGTTTTCACTACAAAAAGGTAAATTATTGTGAGTATCATGGATTTCTGTTGGATATACTAAATCAACTTCTAAAATATAACCAATATCTGAATCATTTGGTATTGAGTCTAAAGAAAAATTATCAATCTTTCTTACCCACTCAAAATTACCTTCTGGTAGAGCTTCAGACATTGCCCAACCATATAAATTAATTGCGTCTAAATACATTAAGTATTTAGAAGGTAGGCTTTGATCATAATCTGGCAAATATTTATTGTTAGCAATAGAATGCCTTTGAGAGCATTGAACTATTCCTCCTCTAATACCCTTTTGAAGAAAGGAGATAATTTCTCATTTTTTTTTTGTTGTTGTAGAATACAATAAATAATAAAAATATTAAGAGCAAAGCAAAACGGTGAAAAACAAAAACAACTCTTTGCATGAGTACGAACAGTGAAACAACACTAAGACAACATGAAAGAAACGTTTACGTTTTAGTAAATGCAAATGAAAATAATGCAGAAATAAAAAAAACAAAACAAAACAATATAAACTATTTAACGGCTAAGCCAATTACTCGAACACGTTCCCTATCACCCTCGGTGTTTACAAAAACAGTGGATAGTGACTCATTAAAAATACTACAACTAGATTTGGTGACAAGTGTTGCCAGCCCAGCAAGTATTGCCGTGACGTCAAAAACAAATTTAGTGGGAAATGATACCATGAACTCAAACACAAATGCAATGGAAAATCCCCCTGTAAAAAGTTGTCAAAAGCCTACAGTACAAGTTGGTATGGACAGGTACATAACAGTGCTTAAACGGGGACGCAGCCCTACCTCTGCAGCAGTTGCTTCGGCCTCAAAAGTACCATCTTTTGATAAAATAAATACTCAAAATCGTTTTGCAATTCTGGAGGATGAATCCTCTGAAGCACCAAACGTCATTAAACCATCCAAGCCTCCCCCGATATATCTAAGGGAGCAAAATTCAAATGAGCTCATAAAGAGTTTGATATCGGTGATAGGTGAAAATTTGTTTTACGTAGCGGCTATAAAGCATGGAAGTATAAACGAGACAAAAATACAAGTCAATAATGAGAATGAAACGCTTAAAAAAACTTTTATACCTACCAACTGAAAAGCAGTAAAGGTCTACAGGTAGTGATTAAGGGTATTGAATCATGTGTGGACCCAGAAGAGGTTAAAACATTCTAGAAGAAAAAGGCTTCAAGGTAAAACATGTAGTAAATATTAAAAATAGAGAAAAGATTCCCCAACCACTTTTTCGAGTGGAGTTTGAACCCGGCGACGTAAAACTTAAAAAAAAACGAAACACATCCTATTTATAATTTAAAATATATTCTTTACAGAAGAATAACTATAGAAGAGCCGCACAAAAAAAATGGACCTGTTCAGTGCTTAAACTGCCAAGAATTTGGCCATACCAAAGCATACTGCTACTTACCCCCTGTCTGCGTAGTATGTGGTGAACTACACGTTACAGTTTCTTGCGATAAGTCTAAAACCGACCCCAACGTAAAAAAATCTAGCAACTGTGGCGGTAATCACACTGCGAGTTATAGAGGATGCCCTGTATATAATATCGTCAAGCAGATGGTTGGACCGAAAACAAATACCCCTCGAATGCAGGTTGCAAATCAAGTAAACACAAATGCAATTCAAGCCCCCCAGCCTAGTAATAACAGAACCTCTTACGCTAACGTCCTAAAATCAAACCATCAGCCAATGCAAGGTGCCTCGCCAAGTAATGATGAAACTCCGGTTTCTAATTTAAGTCGTTTAGAAAAAACCATGGAAACATTAGTGCAAACAGTAAATAATTTTACGAACACAATGGGTAATATGATGCA
The DNA here is from genome assembly GCA_930367215.1 of Pollenia angustigena. Lineage (NCBI taxonomy): Eukaryota > Metazoa > Arthropoda > Insecta > Diptera > Polleniidae > Pollenia > Pollenia angustigena. Next base: position 79,132,610 of record OV884058.1, on the reverse strand, counting down.
GGAAATGCTTAGAATGCAATCGATGTTATTGCAAGCTGTACTTAACAAACCATGAACTGTTTAAAAATTTGTTTTTGGAACGCAAACGGCATCCGCCAACATAAAAATGAACTAGAATACTTTCTTAAAAATAAACAAATTGATGTCATGATGATTTCTGAAACTCATTTGACCTCAAGAAATACGTTTAAAATAAATGGTTATATACTATATGATACCAAGGACCCACGAGATAGAGCTTGTGGAGGTTCTGCCATTTTAATAAAAACCCGAGTCAAACACTACTAAATGTGTGATCATCGTGAAGATTATCTCCAAGCAACGAACATTTGCGTTGAGGAATTAAATAGAAACCTAGTAATTTCATCGTTATACTCTCCGCCTAGATTTTCAATATCGGAGGACCAATATTATAAATATTTTAAATCATTAGGACCGTGTTTCCTAGCCGCTGGCGATTATAACGCTAAACATACCTTCTGGGGGTCGCGACTTATAACGCCAAAGGGTCATGTTTTATTTAACACAATTTCTAAAATGGATTTAAATGTGGTAGCGAGCGGACAACCAACATATTGGCCCACTGATCATCAAAAAATACCAGATGTCATCGATTTCGGCGTGGTTAAAAACATTCCCATAGAAACGATTCATGTTGAAGCCTCCCTAGAATTATCTTCCGACCACACACCTACAATTGTTACTATAATGAACCCCAATAGAATTGTACCTCCGACTGGTTACATAGCGACGACAGCTACGCAAATTAATTGGTTAAAATATAAAAAATATCTCAGTACCCATTGCACAGAAAATATTCCGCTCAGTACACCGGATTATGTAGATCGCTCTATTGACAATTTTGACAGTTTTCTGAAACTAGCTGTTCAACATTCCAGCGATACCCCCAAAAAAATTAAAAATACTAAAATATATTCTTCAGATGTCGAGCGGCTCTTGACTGAAAAAAGGAGAGTTCGAAGAGAGTGGCAACTTTACAGATCCCCGCAACTTAAGATTTTATTAAAAGTGTGCACAAAAAGCTAAGAAAGTTACTGCAGAACCAGAAAACGTCTTCTCTAAAAAAATATCTTAAGGAGCTTGATGCAACTCCACAATCTGACTACTCATTATGGCGTGCAGCTAGAAATCTAAAAAGGCCAGTTATATCTAAGCCACCATTAAGAAACTTGAATGGTAATTGGGCAAGAAACGATATTGAAAAAGGAAATCTGTTTGTTAGTCACTTGAAAAACGTATTTACACCAAATATATTTCACAATATTGCGGTCGAGTTACCACCTGTTGCTGCTAGAGCAGCTATTCCCCTCAGATTTGAGTTAAGAGAAATCGAAAAGGCTATTTGTGACTTAAACACTAACAGCCGTATTCATAAACATTTTAAACTCCATTTCAAATCTGTTTTAAGCATAAATCGTTAAAATTTTATTCATAAACGAATATTACCTTAAAAACCCTATTTTAAACCTTGTGTAAATAAGCGAATTTTAAAATTGGTTCGACCCTTGTTTAAACCTATTTTAAAATGACATTTTTGCTTTTTGCTGTGTGTTTATGGTCATTTTGAACAGTTTTGCGAGAAATTTTAAGACAATATATTATTATGTATTTAAACATTAAAAATAAAATGAAATTCAAAAATATGTATGTATGAAAAATGTATATTATTAATATATTTTTCAATTTCACAAATTAAAGCTCAAAAAATTATTAATTGTACATTATGAACTAGTGATGTGTAAACGATCAAAACAAATAAAATAAAACTCGTTATTTGAATACTTTTTGATATCAGCAATAAAATCATCATCTAAATTGCACTTTGTTTTGTTTTGTTTGAACTCTTTATTTTTTTAAATATAAGAGACAACTATTCATATATAAAAAACAATTTTTTTCTCACACACGACAAAAAAAAATTTTAGATACGAATACGAGTATGAATTAATAACCACTGTTTTACATCATTATGATTCATGTGACAAATAAAAGAGATAGCGTTGCCACCATCAAATTAAAAAAGACGGTAAAACGTTTATTAGTTAAAATGCTGATTATGAATACGAATTTAAAAAAAAGCTTTTTTAGGCTTAAAATGTTTTTTAACTAAAATTCATCTAAAACCTGAATTATGATTTTTTTTATGAATACGGCTGTAAGAAGGCACCTGGTATTGATAAAATCAGTAATAAAATGCTTTTGGAGCTACCTCGCATAGCAAAGAAAATTATTCTTTTTTATTTAATGCTATTTTACGCCTTGAATACTATCCTCAAAAATGGAAGGTTTCCTTAGTTACCATGATACCAAAGCCAGGTAAAGATCATACAAAAGTTGAGTCTTATAGGCCTATTAGCTTATTATCAAATATGTCAAAGTTGTTTGAGAAATTATTAGTTTCAAAATTAACACCGATTTTAAGTGTAAATAGATGTATTCCAAACCATCAGTTCGGATTTAGAAGAAAACACAGCACAATCGAACAGACTCATCGAATAGTAAATGTCATAAGAAAAGCATTTGAAGAAAAAAAATATTGCTCAGCACTCTTCATCGATGTTTCGCAAGCTTTTAATAAAGTCTGGCATGAAGGCTTATTACATAAATTGAAGCAAAATTTACCAGCAAACACACACAAGCTGCTAGAAAGCTACTTGGTCGGTCGTCAATTTATTATTAAAGAAGGAAATTTCTTAAGGTCACCTTAGCCCATTGCCGCTGGAGTCTCACAAGGCAGCATCCTGGGCCCCCTATTATACTTAATTTATACTTCGGACATGCCAACAAGCAACTATACACAAACTTCAACATTTGCAGACGACTCAGCTTTTCTAAGCGTCCACGAAAATCGTTATGAAGCATCGCGTTACTTACAGCATCATATATTTCAACTAGAAATATGGTTACGACAATGGAGGATAATGGTCAATGAGCAAAAATGCGTACATATAACATTCACTTTGCGCCGGGAATCTTGCCCCTATTACAATCAATAATCAAATAATTCCTCAACATTCGCATGTAAATTATCTCGGTATACATCTGGATCGGCGATTAACGTGGAAATGCCATATAGAGGCAAAATTAACTCAAATGAAACTAAAAGCCATTCAAATTCATTGGCTTATTGGAAGAAATTCTGTCCTTAGTCTCGATTGCAAGCTTCTACTTTACAACTCTATCTCAAAGCCTATCTGGTGCTACGGTATTTAACTACGGGGCACTGCCTCGGCCTCTAATATCGACAAAATTCAAAGGCGCCAAAATAAACTTCTTCGAATAATCACAGCAGCTCCCTGGTATGTTAAAAACATTCATAAGGATCTCAATGTGCCATTAGTTAAAACTATGATTACAAAATATGCAATAAAATATTTAAAAAGGCTTGAACAACACCCAAATCCACTAGCTCGAAATATTTTAAATCATGGCGGAAACACTCGCTTCACCTATATAGGTGAACAGAACCCGTGATGAAGAAAATTTTGTCTGGCACTGGCAGGACATAAAATAACTTATTAGGTTAAGATTTGATTAATTATTGTTAGTTCATATTTAATATATGAAGATTCAATAAAAAATAATGACAAAAAAAAAAAAATTTCTGGATCAGTAAGCAAATCTAATTTAATATTTGTTAATTTAGCATCCCATGACAATCCTGGAGCTGTGAAATAATGGCATGGGTCTAAATTATAAATGTCTTTACAAACAATCCTAAAATTCTCAAATACATCTGCTAACAATAAAACATAAGTTTTAAATAGTCTTCCAAAGTTTCACATTGATATGTACCCCAAACCATTTTAGCATGAATGTAGTCTTCTTCAGAACAATGTGTATTATTTAACTTATTAAAGAAATGTTCTTTGCTTGGCAAATGTTTTTCTGTAAGTTTCGCAACAGAATTCAAATAATTATATGGAAAAACCCCTTTTCTTACAAGTAAATTAAACTTAGTTTCATCATCTACACAAAATGATTTCATTATTTTCAATTCATGTTTAGTTAAATTGTTAACGAGATTGTCTAAGCTTGAGGGCATAAATCGATAGGAGTCTAAAAATCGTATATCAATATTATCAGTGCTATCGCCTTTTATAGACTTAGACAGTGATATATATAGCTCCTTATTAAGTGGAATAATATTTATAGGACCATATCAATATTGTTTAGCTCTTTAATAAATAAATGACATTCATAGGCCGAAAAATTATGAAAAATAACAGGGAAAAATTTTGGTATTTTATAATTATTATTGCAATAGTTATGAGCTGGCCCTCTATACTTTCCACTTAAATGACAATGACCTTTTACTTTTATGTCATTTGTAATAGCTTGAGAGCAAATATGACAAATATTATTGTTTTCAAAATTTAAATTTTCCTGTTCGGTTAAGGGTGTCATTGGAACAATTTTAGTGAGAAAATTATTATTTAAATACTTTATATATAGTACTAAATTTTCTATAAAAAGCTTTGCGGAATCAAGCCCTTTAAATATTCTTAATCTACAAAAAGATTTTGTTATTCGTGCTTAATTCCCAGTTTTTATTATTGATAAAAACACTTGAAATTTATTGTTGATGGGATAAGCTATTCCTATGCGCATTTCACTGGTTGCTTAGGCCAGATCATCAGGAAACTTCATCCATAAAGATTTTAGAGAAACTAAAGATATTAAACCAAATAAAACTGTTAAACGTATAAGACTTATAGCAACAGTTCTACTTGTAATAATATCAAAGTTTAAACAAAACACATCAACAATAAACAACAATTCCCCACTACAATTAGTTGAAATTCTCTCAACATTAATTGTAGTTGTAAGTAGGCTAAGAAAAACAAAATAAAAACAACAACAACTTACAAAAGATGTTGTCAATTAAGTGTTTTTTTAGGCCGTGCACTTGCCTGTTTAATATCAAAAAGTAATTTCAAAAATCTAGCTTAGGCCAGATCATCAGAAAACTATCTAATTGTAGTGGGGAATGTAAGATGAGATAAACCCACTGTTTATTGTTGATGTGTTTTGTTTAAACTTTGATATTATTACAAGTAGAACTGTTGCTATAAGTCTTATACATTTAACAGTTTTATTTGGTTTAATATCTTTAGTTTCTCTAAAATCTTTATGGATGAAGTTTCCTGATGATCTGGCCTAAGCAACCAGTGAAATGCGCATAGGAATAGCTTATCCCATCAACAATAAATTGCAAGTGTTTTTATCAATAATAAAAACTGGGAATTAAGCACGAATAACAAAATCTTTTTGAAATTAAAATTTTATATTCCCAAAAATTGAAATTACTTTTTGATAATAAACAGGCAAGTGTACGGCCTAAAAAAACACTTAATTGACAACATCTTTTGTAAGTTGTTGTTGTTTTTATTTTGTTTTTCTTAAACAACTTACAACTACAATTAATGTTGAGAAAATTTCAACTAATTGTGGTGGGGAATGTAAGAAGAGATAAACCCACTGTTTATTGTTGATGTGTTTTGTTTAAACTTTGATATTATTACAAGTAGAACTGTTGCTATAAGTCTTATACGTATACAGTTTTATTTGGTTTAATATCTTTAGTTTCTCTAAAATCTTTATGGATGAAGTTTCCTGATAATCTGGCCTAAGCAACCAGTGAAATGCGCATAGGAATAGCTTATCCCATCAACAATAAATTTCAAGTGTTTTTTATCAATAATAAAAACTGGGAATTAAGCACGAATAACAAAATCTTTTTGAAATTAAAATTTTGTATTCCCAAAAATTGAAATTACTTTTTGATAATTCTTAATCTATTTAAATTATCATTGAAATTACACGTAATGAAATATGAAAATGCATAGGGGATATGCTTATCAATCAAAGTTGTTGATGAAGTATCCCCTTTCGGAATGCACGTTTGAATGTTTTCAAAAATGCATTCCGAATCAGCATATATCACAAATGGATCTTCAATGGAGTTATTGAAATTCTTAAATTCTAATGTTGACTCACTTTCCTTTGGAGCATAGGCGATTTTTCGGTTGCAGTGTTGTTGGTGATTATTTAATTTATCCTTTTGGTAAAAATGCTGCAGACAATCATCGCATACAAAAATGTTGCCTTTATGCTTCGTTGTTTGCAATCTGATTAATCTGCAAAAAGAAAAATAAAGATAACATTTTAATAACACAAAATTATAACGGTTGCCAATTATAAACTTACCTTGAAATATTTTTTATCCACATAAAGTGGGAATTAACTCCATTTTTCTCCTGTAGGAACATAAGGGAAATGTGTTTGGATTTTTTCCCTTTAGTTTTGTAATAGGGTCCAACAACTAAATCTTTTTCGTCATCATATCCAAAAACATTAATATTGATCAGAGGGTTGTTTTCTTCAAAAAGGCTATGTCTTTTACTTTTACAAGGAAGCTTAATCCCTTAAAATTTAAGGTATAACCATTTATGGCAATTATTTTTTCCTCAATCTTAACATTGTACATAAATGGTACATTGGCGTTCTTTTGTTTTAAGTCAGCTATATATAACAGCCCATTTAAAACAAAACTCATCTCTGTTTTTAATACTGAGGCAGGCTTTTTTTACCATTAGTTTTCTAGGAAGTTGTATGAAACTTGACCCTTTCATTGGTTGATACTTGTTCAAATTGACATCCACTTTTATTATTTCAATTAGAGTCCAACCACTATCCCTTTTTTGAAACTCCTCCATTTTTTGTAACACTTTTTCAATTTTGTTATTGAAAATGACATCAAAATCTTCAATATAATATATTTCTTCCATTTTGGTTTGGAAGGTTTTTAGTTCTATTGATATATTTTCTCGGTCTTTAATGTTGGGCTTTATATAAAATCCAGAAAGTTCCATATTGAATTTCAATATGACATGGAGTCTCTTCTCCACTTCCGACTTTATTACCGCGGCAGCTTCTTTTAAAAATATTTCCGGAATAATATTTTTTTTATTCATATTTTCATATGAAAGAATTATTATTCTTTTTTTAAAGGCACTTGTCACTTGTTTCACTTTTCCTATTTGATTTTTTGAAGATGAAGATGCATGCGTTTTTTCATGCAATTTTAAGTCCATTTCTTTTTCAAAAACTTTTTTGCACTCACTACATTTAATTATATCGGCCATGTCTATAGTTTCAAAAATACTTGGTAACTGTTTAATAAAATATGTTAATTATTATAAATAAATAAATAAAATACGTTTGAAAAGTTCATTAATTCATAGTTTAATTTGAAGCCAACATTCAAGGTTAATTCTTAAACTTAAAAAATGCTACGATTGCATTTTTTCACTTATGAAAAGTTTATTAACTCATAATTTAATATGAAGCAAACATTCAAGGTTAATGTTTAAACTTTAAAAATGCATACGATTGCACTTTTTAGCATAACGAAAAGTTTATTGACTTTTAATTTCCACAATAATAATAATAATCATAGATCAGTTTTCAAAATATGCTTTGATTAACATTAAATATATATTTTTTTTTTTTTTTTTTTTTTTTTTAAGCGTTCTTATTTTGTTTATTGGATCTTTTCTTTGAGAAAAATAACAATAAGTATTAATATCTTAAACTAAATATATATTGTGGCCCTGATGCCAGCGCATAAGTGACCAATGAATGTTAACAGGTTTTGCATTTCTTTACTGGTGAGCTATAGCCAATGTGTCTACTCTATTTAAACGACTATGTCCTCTAAATAGGAGTAAAGTCTGTGCTAAGGGATTTGGGTGTGTTGACAATTTACGTACGTATTTGGAACAATATTTCTGTATTTCTTCACGGATGTATGGGATGCTAAGATCTTTGTGTATGTTTTCGTTGCGGATAAACCACGGGCTGCCAGTTATAAGGCGTAATATTTTGGATTGCCTTCTTTGCAATTTTTCAACATTGGATACTGATGCAGTTCCCCATAGTTGTATTCCATAAGTCCAGATTGGCTTGAAGATGGCTTTGTATAATAGGACCTTAAATTCAAGATTGAGGGTGGAGTGAGAATTTAGGAGCCAGAGCAACTGAGAAGTTTTAAGTTTTAGTTGTGTACATTTGGAGTCAATATGTTGAGACCAAGTGAGGCGTCGCACAGTGGCGCCATTTGAGTTTTTTCGTTGCAAAAATCATATCTTTTGAACCGAATAAGATAATTGAACAGTTTAAACAGCATATGATAGATAACTGTTCAGCCTATGAAATGAGCGTTTGGAAAGGGTGCTACGCTCTGTAGGGGCCTAATTATGGGTTATCAAAGTTAAAATTAGTAGAAAAATCAATTTTATGGTAACTAAAAAAAATTATTTTTACATTTTTAGATTGTTTTTATTTTTTTTCTTTAGGTTTTTATGTTTTAAATTATTACCCAACAAATTAAAAAAAAAATTATTTTTTTTTAAATTTATTTTTTCAATTTTCTGTAAAATATTCATCACAGTTCGTAAGAGAAGGTATATCTAAAAGACTAACCATTTCTAAACTATAATTATTTTCTAACTCTATTCGTGACTTCACATGCCGCAGGGAAGATATAAGTGGATCGGAAGATGCTGCCAACATGTTGAAGAGGTCCTCATTTTGCCTTACCCTTGATGCTTTGAATGTGTTCTGCAATCTATATTTTTTATAAAATTTGTTAAGAGACTCCTGTGCTTCTTCAGAAAGCTCTCCAATTGGCAAAGACTGGTACTCAATTATATCTTTGCCATGCGCCAATATTTTATGGACGGTCGGGGTCAACTTCTTCTGTGGATACATTTCTGCTAAAAGAGATGCAGTTTTCGACGCATATTCTCCATATTTTGTAGAATTGACATTTTCTTTGCAGTTTAAAACATCCAAGATCGTTCCCAATCTTTTCACGATTTGATTGTCAATTCCAGTGATTCTAGTTACTGCCTCATCATTTTCAAAAAATCTCCTAGAAGTGTTTCCATCGTTTGAGTTACCGTATCCGTGCTTGGGACAGTCTACTTTTAGTCCAACTTGTTTAAAAAAAGCATCCTGTATTTGCTTCTTTCTGATCTTTTCCTTATCCTTTATTGATGTATTTTCATCGAAGTTTTCCTCCTCTTGTGGTAGGGTATACGCCAGTTTTAGCAAGAATTCCATACACCTTATCCTTGCGTGCAATGGTGACATTCCATATTCGTAATTCTCCTCATTTGTAGAATCGTTTAAATTACCAAAGTTCTTCTGACTCTTTTTGCAAATCGGGCATGACATTGTTGAGGTTGTTCCTGTCAGTTCGTTTACGACTTTTCCGTCAACCATGGTCAGATGGAACTCGTAATTGCATTCAATATATTTTCCTTCTCCAATTTGCAGCTTTGTAGGCTTAATCTTGCTTATTTGTTCTTCAATGTCCTTCACCGTGGTCCTTATGAGTTCTGCCGATTCCCTTGCAAACTGAAACATTATTGGTCGGCAATAATGCACTGATGACGGACGTGGATTTTTCCAGTGAAGGGAAACATCCGATTTAAGCCGCAAAGGAACAACAGATGCCATAAACATATTTCCGTCCGATATTGTAGCGTCATCGGAAGATATCCTTTGCTTATAAACGCTTTGTCCGGATGATCCATCGCAGCCCCATTTGCTGATCAATGTCAACTTCTCAGGAAGAATTTTCACCTCATTTTCAGGAAGACTCTCCAACAACCGTTTTGCTGTATGGCCCATGAGATCCTGCAGATTGGCTTTCGCAGAGACTTCCGTAAATTCCGTATGCAGTGGTCGTGAATTTATTTTGGCTTGCGTAATATGCTTGTATCCGGGTAAAACGTCAGCGCCGTGTCGCGTTAAAGATGCCCGTAGTTTCTCATATTTCTCTTTGGAAAGTTCTAAGTCCATAAACAAGGCCAAGGCTTCTTCGGAACCATACTTTTTAATGTGTGCGTTTGTGGGCGTGGGAATGCTTTCCTTAATCCTTTTTAGTCGCAGTGGGCTTGCATCAGCAACAGATTTGGTTATGTGCGACCTAACTCTTTCACTATCCTTTGTAAATTTAATAGACAGCGCTTCCGATAATTGCTTCGTGGTCAAGTCATTGGTGGCATCGGCAAGTTTCCTCTTTCTTGTGAAAATTGAACACTCCTCAATACTTTTTTTTGGCCTTCCTTTTGCTCCTCTGGTTGATGTGGTGGGTTTATCTACTGCCAATATATCCAGGATGGTATCTTCATTAAGCCAGTCCTCGTATTTGGAGTTGAAGTTCTGAATGGTTCGATTAGATTTCACCCATTTTGCCTTAATATTTGCATATATCAGATAAAAATTATTTTTTATAATTTCGCTTCTCTCAATATTTCCGTATAAGCTATCAAGTTCTTCTAAAGCAGCTTCCGTGAAAAAATTTGGTGTGGTTGACTTTCTAAACAGTTCAAATAATTTAAAATTGTTCAACGCCATGTTTTCAGTACTTAAATTGTTTAATGGTTTCAGTAATTGTTGCGCCAACTTTCAGTCGTAGACTAATCCAGGCATTATGCTTATTTTGCAATATATAGGCTTATGCTACCATGCCGAAAAATGTACCTGTTCCCTACATACATATGGATTTAGGCTGAATAATGCATTTTTATATTATGCACGTGTCCAAATAAGATTTGTGCCTACCTGTAGTCAATATTGTTCTTGACCATTTGCAATATATAGGCTTATGCTACCATGCCGAAAAATTTACCTGTTCCCTGCATACAAATGGAATTAGGCTGAATAATGCAATTTTGATATTATGCACGTGTCCAAATAAGATTTGTGCCTACCTGTAGTCAATATTGTTCTTGACCATTTGTACGCCAAAGTATTGTTTAAGTGAGGTACGTACCTGCTAATTTCAATGAGTAGTTTTTTTAGATTTTAGATCAAACTACTGTCATACAATTTCTGCAACCATGTCTTTTTAACCTTTTTTACCTCTAGAAGCCAAACGGGCACGTACGGGCAGATAAAATTTTTGAATTATGTAAAGAAATAATCAAAGAACAGATTTTGCAAATATGGCAAATATAGAAAAATATAGATTTTTGTTATTTTCCGTCAAAGTTGAAAAATAGTGAAAAAACGGATAGTTTTTAAATAGTGATTTACCAGGAGAAACACAAAGCAAACAGTTCATTTTTTTTTTATCATTACACATTTAATAAATGCATCAATCAATACAAACAAAAAATAAGGCGATTCGTTACCTATTTTTCGTGATATTACACCTGAAATCGCAACAAATTTACTAAAAATTGTGTGTTTTTTTGAAAACCGAAAGTCGGTCAACTTTGAACGGCTATATCTTCTAAACTAAAAATGTGATATTATTAAGAGTGGCAGATTTGAAATCGTTGAAAAGTTTCCTATAACATGAGTTTATTCAAAACTTCGTCGGTGCTCATGAAAATTTTGATTTTTGCAACCTCGTTTGCTCTACGGGCGCTACTGTGCGTCGGTCGAGGTGAATTCCCAGATATTTTATATGCGACTTCTCAGGGACATTAACATTGTTTATTGTTATATTAGGGCAGTTTTCCCTTCTTAAGGTAAATGTAACTTGGGCACATTTCGAAGGGTTTACCATTATTTTCCATTTAGTAAGCCATTTTTCAACTTCATAAATGTGAGTTTGCAAGTTGTAAGAAGCAATATTAGGATTTTTATCTATGCAAAGAAATGCGGTGTCGTCTGCGAAGGTTGCAGTATGTGTAAGGGCACTTGTGGGCATATCTGCAGTGTATAGAATATACATAAGGGGACCAAGAATACTGCCTTGGGGAACACCAGCCGAAATTTTTCTGGGGCTTGAGATTATGTCTTTGACCTTGACCACGAATGTTCTGTCGGTTAAGTAACTTTTTAGAAGTTTGTGTGTATTTTGGGGGAACAGCGAAACTATTTTATATATTAACCCTTTGTGCCAGACTTTGTCAAAGGCTTGAGAAATATCAATAAATAATGAAGTGCAATATAGCTTTTCCTCAAATGTTCTTCTGATAAGAGTCACTATTCGATGAATTTGTTCTACCGTACTGTGGTCTTTTCGGAACCCAAATTGGTGAGCGGGGATGATTTGGTGATCTTTAAGGAATGGAGTTAGTGCATTAAGAAATAATTTTTCAAAAAGCTTTGACAAAATAGAGAGAAGACTTATTGGCCTGAATGAGCTTACTTGACTGGGATCTTTTCCTGGCTTTGGAATCATTATAATCTCGGATATTTTCCAAGTGGAAGGGTAAAAGCCTATACGCAGGATTGCGTTAAATATATAAAGCATAAGTCTTAGGGCATTGCTAGGTAGTTCACATAACATTTTTGCTGTAATTTTGTCTTGACCAGGAGATTTCTTTGTGTTTAGATTTCGAACAGCTGTTATTATGTTAGGAAATCGAAGTTTTATGGGGGAAACTACTTTCTCATTTATCTGTGGGACAATTATGTCGGAGTTGGTGTTATTGGGTGTGAACACTTGTTCTAGGTGGTTCGCAAAGGCTTTAGATTTGTTATTTGGACTTCTGGCCCAACTGCCGTCAATAAGGCGAATTGGAGACTCGTAACTTATAGGGCAGTTTAGGTTTTTAGTGGCCTTCCATAGGCTGTAGTTAGTTCTTTCTGTTGGATCAAGATTTTGTAGATATCTTTGGAGGGACGAAACTTTATTTTCCTGGAGAACTTTGCGGAGTGCTCTTTGACATTGGTTAAGTTGGAGTTTTAAAGCTGGAGATCTATGTTGCTGCCATAATCTTCTAAGGTTTCTTTTTTCTCTAATCAGAGTTTGAACATTTTGTGGGCATTGTGCTTTTTTCGTTGTCTGATTTATAGTCGGTGTAGAAACATTTGCTGCGATATAAATTGTGTCTGTAAACATGCTTATTGCTTCTTGCACTTCTTCTTCATTTTTCAATGAGATATTAGAGGGTAAGTGTGAACTTATATACTTTTTATATTTAAGCCAATTAGTCATCCTGTTTGGGAAATACCGGTGCTTGGGGATCGGATGTTCCTGAAAGACCGTCAATATTGAAGGTGAATGGTCGGACGAGAGATCGAGAGATGTGACTATAGAAATGTGTTCACGTTTAATGTTCTTTAATACCGAAAAGTCGAGAATATCTGGAATCTTGTTTGGGTCTGATGGCCAATGAGTTGGCTGACCCCCAGATATAACATCTAGTTTGCATGAGACTATCGATTTTAAAAGCTGTCTCCCTTTAGAGTTATTGAGTCGAGAACCCCAGTGCGTGTGCTTTGCGTTGTAATCCCCAGCTGCAATAAATTTGGTACCTAAGGTTTTGTAGTAATGGGTGTATTGGGATTCCGGTATGCTATGTTTAGGAGGACAATAAACAGAAGAAATTGTTAGATTTTCTGCCATAAGGGTAATGGAAGTTGCTTGGATGTGTTCTGTTTTATATTCGTTCAATGGAAAATGACTCAGTTTTTCTTTTATAATTATGGCGGAGCCACCACACGCTTTGCCACTGGGGTGTTTAGTATCGTATATTGAATATCCTTTGATTCTAAAACAGTTTTTAACAGTAAAATGTGTCTCAGATATTAGCAGTATGTCAATTTCTTGGGAACTCAAGAAGTGTTCTACTTCTTGTTTATGTTGGCTGAGGCCATTGGCGTTCCAAAAACATATTTTTATCTGGTTCATTGTTTGTTTGAGAATGCTTGAATTAGCATGCCCTGGTTTCTGAGCAATTCTTGCATAATGACTTGCATGTTCGACATAAAGTTGTTCATAGTTTGAATTAAAACTACAATGGACGCTTCTAATGAACTTTTTTGTATAGGGGTTTCGGATTCCCTTGATGTTTGAACGTACGATATTGATGTAGGGTTTACTGTTCTACTGTCATTACGTGTTGTTTTAGATTGAGCGGTTGAGGGGAGATTAAAAATGTTTTGACGGTAAGACGATTGTGAAGGGTTTTCGGAATATTGGGATTCCCTTGTTGCTTGAGCGTATGTTATAGGTGTAGGGTTCACAGTTCTACTATCGTTACGAAGTGTTTCAAATTGAACGGATGAGGGGAAATTGTAAATGCTTTGTAGATTGGAAGACATAACTCCTGGATTATTGTTATTATTAGTGTTCTGTGCATAGGGGGCATTTTGAGTAGGAATGTGCGCGTTTTTGAGTTGTGGGAAGTCATTAGATCTGAATTGACGATTATCTGGTTTATTGGAGTACGTTTTCTTGAGTTGGATGAAAACTGGACAGCCTCTGTAGTTGGCGGTATGGTTTCCACCACAGTTGCCACATCTTTTGAGGGTGGGATCGTTTTTGGAATTTGAACATTCGGAAGTTTTGTGGATGTCACCACATTTGACACAGACTGATGGTAGTCTACAGTATTTTTTTGTATGGCCAAATTCCTGGCAATTTAAACATTGGGGTGGATCTTTGCGTTTTCTAGGTTCCTCCACGGAAATTCTACGGTTAAGGAGGTACCGCAAGTTATAAATGGGGTGGGGCTCATTTTTTTTAAGTTTTTTGGGGTCAAAAGCGATTTCAACCCTAAAAAGTGGTTGCGAGATTTTGTTCCTATTGAATATGTTATGAATTGATTTTACTTCGTAGCCTTCGCTGTTTATTGCTGCTGTTATATCGTTTATAGGGACATTGCCCTCAATACCTTTGATAACAACGGTAAGACCCTTTACACTTTTTAATTGATGGGTGTAGTAACTTTTTTTTTCTGAGTCTAAGTATTTTATAACTTCGCGGTAGCTTACTTCAGTGGGTGTTTGTATTTTAGTTTCAGTGAGGTTGCCTCTTCGAATAGAGACCACGTAAAAGTTGTTTTTACCGACTTTATCGGATAAACTATTGACTAGAATATTTGAATTGGGCTCTCGTACGTATATTGGTGGCGGTTTGTACGCTTTTTTTGGTTCATCGGCCATATCTTCAGATTCATTATCTAAAATAGAATAACGGTTTTCACTTACCGTATTTTTTGTAAAAGTACTTTTAATTAATTTTGGCGAAGGTTGCTTTTTTGAAGAATTTGGGCTTCGTTTACGCTTAGTTATAGTGAAGTAACGATCAATGCCTGTTAGTGTTACGTTTTCTTTTGTTGAGTCTATTTTGTTCTGTTTAGGTATAGCGCCTTTTGTAGTGACTATTGCCGGTTGCTTCTGTTTCTGATTTTGAGTGATTGAGTTATGCATCGATTGAGTGTATGTAGATAATGTGTGCGAATTATTATTGGCATTGCTCACTTGGTCATTATTAAAGAGAGTTTGAGTTTGTGTGGGTGCAGTAGTTATTGACATGATCGGTACTTGAGAGAAAATTGTTGACGTTGTTGTAGTAGTAGTTGTAGATGCCTGGGTACTTATAATAGCAGACATGCTTGAGCTAGCAGAATTGATTTGTTGATACATTGTTAAAGGCGAAGGAGGGGGTAAGAAATTATTGTGTGTAGGTGTTGAAGAAAGAGTTGGAGTTTTGCATTGCGTTGACCACGAGAGAGGTGTTGATTGCGCAGGTGCAGTGAGAGTTTTTGAGATAATTGGATAATTTATACTCAAATTTGATGGTGATGCGATTTGCGCGGGAGACAGTTGTTTATCATCACTTGTAAGTGTGGGGGGAGAATGCCCTACAGGCATTTTTGTTTGTTTACTTTAGCACTCTTCTTTATTTATGTTTTTTTTTTTTTTTTTTTAAGTTAAATTTTAAATTGGATAATTTGTGTTTTTTTTTTTTGATTTTTGTTTGTATAAATGTTTCATTTAAATTCTTGTTGTTAAAATTATAATATTACTAATGATCTCATTAAGTAAATTACCAAAATAAAAAATAAGTGCATAAGTAAATAAATATATGTTTTACGAGGTATTTTCAAAAGATTTTTTAATATTAAAATTAAAATTAATTAATATTAAAATTAAAAAATGGAAAGTGGTAAAATCAGTTGCGAATTTTGCAAACATTTAACGTTTGCAAATAAATATAACAACAAAAGGCACTTTATGCGGGTGCATAATTTTAGTGCGAAGAAATCAAAATTTCAAAACCAACATCCCGCAGAGATGAACATGAAGGAAGAAATCCCCGACAACGCGAAGGAGGAGATTCCCGACTTCGTAAAACAATTTTTGGAGGAGGACGATTCTTATTTTTTAGAAATTAAATTTTTATATGTAAAATTATTTTAAATAAAAGTAATAAAAATTCAAAATAAATCTTGTTTTTCTTTTATTATATTAATCTTTATTGTAAGGATTTTTTTCAGAGTTTAGGTATAATTTAAATCGAATATTGCAGGTCCATTTGGTAATTGACGCCCCTTGTAAATAATTGTCCAAACTTTATCATTTCATCATTCTATTGGGGAGATAAAACCATTTATTGTCATCGAAATTGGCAATGACTTTTAGACCATATTGTGTTTCTTTCCATTCAAAATTCACAATTTTTAAAGATTGGTTTAAAGGTATATCATCTATTCTAATATACTCAGGCTTAATACTTTGGGCAATATTCACAATTTTTTTATACATTTGAAAACAAACAAGAAAAAAATAATAAATAATTAAATATACCTTTATTATGTACGAAATGCTTACCATTTTTATTAAGTTTCCTTTAAAGTGGCAATTAGAATAATAATGTGGAATATACTCCCTAAGCCTTTTTATATTAATGGCAAACTTTCAAATTGAGTTAGTCTCTATACTTACATGTGCTGCATATTCTAAATATATTACACATTACTCTATCTTATTTTAAAATACTCAAACAATTTATTTGTACACATTTTTAAATTTCTCTTCATTGAAGAAAATATAATCAACTTTATATAATTCTCTTTTTTTATTTAAAATTACTCAAAATTTTTTTATTTTGTTTATATTTAAAATTCCTCCTTATGGAAAAATCCATTGGAGCAAAAAAAAAAAGTTGAAAAATGAATCTAGAATATCTAAGTTTAAAGTAACATTTCAATTTAAAAATTCCTCCCTATGGGAAGAAAAAATTCCTCCTTATGGGAAAACACGTAGGGAGGAAATTGAAATTTAAAAATTCCTCCTTATGGGAATCACGTAGGGAGGAAAATTCATATACAAAATCCCCATATTTATACTACTCATCATCCAGTTTTTTCTTTAGAATATGTTCTAAATTTTCCCAAGATTGGAGAGCAGTGAGATCGGGCGAAATTCAACCATTCTCAGACTTTCTATTTTTTTCTTAATTGGTAAAATTTTGACCTGTTTCCAGTCAGCGGGAAAGTAGCCGTTATTTATGCAATTATTGTACATAATTGTCAGAAACTTAAATGCTGTGTTGGGGAATTTTTTGATAATATAATTAGAAATTCCATCAATTCCAGTAGATTTTTTATTATTAATCCTACTAACAATATCTTTAATAGTACCAACACTTACAAAATGGTAAGTATCAACATTTTCCAATGAGTTAAAAGTTTTATCAAAGGTGTAAATGGAGTTCGAAATATTAGCAGTGCTGTTTAAAACACGTTCGGAAAGGTCATCAACAGGATTTGTTGGAAGTCTCTCTTCATAAGCTGAGCTAAAATGTCCTTGAAACAACTCACATATCTCATCATCATCATCTGTTGTTATTACATCATTATGTATGATTTCATTACAAAAGAGTTATTTTTACCAATGACTTCGTTTATTTTCTTCAACGCCGTGGCACCTGGTTTTATTTTTTCCAGACGTTGGCTTAAATGCTGTGCATGTTCCATATTAATCATCTCTTTTATTATGGTTTTTAAAAGTTGAACTTGCTTTGAGATTATGTTATATTCAGGGATGTGCCTGTTGCCATTTCGATGAAAAATTTTTTTAAATCTTTTTGCCATCTGTGCTTTATTTTGAGACATTTTTTTATTTTATCAGATATAAAAATCTTATTTTTTATCTGAATTTTTTCGAATGTAAGTTAGAAACTGAGTTTATTATTGTTGTACCTCTTTTATGAGTTGATTGATTTCAAGGTTTTCCAAGTTTCTATTCTGTAACTTTTTGAATTTAACTACCGATATCGTTAATTAACGAGAAATCTCGTTAATTTGTTATTCTGTATTTTAAATAAACAAATATTTTTGTATATTGACGACAAATATCGGTAAAAATATAAGAACGTCAAAGTAAAAATATTTTAAAATTAATAAAAAATACAAAATAAATTTGCTTTATTGCATTTATTTTAACAAAACATGACTGAAAACGTGTAAATATTGATTATATTTCTAAACAAATATGTTGGTGTTAAATCTTTTTATACATAGGGAAAAATTTCCAGGTGACTGAGCCACTCTAGCACAACATCTGCTCTTACTTTTTATACCTACACTACTGTATGTGAAGAGGATATTATGTGTTTGTACGAATGTGTGTAACACATTTAAATAAAGGCTCTGGGCCTGCTTTTTAGTATACCGATTAACTCAGAATCAATGTCAGAATCCATTTAACAAAGCCCGGCCTTCAATCAGGATGGCTGGTTGTCTGTACAAGATAATATTGTGCGCAAATTACAGGAAGCAATTTTAAAAATAATTTTATAAAATTTGGCACATATGCGTTTATTGTCACAAGGTCGAAGCCTTTTTATAATGGTGAGAAGGATTTTATAGCCCACATGAAAACTTTCTTTCAGGAATAGGGTTTTGTGCCTATTAATAGCCTTGTTTTATAGACATTTGAGTTGAATAAGACTCAAAAATATTTTGTCGCAACCTACATAAATCACCAGAACAAATTTTTTTAGAATCGGTCCATATTTTACCACAGCTCCCATACAAATACACTAATAATGGTAGTAGATACTTAGATAATATTTGGCACAAAAATGTCTTATGTGAATATTAACCTCACAACATACTCTTTTTGGCGGAAACATGATCGCCCAAATACTGCAAATACTGGACTTGATCGACTATATTTTCTTACTTTTTTTGTGTTAAAAATTGGCTACTTTCTTTATATTTTTAATCTGTTAACAGTACATTTATTGTCGTTATTATTTAATAAGAACTTTTTTTGTGTCGTTAGCTACCGACATTTTTTGCCGATAAAAATTGTTAAAATTTCATTACAGAATAGCTCTTAACGACAACTTTCGTTAGCTAACGAATGTTGACTACTTAAGCTGGGATCACACGATTGCCGCAAATGCACCAATATGACACAATTTTGATTGTGCTTTATTGACGCACAATAAAGAAATTGCACCAATCAAATATTCTGAAATCACACGATTGCCCTGTTTTATACAAATTTAATTGCCGCTAGTTGGTACAAAGTGAAATGGGTACAAAAATTACCGCAGCACAGTCACACGATTGTTATTACTTGACAACTGCGAAAACAACTGTTGTTGTAGCTTTTTTATTTGTTTGGAAGTTCTAGTTGGTATGTTCTACAATTTTTTGTTGAATAGTTTTATTTGAAATAATTTAAGAAAAATGAATGAAATTCCAAAAATTAGTTCAACAATTTCGACTGTTAACGTTTACATAGAAAATTTGTATGAAATAATAAAATTTAAATAATATTATTTAAATATCAGTAACTAAATTCTGTAACTTTATTAATTTAACTACCGATATCGGTTAGTAAAGTGAAATCTCGGCTACTTTAACAAATTTTTTATTCTCGTTTTCAAGGTAACAAATATTTTCTTTAAGAAATATCAACGACAAATATCTGTAAAAGAAATAATACTTAGTTTTATTAAATATCTTTAATAAAAATATTCGCACTTTGTTAATAACAAAAATTAAAATGCATAATAAATAAATACATATTTATCTTCATTACTTGCTAAAGGAAACACAAAAACGTAAAATATATTAAAAAAAGGCAAATATTGGCGCGTATTGTGTTGTTTGATTGCCGCACAAGAAGACAATAAATATTGGTGCATTTTTGTTATTTTTATTGACGCGCGGTTGCATAACAAACAGTCACACGATTGCCGCACCAGGGTTGCATTTTATTGGTAAAAGTAAGCACAATATTGTCCTCGATTGATACATGAGCCAATTGGTTGTGCAGTCCCACGATTGGTGTATTAAAAAGTGTGAAAATTGGTGCATTGCGGCAATCGTGTGATCCCAGCTTTAACGACAATTTTTTGTCGTTACAAAGTTACAGAATTTCAGTACAGGTGGCATAATGCTTATGGTTAAAATTTCCAAGTCACGACTAAAGTGTTCCCAATTTGTATTTTTGAATGATTTGAATAAGCGCGGGCTACGTATACTAAATTCAAAGCTATCGAGGTGGAGTTCAACTTTAATTGGGAAGTGGTCTGAGAATGAAGGAAGACTTTAAAACTGGAAACGTCATTATTTAGCAAGTCTCCACCAACTAGAAAATGATCAAAAAACGATGCACCATTGGGAAAGGATGGCGAGTTATCCGATATTCGAATCACATCTAGGATATTGTCTTGGAGCCAGCATTGCAAGGCTCTCCCATTAGAGTTGTCAATTTGATCGCCCCAGATAGGGTTTTTGGAGTTAAGATCGCCTCCTAATATAAATCAATCGTTATTTCTGGAAATATCCAATATTTTGTTAAGTCCATCAATTACTCCCGACGTTGGGTGATTACATGGTATAAGGAGCCAAACAATATTTTTACCGTGTATTATTTACCTTAAGCTCTATATGAATAAATGATCCAAAAAAGGTTATATTACCAATGTTTACTCGTTTGTAATCAATTGAATCTTTTATTATCACAGCTACCCCAATACGTGAATTATCGTAAATAAAATTATAACCATTAAGGTTAATTTTAACACATTTATTAAGGTGACATTCTTGAATGAAACCTATGTCTATTTTGTTATGGAACATTGTATTTATGAGTTCTACGCGTCTACTTGTATCAACAAGAGAACGCATGTTGTAAGTAATCATTTTTAGAAATTTAGGGGCAATTTAATTGGTTAACCTTGCTTAGAATGCGCATGAATTCTTCTTTTGCTGCATTTTTTTACATTTTTTACTTTTAAAATTAGTTAGAAAATACTCAATTTCCTCTTCTAGTGATATTTCTTCAGATTCCAAAAAAAGAGAGCTGAAAGCTTCATAAATTCCTCAATTAAGGAGGATTTGACATTGGTGTTAGTACTTAAGATTTGCTGCGGTCGCAGCCAGCTTGCATATGACATTCCCTGGGTAACCCTGGATGAGGATTGTACAACCCTGGACACGTTAGCGGTAGCAACTGACTTCTTCTCACGGTCTTCGTTTATTCGTTTTTTTATCTGCAATATATTTTCTAAAGGCTTTACAGCCTCTCCAATTTGCTGAGTGACCACATTCACCACAGTTCACACAAGTTACTTGTGAAGTATTCTCTTCCTCTTTTCAGGCACATTCATTAGGATTGTGTGCTTTATCGCATTTGACACATTTAAATTCTCTGTTACAATTACGGGTAAAGTGCCCCCAACGTTGACATCTCCTGCATTGTATTTCACCATCTTTTTTCTTTGGTTTTTCCCACACAATTGACTGACTCAGGAGATACCTAATATGAGCCACATCGCCTAAGCCTTTTCCTGTTAAGAGAGTTGTTAAGATTTTGTATTTTTGTATCACCCACAAGGTGTTAAAAACTAACAAAAAAAAACTTCCAAATATTTTAAAACAAAAAGAATTTAAAAGCAAAAGTAAAATACAAAATAAAATACTGGTTTTAGCACAATTGTTGTTGCTGTTGAATTGCACTTAAATAGTTAGTGGCGTGATTCAACCGTTACAATTTTTGTCTTCTTGATGTAAGAAAGATTTGTATATTACATACTTAGATGTAAGCTAGTTATCAAAAATATACTGAAGTGTTAACATGTAAAAGTTGTTATTCGATAGTTAAATAAAATAAATAAAGACAAAATTTACAATAAAAAAAAGAAACCAATCTTTGTGGACCTTTTTATTGAATTGTTCATTTCGGAACAAGGGGCTAAAAAACGCTTTAGTCTTCGAACCGGATTTCGCGTCAATTTAAATTTGTAAAAAATTTTTATATCGGTCATAAAATCGGACACTTTCTCGAAATTTGTGTATCGGTATGCAAAACGAATCTGTTACGGCGGTTACTGATGAGGTGCAAACTCCTCCATCAGATCGAAACGTTCGGTTTAAATTGCTGCAAAGGTCACAAGTTGTAAACCGCCTTCAATCGGCCAAAGACGGGTTAAATAATCTCGACACGTTTTCAATCCATTATACCGAAATAAAAATATCACTACTGGATCGCCATTATGAACAATTTGAAGAACTGCAATCACAGTTAGAAATCTTAGACGAAACACAACTGGATGATCCTATTCGACAATTGGTAGAAGAAACATACGCCGAGACAAAGGGAAAATTGGTTGAACACATAGCTGTATTGAAGGCTCACTTGGAGACCAACCTTAGCAGCACTCGAGTTGAAATGCCGGCAATGTCGTCTGGGCGTACTCATTTACCAAATTTGCAATTATCTACATTCTCGGGAGCACCAGAAGAATGGACTGACTTTTACAGCACCTTCAACGTATTAGTTCACCAAAACAAGGAATTGTTGCCTGTTGAAAGGTTTCAGTACTTAAAATCGAGCTTGAAGGGTAACGCTGCGAATATCATTCAGTCATTAGAAATCACTGGTACTAATTACGAAAAAGCTATTCAATTATTAAAAGCAAGGTATGACAACAAGAGGTACATTTTTCAAGCCCATCTGAGTAAAATCTTTGAGGTAGAAAAGACCTAATGTGTCATCCCTACGTCTATTTATTGACCAAATCAATGCCAATGTCCGAGCACTGCAATCGTTTGCATCTAAATCGCAAATTGCCGATGGAATTTTGCTGTATTTAGTAACATCACACTTGGATAAAGAAACGCAGGCTCTGTGGGAGGAGGAGGTTTCTTCAAAGTTCAATCAGTATGACTCTACATCGTTTAATCTTCCAGATTGGGAAGCTCTAGCTAGTTTTCTAGAAAAACGTTGTCAAACTATCAGTTTTATTGATTCAGCCCTCTCAAATCAACCTTTGTCGTCATTACATCATCAAAAGGTATATTCTAGCAAACAAAAAACGTCATTCGTCGCAAGTGAACAATCGACTAAATGTACTTTATGCAAGGTAGGAATGCATAGTCCCTTTAAATGCCCATTGTTTATGAAAATGACGCCCTACGATAGATTTTCATTGGCAAAACGCAACAACTTATGTTTATATTGCTTGGGTGGTCATCATATGATGAATAGTTGTCAATCAAAATATAAGTGTCAAGTTTGCAATGCTTCGCATCACACATTGTTGCATCGTGATGTGCCACAATCGCAATCTAGTGTAGAGCCAACCAAAGAAACTTTAGCACCAGAAAACTCATCATCGTATCAAGCAAGTGAACTAAAAAGTGACGTCCTGTTAGCCACTGCTATCATACATCTTGGTACAACATCGGGCATCAAAATAAAAGCGCGTGTTTTATTAGATTCTGGATCGCAGGTAAATTTTATCTCATCAAAAATAGCACACCATCTGCAAGTACCCCGAGAAAAATCAAATGTACAAATTCATGGAATTGGAACGGCGGCAGTCAAACCTCTAGGGATATGTTCGATAATTATTGAATCGCTTCAAAATTCGTACCGTTCAACAATACAAGCAATAATTTTACCACATATTACCCAGCTTCAACCTAGTAGTCTTATCGACAAAAACAAAATAAATGTACCAAGTAACATCAACCTTGCTGATCCACATTTCGAGCAACCTGGACATATTGATTGTTTAATTGGTGCCAGCATTTTTTATGAATTACTCATGATCGGTCAAATTAAATTAGGTGACAATTTGCCAATTTTGCAAAAAACCCAATTCGGGTGGATTGTGTCCGGCCCAATAAATACAAATGTATCATCGTCATTACATACATCCCTTCACGCCACAATTGTTGAACCCAATTTAGACGACATATTAGAACGGTTTTGGTCAATAGAAAATTGAAACGAGATGAAAATATTTTGAGAGAGTATACAAATTTCATTGAAGAATACAAACAATTAAAACATATGGTTCGTATTGAAAACAACTTTGAATCGCATATTTTCATCCCACACCATTGTCTCACAAAACTTGATAGCTCCACTACCAAATTACGTGTAGTATTCGACGCGTCATGCCGATCTTCAAATGGAATTGCCCTCAACGACATACTACGAGTTGGCCCAACTCTGCAAGACGATTTGGCAACGATTTTGATTAGAGTTCGTGCGCACAAAATAGTTTTAATGGCAGACATTGCCAAAATGTACCGCCAGATTCTTATCGATAAGCAAGATACTAGATGGCAAACTATATTATGGCGCAATTCAAATACTGATGAAATTGGTTTATACGAGCTGCAAACCGTTACGTATGGAACCAGTAGTGCGCCGTACTTGGCTGTTAAATGCCTTCAACAACTAGCAATTGAAGAGGCTGTCAATTTTCCTATTGGCTCTTCTGTCACTCTTCGAGATTTTTATGTGGATAATTTATTTACTGGTGGTTCAACAATCGAAGATGTAGTCGAAATAAAAAGGCAAGTAATTGGATTGTTAAAAAAGGGCGGTTTCCCACTTCGCAAATTTGCATCAAACAACAACCTAATTCTTAAAGACATGGCAGATTGCGATAAGGAAGAACTTATCTCCTGTGGAAACAGCGAATATATAAAGGCACTTGGTTTGAAATGGTCACCAAGGGAGGATAATTTTTTATTCATTTACAACAACCAAGGCAAACTGTCGAAGGTTTCAAAACGAACAATTTTGTCACAAGTAGCAAGCATTTTCGATCCCTTAGGATTACTAAATCCAATAATAGTAACCTGCAAAATCTTAATGCAAGATTTGTGGAAGCTTCAAATAAATTGGGATGAAAGTGTGCCTCAAGAAATTCACACCAGATGGGTTAATTTTCGAGATGAATTAGCTGGGTTAAATCTCATACATATACCTCGGTATGTACCTATTATTAATTCAACAGAAATTCATGCATTTTCAGATGCCAGCACGCGAGCATATGGCGCATGTATTTATGCTGTCACCAAAATTAATGGAAAAGTGTCGTCATCGTTATTATGTGCTAAGTCCAGGGTAGCACCAACAAAAGAAGTTAGTTTGCCAAGATTGGAATTGTGTGCGATACTTTTACTCGCAGAATTGTTGCATTATGTTTTGAAGATTTTTTCGTTGCCTCCAAAAAACATTCACTGTTGGTCTAATTCGACAATTGCGTTGACGTGGATAAAAGGTGAACCATATCGTTGGTCACAGTTTGTTTCTAATCGTGTAACAAAAATTCAAAGCCTCACCAAGAATTTCACATGGCATCACGTCAGTTGGTCAAATAATCCAGCGGATATAGTTTCACGCGGAGCTAAGGTAAAGGAGTTAATCGGTAATCAGTTATGGTTTTATGGACCGGAATTCATTAAACAAGACAAATTATTATGGCCAAGCGAGCCAGCTGTTGGTACGAAAAGCATCCCAGAACAACGTCGTAAAAAAATCGCATTAGCATGCACACAGTATTTGGAATCGTTTAGCCATCACAAATACATAAATAATTATAATAAATTTCTGCGAATTTTGGTCTACACTCGTCGCTTCATTATCAAAAATTCGTCAAAACAACCAATCGCATCAGAAGAAATCGAAGATGCTTTGCTGTTTATATGTCGAATAATTCAACACAATTTCTTTACTGCGGAAATAAAGTCTTTACAACAACATAATTGCGTCGATAAATCATCAAAAATTAGACAGCTCACACCTTTTATGCACAATGGTTTGATTCGTGTTGGTGGCAGAATAAAGAATTCATCATTATCGTTTAGTGCAAAACATCCTATACTATTACCAACTACACATCCATTCGTAACAACTATTATTCGTCATCATCACCAAACCAATCTTCATGCTGGTGTACAAACATTACTCAATATACTGCGCGAAAAACTTTGGATAATCAATGGAAAAAATGCTGCAAAAAGTGTAATTCATAACTGCATATTATGTTATCGTTTTCGGCCTCAAATTTCAGAACAAATCATGGGCAATTTGCCCACTGATCGAGTGGTTAAATCGTGTGCATTCGAAATATCAGGTGTCGACTATTGCGGACCATTTTTAGTAACTCAACAAATAAGAGGCAGACCACCAGTTAAAGTCTACTTAGCAATTTTCATTTGTTTTGTCACAAAGGCTGTGCATATCGAATTGGTGCCGGATTTGACAACTGCAGCATTTATTTCTTCGTTAAAAAGGTTCATTGCTCGTCGCGGTAAATGCCGGCTAATATACTCAGACAATGCTACAAATTTCGTGGGCGCTAATCGTGAACTACAACAAATGTTAGCACACTTTCTTTCACAACAACATATTAGCGATGTTGAGACTTCATGTCGTAATGAAGGCATAACGTGGAAATTTATACCGCCCAGATCGCCTCATTTTGGTGGATTGTGGGAGAGCGCAGTTAAGCTAGCTAAAAACTGTATTCGTCATTGTATCGGTAATCATATATTAACACATGATGAACTGCACACAATTTGCTGTCAAGCTGAAGCTGTCATTAATAGTCGCCCACTCACACCACTGTCCAACGACCCAAATGATCTCACCCCACTAACCCCAGGCCATTTTTTAATTGGTCGAAATCTCACAACAGTTGCAGAACCAAATCTAGAGATTTCCAAATTAAGCGCACTAAAAAGATATCATTGTATACAATTTATTCAGCAACAATTTTGGTCTCGCTGGCAAAATGAGTATATAAAACAACTCCAACTTCGATCAAAATGGAATCGTCCATTAACAAATCTGCAAGAAAATGATTTAGTTTTGCTAAAAGACGAAAATACGGCACCACTAAAATGGACCATCGGGCGTATAGTACAAGTAATTCAAGGTGACGATGGAAGAGTGCGTGTCGTTATGGTCAAAACATCAGAAGGCATCCATAAAAGAACAATAACAAAGGTATGCAAGCTTCCTATCGAGTTAAATGATAGCACCGTAAGCAAAGCTTCCGCTGGGGGGGCAGAATGTTAAGATTTTGTATTTTTGTATCACCCACAAGGTGTTAAAAACTAACAAAAAAAACTTCCAAATATTTTAAAACAAAAAGAATTTAAAAGCAAAAGTAAAATACAAAATAAAATACTGGTTTTAGCACAATTGTTGTTGCTGTTGAATTGCACTTAAATAGTTAGTGGCGTGATTCAACCGTTACAATTTTTGTCTTCTTGATGTAAGAAAGATTTGTATATTACATACTTATATGTAAGTTAGTTATCAAAAATATACTGAAGTGTTAACATGTAAAAGTTGTTATTCGATAGTTAAATAAAATAAATAAAGACAAAATTTACAATAAAAAAAAGAAACCAATCTTTGTGGACCTTTTTATTGAATTGTTCATTTCGGAACAAGGGGCTAAAAAACGCTTTAGTCTTACCAAGAGTAATAATGAATTTTGAGAAAGCGGTGGTAAATTTTGATACTTTAGATACAACATTAGGAACCAAATCATGCAAAGCCTTTTCAATATCAGTAATCTCCGTACCAGAATACAAACCAGGAATAATTAAGGATGTTTTACGTAGTTCCTTAGGAATAAAAGAGTAGGAGTTGATTTGTTTACTCTTTAACATGGCCATCATTTCTTCATGAACCTTTACATCAGCAAAATAGACTTTACTTTTGCTTCTGTTGACATTCTTAATTTTAAATGTGATTTTTGGTGTTACGGCTTCCAGTTGATTAACTAAGGGCCATTATTACAACTTGAAGTTAGCTAAAGTTAAGATTAAATTTACAGATAATAATGTGTTATCTGTCAAAAAGCGTCTGTTAACTGTCGGATAACAGCTAACGCCAAGTTATAATAATGGCCCTAAGTCGTTTATGTTGACATTGTAAATAAATATTGGTGGGCAGAATGTTGGCCTTGAAGACATATCCACTGGTGTTGATGGCTTTCTTAACCTCAATCTTTCAGCAGATTTAGCTGAAAATTCGTCGTTTTTAATGTCTGCCAGAACAGCAACAGGTTTGGTTTGGTTGTTCACTGCTGGGTCGGAGTGCTTCACCATAAGACTTGAGATATCAATGTTAATTGGTGGCTCCGATTTGTTATATTTTCTTTTCTTTATGACTTCATTTGCACCATGAGGCGGATTGTCAATGATAGCATCAAAATCCTAGTCCTAGTATTATTGTTGGCGACTCAAAAGTTGATTTTTTTAAAAGTCCCTTATCAGCAAATTTGTTAGAAATAATATCAAGTTTTAATTATCGAAACTGTCATAACATCTATTGACAACGTTTTTAGTAACATTACGGAAACTGTTATTACGGATACAATTGAATGTTTGTTGACAGATCATAATTTAATTTCATGTAAGGTTGAGAGCCAAAGCAATAGTTCTGAATATGTGGAAACAGTGCGTAAAATTTGTAATTATGATAAAGTGAGAGAAAATCTGAACAACTTCTTGCAAGTATTTCAGGAATCTGATAGTATTTGTACAGATTTGTCACAAATTATAGCTTATATGGGAAATTCGGCCCAAAATGCAACTGAGAATAAAAATGACAAAAGGTTCTTTAAGAATGAATTGGTACCATGGATCAATAAAAATTTACAAGCCCTAATATTTTATAAAGATAAATTGTTAAAAATAAGAAGAAAACGGAAAAGTGTTAATACAGAGATAAGGTTAAAGAGAATAAGTTACGTAATTAAGAAATCGTGTAGAGAGTTAATGAATAATTATTACTACAACCATTTAGAAAAAATTCAACAGGAACCGAAGAAATGCTGGAATTTTTTGAATCAAAATCTTGGTAGGAAAACAAGGAGGCAAATAAATGTTAAAGATTCGAATGATATATTAATAGTTGACAATCAACTTAAAAGTAATCTCTTTAATCAGTATTTTCTTGAAATTCCCAAAACACTTAAGGAACAAATCAGTTATTCACCTGCTGTTTCATGTAACGCTTTAAGAACCTTAACTCGTTGTCAAAGCACATTTAGCTTTTCACATACTACTTCCTCGGAAATTAAACATATGATTTCAAACCTAGATTTAACAAAGAGCTCTGGTTGGGATGAAATATCACCTAGAATTTTATTTGAATCCAAAAATCTTATCTCTCCATTTCTCTCAAGAATATTTAACAGGATAATTGATACATCGACATATCCAGACGAAGGAAAACAATGCTTCAATGGTAGACAAATTTCGTCCTATTGCTTTGCTGCCGATAATCAATAAAATTTTTGAAAAAGTTCTTTATAAAAAGTTGTCGTTATATTTGAAAACTAATAGTTTATTATATAATTGTCAATACGGATTTAAGAAAGGTTGTGGAACAGAAGAAGCGGTTGTAATTAACAATATTTGTCAAGGTTTGGATAATGGGTTCAGTGGTGTGGCTGGAATCTTTTACGATTTTTCTAAAGCGTTTGATTTAGTAGATCATAAAATATTAGTTGAAAAACTGAAGTATTATGGGATTAATGAAAAAGCACTGGCTTTGTTGAAGAACTACTTATCAAATCGGAAACAATATGTAGATATTGAAAACTGTAAAAGTTATACTGGTGTAGTAGAGTATGGGGTACCACAGGGGAGTGTATTGGGTCCTCTGTTATTTAATATATATCTAAACGATATACAAAATTTTTAATTGTTTGGAAAACTGTACATGTATGCTGATGATATATGTTGGTATGTTGTACCCATATAAGCACGAATTAGTTTTAAAGACGAATATGGAGTATGATGCTGTGTATAATAACAGAGAATGTGAGGCTAAATAAACTTATTTTAAATCCAGATAAAACCAAATTGTTAAGATTTCGGCCATATGCAACAAATAACCAAAATTTTAGTATATATATTGATGGGAAGGAAGTTTTTGAAGTTTGCTCAACAAAATATCTTGGAATTTATCTACAAAACAATCTTTCCTTGGATAAACATATTGAGACCTTGAAAACGAAGATTACATCGGTTATTGGTATGCTTTATAAACTTAAGAACAAGTTTAATGAAAAAACTAAGCTGATTATATACCAGTCATATGCTTATAAAAAAAAGCAATGAGTTAAAATCATTACAAAGAATTCACAATAAATCATTGAAAGTCGTTTTTAATAAGCCCTTAATATATTCCACAATAACATTGTATAGGGATATATCGAAAACAATTCTACCTATTTACGGATTGTATAAAATGCAGTTGCTTTTGTATGTCTTCAAATCGATACATAATATATGTCATCATACAATTTCTTTTGTTAAACATATGTGTAGTATTGAGTTCAATAATCTTCCTCAGAATTTGAAAAACATTGAAAGGATTTCAATTTTTAAAAAAAGTTTAAAAGAGTTTCTTCTCCAAAATTTAGAAATGCTTCTATTGTAAAAATTTATTGTGAACATTTATTTAATATGTAATTCAATTTTTTCTTTTTTTTTTATTATTGCTATTATTATATAAAACTCATGTAATATTTTTGGACAACTCGCCTCAATAATGTCCAAGTGGCGCTGAGGCACTTTCTATCTTTTGTAAAATATTTCTTTTTTTTGAAAATAAACTGAATAAAAAAAAATCCTCGTCGTCCATTTCATCATCCCCCATACTTGGTTAACAAGTTTTATAGTTTTCTGTTTATGTTATTTATTTTTTTATTTTTTTTGCAACAAAATATTTAAATTAAATTTCAGCAACCTCGTGAATTTTTTCGTGTCGTCACAAAGAAATCCACAACGAAAATCCAATTTTTTTTTTTTTTTTTTTGACAGCTATCTATTAAATTGCAAACAAAATACATGGGGCTTTTCAAGGTATATTTATAGCAGGTAGTCTCGGAAAGCCAGCTGGCTATTTTTTATTTGGTTGTTTTGTGATACAAAGGGTGTGTGTGAAACGGTACCAAAGTACTCATGGAGGTAAAATTTTTACACTATTGGGGTCACTATTAGTGTAGAAATTTTTGACAACCACAAAATTATTTTTTTTCATCAAATTTGTTCAAACATTTATCTATGTTTATAAACTTCATTAAAATCTGTTGGAAAGTTTGTGAGAGGCAGAAATCGCCCCCTACCTCCCCTTGTGGTCCTATTTTTGAAAAACTGTATAGCTTATGTGTCCATATAGATAAGGATCTATCTATGTTTTGAATTTCATTAAAATCGGTTTGAGAGGCAGAAATTGGCCCTATCTCCCCTCGTGGTCCTATTTTTAAAAAAATCATCTCTTTTGTGTCCATAAAGATGTGGTTCTATGTATGTTTTAAATTTCATTGAAATCGGTTTGATAGTTTCTGAGAGGAATAAATTTCCCCCTCGTGGTCCTAGGATTTGGCCCATTTTCAATAGGCTTGGTCCTTGTGCCAATAAGAACATATGTCCCAAATTTGATCAAATTAGCTCCAAAATTGCGACCTCACTTTGCGCACAAGGTTACATGGACAGCCAGCCAGCCGGACGGACATCGTTAGTTCGACTCAAAAAGTGATTCTGAGTCGATCGGTATACTTTAGGGTGGGTCTAGGACCAATATTTTAAGGCGTTACACACATCAGCACAAATGCATAATACCCTCTCCACTATTGTGGTGTGGGTATAATAATATGGAAGCAGGACCAGCGGTAAAAAAATTAAAAATAATTATACAAGATGTAAGTATTTAAATATATATAAGCTTTTTTGCCCACACTTTTTGTAAAAACTGTTAATATATCAGAACGAATTCATCAAATAGTTGGGACGATCTCAATTCCAACAGAATTGAAATGATTATTGGTAAACGTTTGTTAAATTTATTCATTTTGTTGCACCCTTTAGAGGGTTAATTAAAGTAGAGATTGGCAACGCCAAAAATAAATAGGGAAAAGGGACAGAACTAGAAATGAAGAGGGAGAGAAAAATATTTTTAGGTAAAGAAGAATTTAATGAAAAAAAAAGTAAACAAACCGACAAACAATTAGCAATGTAATTGCTGAAAAGTGTCGGATGGAAAAATAAGAAAATGTGAAAATCCGACATTTTGCTCGACCGAGGTTTCTTGGCCGCCAAAGAGCAAAATGTCGGCCCTTTTTATTTTTCTTCTTGGCGAACTGAAGATTTGGTAAGTGGTGGCGTAAATGGTGGAATTTTCAAAAAAAAATGTGAAATTAGAAAGACAATTGCAGTTAACACGAAAAAAAAGTCAACACTAAGGAAATTTGGTTTCAAATAAGTTTTATTTTGTTGTATGAAAAGTGAGATGTTTCACAACCCAAAGACAATATTGCAAAAAAAAAAAGAAGTTAAAGAAAAAATTTAATGAATAAAAATAAGAACTGTAATAAAACTAGATGCTTAAAATCTAAAAATTGCAAGAATTTGCCACAAGAAAAGTAAAGTTAAAGGCAAAAATGTAAAATAATTCGAGATCTTAAAAACTAAATAGTTAAACAGAAATTTAAAAGTAAAAGTTTGACAATTTTTAAATCTGATAAAATAATAACAAACCATACAACAGCCACCACATCTTCGCTGCCACATCCATCGTGGGAACAGGAATCGTTCAGCCCAACATCACAGTTCCAGGGGTGAGGTATTCTGCCATTTGTGTTGACTCGGACTTATACGACGGACAACTAAACGGACGAATTATAAAAAAATATATATATATATTGTTTTTTTTTCAATAGGGGAAACATTTTATTTTAGTTACCTTTCAAGCCAGTCCCTTGGGGCGTACTTGCTCAGGTGCGCGTCAAATTTAGGGTTTGAGCTCAGGCCTGTTAGTCGTCTTAGGGTTATTGCCCAGGAGGTATTAAGTGTTTTCCTTATCCTGTGGGAAATAAACTTTTATATGTATTGTTTTTTGTTATTGGAATAGAACCATACTTACCCCGTACAACATTTAGTTAGGACACTTAATGGACCGACGGCAGTCCCTGTCATCCAGCTTCGCCTGGAAAATAATTAAAAAGATAAATTAAATTTTTTCTTGCAAATTAATGCTATAAATTCAAGTTTTTTTGTAAACTAAATTTTTATTGCCTTTGATAATAAAATTCTTGGTTGATAGCCTTTTATATTTCTTTTTTATATTTTTTTTTGTACATCATTTTATTTTCAACTTTTGATATGTAATGCAAAATATTTTGAATCCTAAATTTGTTCAATAAAACTTTTAGATTGTAAATAATGAATTTGAAAACAAGATTTTAATGCATTTTCTTTTACAATAATGAGCAGTTAAACTCATTAGGGTGAAGCAAATAGGACGTTGATGGTAAGATAAATGGTAGACTTTGGGATGATCCAATTCTTTTCCAGGTCATCACGGTGAAGTCCGAATGGATTTCAGGAGGGAGGGCAGAAGTTGGCATAACACCCGCCAACTCAACTCAACTCTCAGGTGCAACAGGTGAGTACACGGTGCCAGATTTGGTAATAGTGGCAAAAGATCCGTTTTTTTATTAACTGCGTTCACTTTCGGGTTCCTTTTTATTTAATCTATGTTTTTTTTTATGTCCCAAATTGGTTGGCATGAATCTTTTTGTAGCAGCCAAGTGCTTGATTGGTTGGCAAGAACCACCCCAATACGGCGAGCCTTAGCCGGACTTACGCCAGCATGCCAGCGCCGCCAACAATCTGGCCACACCTGACCTTATGGTTCTCTTTTGTGTTTTCTTTATAAAACACCAGCTGCTACTGCTACAATTTTCACAAAACTATTAGTAATTGTTTTTTTCTTTATGTCAAAATTTTACGTTGTCAAAAATGTTTCAATTTCGCACAGCACAAATATGAAAATTTTCTACCACAAACAAATTTCATTTCACCGTAGAACAAACTGTCAAATGTTGTATAGTAAAAAAGTAAACAAGTTTTTTGTCTTTATCTTTTGTCTTTTTTGTCTCTTTTCAACACCTCTGCTGTTTGACAGTTAGTATCACATAACAACAATAAAAAGCCCTGTGGTTTGTTTCATTGTACAATTGTTGTAATCTCGGGGCTACCTGCTATAAATATACCTTGGGGCTTTTTGTAGTTGTAGAGTTGCACTTACCTTTTTAAATTCGCCTTGCACTTAACTTTTTAAATTCAGCTTCCCTACAAGAAATGGATGACCGAAACTAAAAAAAAAAAAATTTACTAACACAATCGCAACAATTTTACATTAGTTGTACCACTCTAAAGCTTCGTACAGACGATGGTCAGATCTTACAATATTGGTAAGCAGCGTTGCTTAAATTGCATTAAAATTGGCTTAAATGTCTTACAACTGTGTGAACATTGTAAGCTCATTTGTATTTGCAGATGTGCAAAATTAATGCATCTGACAATGGATCATTGTCAGAAAAATTTTGCTGTTGGCAACGCCTGCTTACAATATTGTAAGATCTGACCATCGTCTGTACGAAGCTTAACATATATGTTAGAGTAGAACAACTGAAAACACCACAAAAATGCCAATTTTTTTTAATTTTTGTTATACATACTTTACTGGCTAATATTTGTGAAAATTAGTGAATTGTTTAAATTAAATACTGCAAAATATTTTAATAATTATTAAAATAAATAAAGAAAATCCAAAGGATTTGGGTAAGTAAGTTATAAAAATGCGAAAAAGAAAAACGCGAAGCTGAAAATGCGGAAAAGCCTAAGCAAAATTTGGATGAAGCCAAAAAGACTCATATCCGAAGATCCCAGTTGGCCAGCTGCATATTTGAATGTGTCGAAAATTAACAGAAACGTTAAAATCTATGGATGGGCACATCGTTTAAGACGTCAATTCAAAGGTTTAATTTTTTATTTACATTACGGTGCTGAAAGTATTCTCAATGAAGAGGCTCATCCCGATGTTCAGTTGGATAATCGTCATATTATGATTGGAGGCGAAAACATTTTTCCTTGTTAATTCTTCCACCTGCAGTGAATGGTGTAAACGCATACGTACAGCAGTCAACTTGTTTTGGTTGCATTGTAAGGAGCCAGAGTTGGTTATACGATATTCAGAGGTATGTTATCATGAAAATTTGTTTTTAAATAAAATTAAGTCGTCTTTTTTTTGTATTTTACAGTATTTTGCAAATTGTAGCGAAAAACACAAATCTAGCACTTCTTGATCGCACAGTGACCTCTTTAATGTGTGCTCTTTACAATTGTGGGGAATCAGACACTCTTTATGGTTTAACAAATTGTCTTAAAAGTTTTTAGTAAAAACTAAACACGGCAAACGTTTCGAATGGATGTAGCAGAATTGTACAATGATATTTAAAAACAGTTAAATGGTGTTTGATCTAGCCAAACGTTTTGCAAAAACTAATATTTAATAAAAAAAACTGTTATCATCTGACGTTTATGAAAGGAGGAATAACTGTTACGGTCCCAATTTTATAAAGCCTTTTTGCAATATTCCCATTCTTTAAATATTTCACTTGGTTTTTGCTTAAGCCAACCTTTGGTTAACATTGATGCTATAGATGTAAACATATACTTAGGAATGATTCTAATGAAACTACAAGATATTCTGGTAGTGTATAGGATCATTCCTTAGTATATGTACTTATCTATATCATCAATGTTAACCAAAGGTTGACTTTAGCAAAAACCAAGTGAAATATTGAAGTTGGGACTATTGCAAAAAAGCTTTATAAAATTTATATTACCTCATTGGACAAAAAATAATTATTTATTTATTTAATTTATTTTGTAAAACGAACAAACATTGAATTTTATTTTAAATAAAAAACAAAAATATGTACATATGAGAATTGAATAAAATGTTTTATTTAAGCTAAAAAGTACGTCAACAGTGACAAATATATGCATCAGTACTGACTAGTCAGCTGTGGCCGGTATATGCATCAGTACTGACTAGTCA
Source organism: Pollenia angustigena (assembly GCA_930367215.1). Lineage (NCBI taxonomy): Eukaryota > Metazoa > Arthropoda > Insecta > Diptera > Polleniidae > Pollenia > Pollenia angustigena. The sequence goes on along the minus strand of OV884058.1, from coordinate 79,096,619 downwards.
GCTGTGTCCGGTTTATACATCAGTACTGATATGTAAAGAGTATAAGAGTAAACAGCTCAGATATGTTTTATCTACCATAAAATTCATAGGAGGATGCAAAATCACACGTACACAAAAGTTTAGGTCATTTTTTCACGTTGGCCTTAAGAAAATGATAGAAACTTTGTGTTGGGGCTAGTGTCGCTTCCTAGCCTTTTACCAATTTTCTCAAAAGCAAAAAAAAAAACACGGTTGGTTTTTTCCCCAAATTTAAATGTAAAACAATTTTATTTGATGGCTTCTTGCCTTTCCGAAGTTACAAATTATACTTAAAGACTAAATAACAAAAAGGTTTATAGTAAGCCAACAAAACACACTCAAAGGAAAACTACAAACTCAAGAGCAAAGTATATACATAAGTATATACATATATGTATAACAAAATAAATGAAATTTAAGAGAATTGCAAAATTCAAAAGAGTGCTCTACACACAGAGAAAAAAAAATACAAATTTAATAAAATTTAAAATGAAATAAAAATTAAAATTTTAAACAAATAAAAATTCAAAATTAAAATTTAAGAAAACGAAATTTAAGAAATAACAAAAGTCAAAGAAAATTGAATATTAAGGAAAATTAGCAAAATTAAAGAAAATTAACAAAATATAAGAAAATTGAAAAAATTAAATAAAATAAAACTGAAGTCGCTTCAACATGCTGCCCCCGAAGTGTGGCAAAAGCACCCCCTTTTACGCCTAGGAGACGATCCAAATGTGATCCATTCGAGCCAAAGATAGATGCTTGGGATATTGGTACGTCAAAGTCCGGCTGCATTGTTGAATTCAAGAGCACTTTTTTAACAGCCTCTAGGAATGCTTGCTTGGATGTTCTTCAAGATGAAGTTTCTTGGCCACGGCTGCCAATTTGGTGTCATCTAGGTGAGAGATCGTGGCTTGTAGTGTTGCCACTGCGTTTTTTGGTGGAATGGCTGCCGGAGCTCTAGCTTACACGGGTCCCTCGCGCTGAGGTTCAGCGAGGACATCCTTTTGATTTGCAGGTGTAGCATAGTGTGATGAAAGGCATTACAGGCCACCCAGTTGACCAAAACTGCATTTCCTCTGGTTAAGGTACAATGGTCTCGAAAATGGTTGTAGGCCAGGCAATTCAGGCAGTATTGCAGAGGGTGGTTGAGTTGGCAAATATGGCATCGTGGTTGCTTCTCCATCTGTATTTGTATCAAAAGAAAAGAAAGAAGTATATACAGTGTTAAAAAAATACCCAATGCGACTGAGTTTTCTAATTTTCTATTTTTGTTGAGGAATTTGGTAGATTAGTTGGTGAGTGGTGGTGGGGATTTACTCATAGTGTTGTTTGTCGGTAGCAAACAGAGTTTTACAACTGGGCGTAAAATTATGCCCTTTTTAGTGACTACTTCAGCAACTCTTACTTTGCTGTCTCGACCATAGATTACGTTATTAACGCGACCAAGGAGCCACTCGGCAGGTGGGAGTAAGTCTTCTTTGACTATAACGATATCATTTGGTTTTAAGTTGTCGCGTTCTTTCTGCCATTTAAAACGGCGCTGAAGCTCGGTGATATATTCAGATTTCCACCGTCGCGCAAAAATATGTTGTAGCGCTTTTAATCTTTCCCAGCGTTTAAGAAAGGGTATTTCTTCGAGCGGAGGGTCTGCAGGCGCTTCTGGCAGTGCTGTAATTGGAGCCCCTCTAAGTAAGTGTCCTGGGGTCAGTGGTAGTACTTCACCCGGGTTTTCGGTAAGAGGCGATAGAGGTCGCGAATTCAAAATGGCTTCAATACGAACTAGAAGCGTGCTGAATTCTTCGAACGTGAAAGATAGGTTGCTGGTAACTTTCTTCAGGTGAGACTTCATGCTCTCGACTGCGGCCTCCCAGAGGCCACCCATATGATTTGCATATGACGGTATAAAAGTCCAGGTAACGCCCAAGGCGGAACTTTTCGATGAAAGTCTTTTCAGTAGATTTCAAGAACTCGTTGTGGCCTTTAAGAAGAGCATAGCTTGCGCCGACGAAATTTCGACCGTTGTCGGAAAACATGGTCTTGGGGAGTCCTCTGCGCCCGGTAAAGCGGTGAAAGCAGGCTAGAAAGGCATCGGTTGCGAGGTCTGAACAGACTTCTAAATGGACGGCTCGAGTAGAGAAACATACGAACACAGCAGCGTAACCTTTGAGAATTTTCTCATTTCTCAACGTAGAAGATTTAATATTAAAGGGACCAGCGAAATCGACTCCGGTATATGTGAAGGGCAGGGAAAAGTTCACGCGTTCTGGGGGGAGTGCGGCCATGATTTGGTGCTGGACCTTATGCTTGTAGATCGTACAGGCCTTACATTCTCTGATGCATTTTCGGACAAGATTCTTCAACCTGGGGATGTAAAATCCCTGGCGAATCGCACGTAGCATTAAATGGTGCTCAGAGTGGAGCATAATGCAATGTGTAAAATTTATTAGGAGCCTCGCAAAATGAGACCCTTCTGGCACAATAACTGGATGACGTTCCTCGTAACTTAAACCTGCGTTAATAAGCCTGCCGCCGACTCGTAAAAGGTCATCCTTATCAATAAAAGGATTCAAGTTAAGCAATCTGCTTTTGCGGCTTAACGGTCTCTTTTCTTTCAGGCAATCATATTCACGGTAAAAATACCTCTTTTGAGCGAGCGAGGTGAGTCGAGTTTTCATTGAGCTAATTTCTTGAGCGGTAATAAACTTTTCGGTGGAAAATGGTTTCTTGAGAACTCGGTTGACAAATCTAAGTCGATAACAAAGAATTCGCAACGCCCTTGCGAAAGATGAAAATTTTTCTAGTACATCTGTGCAATTTATGTCAAGATGAAGGTTGCTGATAGACTTTTTTGTCTCCAAGTCGACCGGGTCAAACGTACGAGATATTGGCCACAATGGTGTGGGAAGGTGTAGCCAGGTATGCCCATGCCACCAAAGTTGATTGTCTGCAAGTTCCTGCGGGGAGTAGCCTTGAGTGCCCATGTCTGCAGGATTTTCCTCAGTTTTGACGTGTTTCCAGCTTTGCGTGCTGGCGATGCTGATGATCTGAGTCACACGATTTGCGACAAAAGTTTTTAGCGTGTAGGGAGGTTTTTGCAACCACCCCAGGACGATGGACGAGTCTGTCCACAAAAATAGCTCATAGGTGAACTGACAATTCGCGACTACACTACGGATGAGCTTAGCCAACAATAGAGCTCCACACAATTCGAGTTTCGGAACGGTAGTCCGCTTGATCGGAGCAACTTTCGTTTTTGCTACCAGCAAATGACTATTTATATGGCCTTCTGAGTTTTCTGTTCGCATATACACCGAACCACAATATGCCTTCTCTGAGGCGTCACAGAAGCCATGTATCCTGGGGAGAAATCTACCTATCTTGGTATTTTAATGGTTGAAATAAATGGCAAATTTTTTAAGAATAAGTTCCATTTTACAAGTATGTGTGGAGGTACCCCTTCGTCCCAATCAGACTTTGCTTCCCATAATTCTTGCATCAAAGTCTTAACAACAATAACGACTGGGCCTAACCAACCTAGAGGGTCAAATAATCTCGCAATTACCGACAAGATTTTACGTTTTGTAGCGGATGGGGTAATCTCAACTGGCTCTACAACATAGTAGAATATATCCGCCAACGCATTCCAGCGAATTCCCAATGTTTTTAAAGAGCTGATCATTTGCTGTCATCTTTCTAAGGGGAAAGCCACCTGATTTCAAAGCTGTGATAAGCTCCCCTTGCTTCTGCTTGGCCTCTTCAAGCGTGTGTCCCCCGGACAATATGTCATCAACGTAGACCTCGTTCTTCAAAATATTAGATGCTTTGGGATACAGGTGTCTGCAATCATGACCTAGCTCAAGTAGAGTCCTAATCGCCAAAAAGGGGGCGCAGTTCACGCCGAACGTAACGGTTTTCAGTTGAAATGAATTCACGTATCCCTCATTTTTGTTTCGAAATAATATCTGTTGATATGGGCGATCTGCTTCATGCATCAAAATCTGCCTATACATCTTCTGGATGTCTCCAGTGAATACGTACTTATAATTTCGCCAACGTAAAACAAGCTGCATCAAGTCCGTTTGAAGCGTTGGGCCCTGGTATAGCACATCATTTAATGAAAACCCGCTTCCGGTTTTCTTTGAGGCGTTAAAGACTACTCGCACTTTTGTGGTTTTACTTTCGGGCTTGATTACCGCGTGTTGGGGTAGAAAAAATGAAGAAACTTTTTCTGCTTTGGGTTCAAAATGCGCAACTGGTTCCATGTGATCCAAGTCCAGGTATTCTTGGAGAACTTCAGCGTACTGCGCCTTCAAATCTAGGGTCTTATCGAGCATTTTCTCCATTCTATGGTATTGCGCAAGAGCCATATTCCGGGAGGGGCCTAAAAAAATCTCTTTCGGAAATTGTTCCTTGAACGGTAGTCGAACTACGTAACATCCATCAGACTGCCGAATTGTGGTACGTTTGAAATAATTTTCACAATAAATGTCACTCTCAGCTTGACAGTCAGTTTTTCCAACCTCTTCTATTTCCCAAAACTTTTTTAACTGCTCATGAAGGGCCATATCGCTGCCAGGCGAAACAAAAGTATGAAATGACTGAATTCGAGTTTCTGGTTCAGGGCCTAGCAAATACCAGCCAAAGTGGGACTCTCGGGCTTCAAGATTGTTTCCGATATTCATTTTTACGCCGCTTAAATTTATAAAAGGCAGGTAATCACTACCAATAATCATTTCAATTGCAGCAGGTTTGTAAAAATAGGGATCTGCAAGTTTCAAACCTTTTATATCTTTTACCGTTTGAATAAAATGTGCCAATGTTGGTACCACAATCGCTCGGATCTTAGAGGGAGTTTAGACGGTGTCTTTTCAGACATGTCTGTTTTTGACATTCTCTTTTGAACATGCTTCCAAAAACCTATTGTCTTTTCACGATGTCTTTCCAAACATGTCTGTTTCAAGTATAATAGTCTAATATACACATACATACAAATTGAAAACATGAAAATTCTTATAAACAAACATGAAAACTCATTTCATGTTTGTTTGGCAACCCCTCTTTCTTCTGTACCCCGATCGTCTACAAACGAAACAAACGTGTTTGTTAGACATGTCTGAATAGACGGTGTAAACTCCCTCTTAATTTTAAAATCGGATATTCGAGATTTAATTGTGACATAGCACCATACCACCGTATCACCGAACCCTGATATTTGACTATGATGTCTTTCTAGAGGGATCGCTAAATTCTGTTGAACACGCCTTAGGATAAAACTTCTAGTCGACCCTGTATCAATTAATGCGCGAACCGTGAATTTTTCGCCTAAATGCTCTACATTAACCAAAGCTGTGGGTAAAATTGTAGTTCCGCTGTGTTGAGATAAGTTAACCTGTACTGACTCCATCGCATTTGCGCCCGAGGTGGCAGATCGTCCCAATTGAGAATTGAATGGCCTCGTGTTACTCTGAGTACCCGACCCTGATGGCCTTTCGTTGTCTCGAGACTGCTGATGAGTGGACGCCTTTTGATTGGGAGCCTTTTTCGCTTTATCTTCTTCAATATGCAACATGGTGTGATGCCTTTGATTGCATCTGTTGCAGCTACTGGTGCTCTGACATTTCGTTTTGAAATGAGTGGGTGAAAAACAATTCGCACAAAATTTGTTCGCATAAACAAATTTGATTTTATCATGGACTGACAAACCCTTAAAATATTTGCAGAATCGTAATGGATGATTCTGTTGGCATTTCTTGCAGCTAAATTTACCTTTATCAGTTTCAGCATCAGAATAGAACAGATTTGGAGGTATTATTGTCTCGGCTGGGCGGTTTCCTCAAATTCGTAAAAGTTTCTAAAGTTTCAATTCTCTCAGACAGAAATTTGTTAAGATGTCGCCAGGTAGGCAATTCCTTATGGTTAGTCAGAGAATCTTTCCAAGCGCGCGAAGTTTCTTCAGGGAGTTTTGAAGTGCAAATATGCATGAGAAAGGGGTCATTATCAGCCACCTCAACTTGAAACGAACTAATAATAGACAATCCATTGCTGACCGTATTTTGAAGTTGCCATAAAAATTTCAAAGTTTCATTCTGAGGTGCCTGGATGCCATAAATTTTCCTAATTTGATTGTTAATTAAAATTCGCTTATTTTCATATTGATTTTTCAAAGCCTGCCAAGCTAGCTCAAAATTAGCATCTACCAAATCATAATCTTTTATGAGTTGGTAGGCCTCCCCCCTCGTCTTGCCAAGTAAATAATATAATTTGTGCGCTGGCGCCACTGAAGGTTCGTTTCCAACCACTGCCCTAAACATATCCCTAAATGCTGGCCATTTATCGAAACCCCCTTCAAACGTTTGGATTTCGACCGCAGGTAACTTAAGTGAAGACTGCCGTATCGTTGTGTCTGCAGCTTTTTGTTGTGGAGCCTTAGCCTTCAATAAGTCCATTATTCTAGCCTTTAGCATCTGGCACTGTTCGCAGGCATCTTCGTATTTCAGAGTAGTTTCATCTTTGATGAATTCTTCAAGTGTTGGCATCATCTTCAGCCATCTTCTTTCAAGTTCAGACTGTTTTACCTCTAAAAGTGAAATCGTCAAATCTTCCGAAGAAATCTTCTCAAAAGTAGAACAAAAATTCACTACTTGTCGAATATCGTATTTACATGCTCTTTCCGAAACCATTTTAAAATTTTTGTTCTAAAGCCTTAAAATATTTTACACCTCAAAATGAAATGAAAAAATTTACAAAAAATAATCGTGAAGAAATTCAACCTTATACAAAGGTATATTAAATTTACTCGCGACGAATGAAAGCGATGTAGATTATTTAAAAACCAGCTTTAAATTTTACCAAAAAAAATTTTCAAAAAATATTCGCCTCAAAGCTGCCAAAAAATTTCCCAAGTTGTTTGTATTTCAATGTAGCTTAATTTTCTCAAAATTTTTTACTTCTTAAACTTTTCTCTACCACCATAAAATTATTTTCAATATTTAGCTACAAATCAGTTTTACTCAGAATTCGTAAAATTAATTAAAATCTACTCATCATATTCTCAATATAATTATTATAATTGTGCTTTAAATTATATTTTTCTAAAATTACGCACTCTTTTCTCCAAACAATTTTTCAAAAATAATCGAACACACTTTCAACAAATTTAGAACGGGTTGTTCATAAGCATTGAATTTTTGCATTAAATAATGCTTGAATTGAGTACCGTCTGTAGGGCCTTTGTGTAAATTTTTTATTAAAAATACCTTTTCGGTTCACCCTTTTTATTTAAAAATTTAATAACTATGCTTATATATTTGCAATCAATATTAATGATATTTTTAAAATTTGTGTACCACTTGAAGTGTTACACTTTAAATCGGTTTCTTTTAAAAAATTATCACCTTTCGAATCACCCTTTAACTTTAGTAAGACTTGTCACTGTGCATCCAAGTATAATGATGCTTACAACTTTTTGTGAACCACTTGAAGGGACACCCTTTAAATTTTTCTCAAAATGTGCACTTGTAGAATCACCTTTTTTATTTCCAACTTCTGCAGAATTGATGTCACTGCGCATTTACTTCTAATACTGCTTTATGAAATTCTGTGTACCACCTGAACGGTCACCGTGTGAATTTTTCAATAAAAAAACTTCTTTTTATTATTCGTTTCTTTTAATAACTATGCCACAACACAGTTTTCCTTAATGTCCCAGTACCAAATTCTTCATCAAAATATAATACATAATATAATTGCACAAGACTCACCGTTTCCCCGTAAAAACCTTGTAACGTGAACCTTTGTTATTTTGAGACAGCCTCTGCTATGTTGTGTTATTATTTTTTTTGTAACCACTTTGAATTGTTTTATTTTATTACAGTATTATTCGGATATAAGAACATCTCATATAAGAACAAAACGCTTATAAGAAACATTTTCAAAAACACCATGTCTTTTTTGCGATTTTTCTAACAAAAAAGGTTTCATATAAGAAAAACGCTTATAAGAAAAAAAACTGATAAAAGAACATTTTTCTTACACCTAATTTTCACGATGATTTAAAAGACATGTCTTTTTTGTAGTTCTTTTTTAAAGAAACTTCCAAAAACATGTTTAATTTTCACAATGTTTCTTATTTTGTTTGATTTTTTTTTATTTTCCTTATAAATGTATGAATGTATTGAATTTTTTTGAATTAAATTTGTTTAGTTTTTTATATTTTAATAAGCAATTTTTATTTTGAAATAAAAATACAACATAAATTAAAAAACAAAATTAAGTGCAAAGAGGAATGTCAAAAAAACACAGAAAATACGTTTCATGTCTTTTTTTCTACCCTGCTTTCTTCTCTCCCCCGCTCGCTATCAAACTAAAAAAGACATGTTTCAAAAATAGGGGAAAAAATCATCATGAAAATTGGGTGTTAAACACCAAAATCACAAAACGTATAGAAAAAGAATTTATATAAGCAACTTCCAACGGCAACACAGAATTTATGTAGTTTGCATGGGGAACTCTTTTTCCGACAGTGTTACAACCAAGGCCTATCCAATAGGTCTGCTTACTACTACAACAATACAACAATACAAAAAACAACAGGCATTTTGTTTGTGTAAAATTCCTCGCCGTTGTCAAAATCTTACTACTACATAGGCAAAACAAAAGGAAAAATGTGTTTTGTGTGCATGTATGTGTGGCAAAAAACCAAAAAAGTAAACAAAAATATACACGTATAAGGAAAATGTAAACAACTCTTGATATCGTTGAGGAAAAAACCAAATAAACATCTGGCTTCTTAAGCAGACCTATTGGATAGACCTTGTTTACAACAAGAACAAAGTTTTTTTTTACTTTTAAGCTGGAGGTCCACACCACGCGTTACTCGCTTTTTCGCAGCATACCCAGCTGTCAAAAAAGTAGAATCTGTGTAGTTATACGTAGTAAGTTACATGCACAAAAGCGTAGATGCCTTGAGGCGAAAAGTAGGTTTACTTTCTACTTTTGTAAGCGTCACAAGCAGCGTTCGAACAAATCAGCTGATTTTGACAAATTAAATTTTATTTTTACTTGTGGTGCTGCTGCATAAAAAGCGTTGCATGTAACTTGAAACGTAGAACGCAAGTGAGGTTATAAAAGCATGCGCTGCGTGGAGGCGAAAACGCGTGTTATGGACCTCCAGCTTAAGTTTTAGATGAGCGAGCTGGTACTCATGAAAAGCTTTGTGTTTTTTGTCAATAAAAACAAAAGTTAAAATTTTAAAAGAAATACAAAACGGTATAAAAAGAAGCGAAATTGCAAAAAAAAATATAATATTAGACTTTCAACGTTATCTAAAATAGTGAAAAACTCAAAAGACATAGACAATAATTATTTAAAAGTTAGAAACGTTAACATGGGGTCTTCACCTGACAATTTTTTGTCATATCAAACGTCAAAGTCCATATAAAAAAAACTTTAAAATTTTTGTCAGCGTTTTTTTTTTTATATGAAGTTTGACGTTTATTATAACAAAAAATTGTCAGGTGATGAAACTTTTTAACAAAAAAAGTGACAGAAAACCAAAATATGAAAGTCTTATGGCCATAGCTACTTATATAAGAAATAAGTTTCTTATACAAAATAGTTGTATATAAGAAAGAAACGCTTATAAGAAACTTTTTTCCTGGATTTTTTAAGTTTCTTATATCCGATAAATACTGTAATTGTTTCAAGACGAACTTCAGTGGTTTTCCTTTATTTTTGTTTTTCAATTACTGTTTTGTTTTCCTTTTTAATAAACAATTGTTTATTTAAATTTTAATTTATTATTCTAACACTTCATCACTTTTTCCCCGAGCGCGTTTATCTTTTGATTTTTTTACTTTTATGTGTGAAGTTGCCGGTCAAAATTCAATTGTAAATAATAAAGTTGGGGAACGTGTAGGAATCGAAACACTTATGGCGATTTCTTTTCTGAGAAAAATGTTGCATTAATGTTACATGTTCTACATTTTTGTGTTCGTTTGTACATAAAATACAACTGTGGGAAAAATTTTCAAGTTCTTTTGTGAATATGTTGATAAAAAAACATGCAAAACATGTTGCATGTTTTACCCTTACTTTTACTTAAGGTGTTCATACTGCCCTGTCTTACAACTTTGGTACTTACTACTTTGTTTGTACAACCAATGTTTTATTTTGCTTGTCATAACTCATAAATCTCATAATTTTGTAAAAAAAATTATTTTAAAAGAAAATATAAATATATTTACACATTAAAATCAAAAAAAGTCTATTTATATTATAATCGTTTAAATTTTTCTAAGCCATTAGTGATGTCAATATTTGTTTTCAAGCCATAATTGCGTTCAGAAACCGCTCAAATAGCATTAAAAATCGCTCATGAAGTACATTAATGATGAAAGTGTAATAGTTGTAAATAAAAGCAGCTAATTGTGTTCTATTAAAATTGCACAACATGTAACACTTCCAGTGATTATAGGTAACATTAGAAGATGTTACATGTATATACTGTAGCATATTGTTTTCAGAAAAGAAATCGCCATTAAGGCCAGTTTACACGGTAATATAATGTATTACGACATGTCGAAAGATTATGTAGAATGAGAAAAATCTTATCATGTAAATACAAAATGTATTGAGTAAGAGAGAATACGGATACAAAATCTGACAAGCGGTCGGTAAAGGCCAGTTTACACGGTAATATAATGTATTACGACATGTCGAAAGATTATGTAGAATGAGAAAAATCTTATCATGTAAAAGCAAAATGTATTGAGTAAGAGAGAATACGGATACAAAATCTGACAAGCGGTCGGTAAATGGTTTTTTTCTAAACCATTTTAGAAACTTATGTATTCTCATCACACCAGAGGTGTATTTTAACGGAGTACATTAAAGGTGATAGCATTTTTATACAATTACAAAAACAACTAAATTCAACTCAGGAAATTTTCATGTTGTTTTTGTAAATATTTAAAATTGCAACCATCTGCTTTTTTGTTATTATTTTTGATTTTACTTATACCATCCGTGTAAACATGAATTATACTTACAAAAGATTTTTACTTTTTTCTTTTAAACACGGAGAGAATTTCATAATATTTTGATTCTACAAAGTCGTAATACATTGTATTACCGTGTAAACTGGCCTTAAATGGTTTTTTTCTAAACCATTTTAGAAACTTATGTATTCTCATCACACCAGAGGTGTATTTTAACGGAGTACGTTAAAGGTGATAGCATTTTTATACAATTACAAAAACAACTAAATTCAACTCAGGAAATTTTCATGTTGTTTTTGTAAATATTTAAAACTGCAACCATCTGCTTTTTTGTTATTATTTTTGATTTTACTTATACCATCCGTGTAAACATGAATTATACTTACAAAAGATTTTTAAAAGTCTGTGAGAGTATACTTTATGTTTACACGGATGGTATAAGTAAAATCAAAATTAATAACAAAAAAGCAGATGGTTGCAGTTTTAAAATTTTTACAAAAACAACATGAAAATTTCCTGAGTTGATTTTAGTTGTTTTTGTAATTGTATAAAAATGCTACCACCTTCAATATACTCCGTTAAAATGCACCTCTGGTGTGATGAAAATACATAAGTTTCTAAAATGGTTTAGAAAAAAACCATTTACCGACCGCTTGTCAGATTTTGTATTCGTATTCTCTCTTACTCAATGCATTTTGCTTTTACATGATATGATTTCTCTCATTCTACATTATGTCGTAATACAATGTATTACGACTTTGTAGAATCAAAATATTATGAAATTCTCTCCGTGTTTAAAAGAAAAAAATAAAAATCTTTTGTAAGTATAATTCATGTTTACACGGATGGTATAAGTAAAATAAAAAATAATAACAAAAAAGCAGATGGTTGCAGTTTTAAATATTTACAAAAACAACATGAAAATTTCCTGAGTTGATTTTAGTTGTTTTTGTAATTGTAAAAAAATGCTATCACCTTTAATGTACTCCGTTAAAATACACCTCTGGTGTGATGAGAATACATAAGCTTCTAAAATGGTTTAGAAAAAAACCATTTACCGACCGCTTGTCAGATTTTGTATCCGTATTCTCTCTTACTCAATACATTTTGCTTTTACATGATAAGATTTTTCTCATTCTACATAATCTTTCGCCATGTCGTAATACATTATATTACCGTGTAAACTGGCCTTTAGTAATGAGTGTGACGAGTATGGCAATTATATTTAAGGCCAGTTTACACGGTAATATAATGTATTACGACATGTCGAAAGATTATGTAGAATGAGAAAAATCTTATCATGTAAAAGCAAAATGTATTGAGTAAGAGAGAATACGGATACAAAATCTGACAAGCGGTCGGTAAATGGTTTTTTTCTAAACCATTTTAGAAGCTTATGTATTCTCATCACACCAGAGGTGTATTTTAACGGAGTACATTAAAGGTGATAGCATTTTTTTACAATTACAAAAACAACTAAAATCAACTCAGGAAATTTTCATGTTGTTTTTGTAAATATTTAAAACTGCAACCATCTGCTTTTTTGTTATTATTTTTGATTTTACTTATACCATCCGTGTAAACATGAATTATACTTCCAAAAGATTTTTATTTTTTTCTTTTAAACACGGAGAGAATTTCATAATATTTTGATTCTACAAAGTCGTAATACATTGTATTACCGTGTAAACTGACCTTTAACAGCAGAGCGTATGTACAAAAATTCCGTTGTTTTTTTTCTTATATACCAGTGTTGGTGCTTTTTAATAGTGTTGGCACGTTGGGGATTTGTTTATATCAGTGATGACACTTATTATTTTTTTATTATTTTAAGGTTATGTTCGATTACTTGTTGGATATGATTGTGCAGTAATTTTAATTAATTTATTTCGCACTTTTAATGAAAATCACACAATCGCATTAAATATAATTAAAACACTGCACTTACCCAATCTTATCCATTTGTTGATTCTTAGCGTTTACCTTGTTAATTTTCCCTCTCGAAAATCACTCACATGTTTAGCACTATTGGGAACTGTTACCTCTTTATTGGAACTGCTGCTGATGTCGTAGTTGTTGCGGTAGAACAACTGACGACTGAAGAAATTTGCCGCAGTTGTTACGGTAGAACAACTGTTGTTGGCATTCAGTGGACAGGTTTGCCACTGGTAATTCCAATCCTAGCTCCTCTAGGATTTATCGAAGGACCAAAATGTTGGGGCTAGTGTCGCTTCCTAGCCTTTTACCAATTTTCTCAAAAGCAAAAAAAAAAAAACACGGTTGGTTTTTTTCCAAAATTTTAATGTAAAACAATTTTATTTGTTGGCTTCTTGCCTTTCTGAAGTTACAAATTATACTTAAAGACTAAATAACAAAAAGGTTTGTAGTAAGCCAACAAAACAAACTCAAAGGAAAACTACAAACTCAAGAGCAAAGTATATACATATATGTATAACAAAATAAATGAAATTTAAGAGAATTGCAAAATTCAAAAGAGTGCTCTACACTCAGAGAAAAAAAAATACAAATTTAATAAAATTTAAAATGAAATAAAAATTAAAATTTTAAACAAATAATAATTCAAAATTAAAATTTAAGAAAACGAAATTTAAGAAATAACAAAAATCAAAGAAAATTGAATATTAAGGAAAATTAGCAAAATTAAAGAATATTAACAATATAAGAAAATTGAAAAAATAAAATAAAACTGAAGTCGCTTCAACACTTTGTTCTACGCGATGACCGATATCTGTATCAGCAATGTCGGTCATATGATAGGTCAAATGACCGTCACTATTCTTGTAGGGTTGGTATCCCTACAAGAAGACTACCGGTCATTTTACTAGTTATATGACCGGTAGTGTTCACCAATATATTGGTTAAAGTTTCTATTAGTTTACTAAGAGCAAAATGAAAAAACTAACCGAAACTCTTGTGTACATGTGATTTTGCCTCTCTTTCTAACTAATGAATTCCACTCGACTACGGAACTTATATCTGTACTGCTTACTCTGCTGCTTTTTATTAGTCAATGATAACCAAAATAGTGGTAAATGCTAACTAGTTAGTCATAACGTAAATATTGGTTAGCACTAACTAGTTTTTTATAACGTAAAAATTGGTTAATACTAACCTTTATAAAAAAATACTTTTTTTTTAATTTTCATTTTAAATTAAATTTTTTATTAAAAAAATTAAATGGAATTTCATGAATTAAGAGGAAATTAGATTTCAGTAAAGTAAATACCAAGTACCATTATTTCTGTGGCTGCTCTTTAAGGTTCCACTTCTTGCATGATTCTGGAAATGTAGGTAAACATACGTGTTCCAATGTTAACAATTTGTGGCAAAAAATTATATATGTATATACTTGAAAAGCCATCAGGATTTTTAACTATTTTTTTTTTGTTCCTTTACTATCATCACCAAATCTAAAACGATTATCCTGGCCAAAGCCACCAACCGAATGACCGCAACCTGTTGAACGAGCACTCCTTTCAAAACGACCTTTTCGCACATGACCTCTGTGTTTCCTGATAATCCAGCACCACGTTCTCTGAAGCCGCCATCAATACGCCTTCTTTTACCACTAGCATTCTGATTACAGCTTTTTGGCGGTGTCACTTTTTTATAGTAATTTTTTTATCTCACTATTTTAGTCACAAATTATAAAATTAATTTAATTGATTTTTTTCTTTGATACCAATCGCAAATATTAAATTTAATAACTTCACAAATTTTTACACGCGTATGACAAAAATATATTAAAATATTGGTATTATTTGGGAAATGTTAGTTGTACCATACACGATCAAGCTTTTCTTGATAGTCTTTTACATATACTGTTTGTCAAAATATGGAAAAATTGGCAGCTGTGACGTAGGCTGCGCGCAAGTTGAAAGCAATTTACTTTTTCAAGATGTCGTCGCCGAGAAAACAACTCAAAATGTCTTGCTATTTTCCACTTTTGATTTTTCTGCACTGTAGGCTGTTCGAAGGGACTTTATTTTTTTCTTTACTTCTTCCACTGGCATTTTTGTTTCAGAAGCTATAGACTCGTAGGCTTTTATTTTCAAATCATTTCGCCTATATGATGAAAGATTCATAAAATTTCATGGCTTCTGTACAGCTCTATGAATCGCAGAACATCATTTTGCTTATTAATTTTATAAATAAATTTTATTAATAAACATATTTCACTATTTTTTTAGTTTTTTAGTTAAAATTTTAAAATTCCCGCAACAATTTGTAAAAAAAAAGAACTTCAGCTTTTGCCGGCAAAATATTTGTAAAAAAAAAACAAAAACAACTTCATAAGATTTGTAATAAGATGTTTTCTTGAACGAAAATTGATACACTCACTGGCACTGGCAAGAGAATTTTAGAGGCAAGTTCGTATCAATTTTTAAAAGTATGAGTTTATTGGTTAAAAAGTGTGAGTGTATTAAAAATTGATAGGCAAAACTTGATCGTGTAACCCTCAAGTTTCGTATTTACTATCCAATGAATATAAGCGGAGTTTAGTGTTTGGTGCAACTAGTCTTGCGAAAATGTCGTAGCTTTTTTATGAAATCTAAGGGAAAAATTTAACAAAACAGCTATGATATTTTGCATTTGCTCTTTTGCCAAACACTGAACTCCGCTGTTGTGAATAGATTTTTGCACTTGTTTATTGAACGATTGCTTATGCCACATTCTGAATTTAGTATCAGCGGCAGCATATAAGCGTGCGTTTTCTGATGATATTGACAAGTTTTTAAAAGATATAAGAAACCAGTTCTGCAAAAGTTCTTAGTAGAAAAGACGACTTCCTCTCAATTCAAGATTATTTTGGAACGAATGCATAATATTTTCAAATATTCGTCACGTCAAGAAGTAATCAACAGAATTTTGGAACAGTGGGACCCCACTCCATTATTATTTTACTCCGAATTAGTTTGAAAGAGATTTTGCAAGCATTAAATTAAATTTTATTATATTCGGACTTTCTTCTCCTTCCTGTTTCTGCAGTACATATTGAAAATTGTAAGCACAATAAAATTTGAAATGCAATCCAAAGATTCTCCTTGGCTTGCCAAGAACGGACGCAAATTTGTTCAAAGAGGAATTTGTTAAAATGCACAATATAAATCCTGTGAGTGTTAAAGAAATAGTAACCAAAAGGACTACAGCTGATGACGCTATATATTTGATCGAGTTTAACAAACAAGAAGTGTCAAAAAATGATATTATGAAAATAAAATACTTCAGTAATATTGCTGTTTATTGGAGAATACCTCTTAAAGGAAATAAAGGGCCTACGCAATGTACGAAGTGCTCTATGTTCGGACATGGAGCAAAAAACTGCAATAGAGTTATCGTCTGTGCAGGTAACCATGACCAGGCTGAGTGTCCGTTGGCCAAAAACACTCAAGGGTGTAATGTTGTTTATAAATGCAACAACTGTAGCAAAAAGAACTTAAGAAACGTGAATCATAGGTCCGACGATCCTAGATGCCCATGCCGTAAAGATTATCTAGAAATGCGCCTACGATTAACATCCAGGTCTAGACCCAGTTTGAATAGGTCGAGAAATAATCATGTGTATGATGAGACTGAGTTCCCGCAGCTGTCAAGTCAGCAACATCAAGCTGATTTACGCGAGCCCACCTTCCCAAGGAAAAGTTTGTATTCTGAGGTTTCGCAGTACAGACCCCGCATCAGCAACAATGATGATGAGTTATCTAACGGAGATTGTTAGAGATTTTCTTTAGTGCTGTGGATGCACTAGAAAAATGTCGAAATAAATTTGACAAATTAAGAGTGCTTGGCATGATGCTCAAGCATGCTATATAAAATCATGGGTATTCAAAATGTACATGTTATGCACTGGAATGCTCAAGGCATAACAACTGAGTCGGTAGCTGCACAGCTCGAAAAATTACTCTAAGAGAAAAACTTCTTAACGAAACGTTCCTGAAACCGTACCACAGATTAAAATTTGGAGGTTACAAAATATACAGAGAAGACCGTCAAACACATGGAGGGGGCGTGCTTATAGCGGTTAAAAGTTGCATATATCATAAGCTATTACCAAAGATTAAAACAATAACCATAGAAAATATCTCTGTGGAAATTAAAATAAGTGGACGTCCCGAAAGTTTTATCTCTGCTTATAATCCGGTGTACACTTCTAATTTCAGAACGGACTTAGAACTTCTTACCAATTCGTTTAGTGACTATTTTGTTTTTGGTGATTTTAATGCACAACATGTGAGTTGGAACTGTACTACAAACAATTCAGCTGGTAACGAACTGTACAGACAACACTTAAGTTCAAGTTTTTATATATATCATCCGGATACTCATGCTAGATTCGGCCAAAATATAATTCCAGTCCAACCTTCCACGTTTGATATTTTACTTACTAACTCTGATATTTCATTTTCGCGGTTAGAGTCACACCCAAACATTTTACAGTCTGATCATGTTCCAATATCTTGTTACATTAATGGAACACCACATAATCACTTTGTTTCAGTTCCTTTGTATAATCGGGCGGATTGGCCAGCAATCAAAAATTGGGTCGAGAATGAAATTAAGGCTCATAACATTGGTCAAATAGAACTTAACAATATAAACCTGGATTCTTCATTAAAAAAATTAATTAGTATAGTTAAGGAAGCTTTTTCCAAGATTCCAGTTGGCCAGAAAAATCCGTGGCAGAGGAAAATTTCAAGTACATCAAAAATGCTAATTACCCAGAGTAACAAGTATAACCGTAAACTACAAAGATGTAGAGATCCAAATTACAGAACTCAATTAACCAGCATTTTAAAACAGTTAAATCACCTAATCGATTTTCATTTGAAAAGGGATAGAAATGTAGCGTGGTCTAAATTCATTTCCAAATTGCCTTCCGGCTCCAAAAAGTTTTGGAAACTAACGAAAGTTTTTAAAGGTTGAAATTCTGCAATCTCCGATCTAAATATTAATGGGGAAGTATTAAGAACCGGGGAGGCAAGGGCAAATGCCATTGCGGAAGTTTTTAGAAGCAATAGTAATATTACGAACAACTATTCATCGCTTTTAAGACCAGTTTACACGGTAATACATTGTATTACGACATAATGTAAATGATAGAAATCATATCATGTGAAAGCAAAATGCATTGAGTAAGAGAGAATACAAATACAAAATCTGACAAGCGGTCGGTAAAGCCTAGATTACACTATCTCACAAGTCTTACGTATTCCATAATACTTTGTGAGATAGAAATCTAATGAGTTTTGTTGCGACTGTCAAAAAATCTAACGTAACTTGACAGTTTGTGTTCAGACCATCACACAAAGTATAAACACTCACACATGAAATAAAATGCAACCCTGATCCAATGAAAAGTATTATTGTTTAGAAATTTTTCAAAAAACGATGAAGTCGTATGGGATGTCAAACTTTTTTCTTAATACTTGTCAATTTCGTGACACATTGCATTCACACTATCACACTTTGTCATATTACTTGCGATTTTGACATGTATTAATACAAAGTATAATAGTGTAATCTAGTCTTAAATGGTTTTTTTCTAAACCATTTTAGAAACTTATGTATTTTCATCACACCAGAGGTGCATTTTAATGGAATATATTGAAGGTGGTAGCATTTTTATACAATTACAAAAACAACTACCATCAACTCGGGAAATTTTCATGTTGTTTTTGTAAAATTTGTATAACTGCAACCAAGGCGAATTAACTACAGGTGGTGTCGAAACGGCATCTGATTTTGACAGTTCGGGCTTATTTGTTTTGATTTGTTAGTGTTTTGCTAATAATGGTTGACATTTCGAGCTAATGGCACAAACAATGCAATGCAAAAAACCGTATGTTGTTTCTGTTGTTTTGGATTGTTGTAGTTCCGACACCACCTGTAGTTGAATTCGCCTTGACTGCAACCATCTGCTTTTTTGTTATTATTTTTGATTTTACTTATACCATCCGTGTAAACATAAAGAATACTCCCAACAGACTTTTATTTTTTTCTTTTAAACACGGAGAGAATTTCATATTATTTTGATTCTACAAAGTCGTAATACTTTGTATTACCGTGTAAACTGGCCTTTCGATAATGTGGTTCTAAATTATGTGCAGGAACTTAACAATGTAGATCTCTCAGACAGTGACAATTTTGAAATCACTGATTCTGCAGAGGTAAAATCATTTGTTTTTTCTTTAAAAAATAACAAAGCCCCAGGTTTAGATGGCATTAATAGCATTATTTTAAAAAATATGCCCGATTACTTTTTTGAAACTTTGAGTAAACTATTTAATTAACTAGCAGAGTTATGACCAAAATACTGAAATCCCAAAAATTACTCTTTTTTATAATTAAGTTTGTTTTCTATACCCTTCACCGAAGGTCCTACACCCTATTACCCTGTTTTACCCACCGCATTATTGTGTATAATTAATGATCATGTATTTTTTGCTGTATATATACTTTACATGTACAAATGAATTTTAAGTACCTTTTGTTATTGTTGAATTAAATTTTTGTTTTTAAAAATAAAATAAAAAAATTTATAAAAAAAAAATATTTTGTACTATTGAGGCCAAAAAAGTACGATTTTAAAAGTTCGTTGGTACGATATTGGTTATCTTATTTATCATCCCTGGTTCACACCGATACAAATAATGCCTTTGACAGCAGAAAATGCTGCTCTGCAGATACAGGTAAAATTAACATTAATTATAAACATTTTACACTAATAAAATTTATTAGGACCGCCTTAAAGAAATCCAACGCCTAATACATCAAATTAATGATGAACGACGTCACTCAGAAACAAACATTAACAGTTTGACGAGAGCCCATCATAGTAATTTACCCGCTCAGAAAATAAAATGTTTGCACAAAAACTGTTTACAAGATGCTACTCTCGAGGAAGAAACTATTCGAAAAGCTTTAGAAAAAATTCAAGAAATTCGTAATATAAGAAACGAACGTAGGATACAGGCTCGAAATGCAGGCAACAAAGAAGCAATACGAAGAGGAGCTTTAATGAAAATGGTACAAATATCAGCACAGACATTACCTTTATTTGTTAGTAAGCAGGGAGAAAAGGTACCACCTCTTTGCGGGGCCATACCAGCAGAAAGTCTCTACATTGCTAAAGTTGGTGATAATGTTGCAGCATTGGTGAAAGGAGTAGAAGATGAAGAGAATTGGATATTAGCGGAAGTTGTTCAATTCTTAAATAGACAAAATAAATACGATGTTGTAGATATAGATGAAGAACAAAAGGATCGACATGTCTTAAGCAAAAGGAAAGTTATACCTTTGCCATTAATGAGGGCCAATCCAGAAACGGACGGTCACGCTCTTTTTCCAAAAGATACTGTTGGTATGTTAAAAAGTTTAATTTAATACAATTTATACATATATTTTTTTTTTCTTAAGTTATGGCATTGTATCCACAAACGACTTGCTTTTATAAGGCTATTATTCATAGACTACCACAAACAGCAACTGAAGATTACGAGGTTTTATTTGAAGATTCTTCATATACAAATGGATATGCTGAACCATTACCTGTAGCTCAACGTTATGTTATAGCATACAAACAAACGAAAAAGATAAGTACTACTGCTATCGGAGGTAGTGGAAGCATTTCTTCGACATAGATTTAAAAAAAGTTGTACATTTTATTCAAATATGTAAATAAAATTAAAAGCTTAGCCTACATTTAACTAAAACGTTTATACTTATGTATTTTTTAATTATTGTGTGATTCGTCTTGTTCCATGGCCGTGTCATCTTCATTCCCGCTATCAGCATTATCATCTTCAACGTGCAATTCAAAACCGTCAGACTTTGTCCAAGAACATTTGATTGTTAGATGAAATTTCGCCATTGGTTTCGCACACAGTTTTAAAACACGTGCCTGTTCGGGAGTTAATACTTTTCCTTCTACGCAAACCGTGTGATCCGAGATTAACGTAACAATACCTTTTTTTAATGAGGTAGGCAATCCTAAAGATCTTAAATGGGGTTCCATTGAGTGTGCAAAATCGTCTAGTGGACCCTGCGGTAAAACTATTGTTTCAGTAGCAACAAAGCCGCTTCTGGCATATTCAACAGCCCAATATTGTTCTGCCCATTCCAAAACTTTTTGCTTGCTTTCTTGTGTGAACAGCAGCCCTACACTTCCTGTTAGTCTGTTAGACAATTTATGTAAATCGACTTCTATTTCTTCAGCTTTTGTTTTACCTAATGCAATCTGCATTATCCGATTTTTTCCAAAAATAAACCTCGAATTCAGTTTCCATTCCTGTCTTAAATCTTTTAACAAGTTGTTACGCATGTTTTGTACCTGAAATACAAATATATTTGGATATTTTTGAACGCATCTTCGAATGTCACCAATAATTTGTTGCTTCCATTCCAAACCTTTGCGATCGGTTTTAGTAAGGGACACTATTATAAAAAATTTATTAACATATAAAAAAAAATTTTTTTTAATAAAATTGTACCTTTCTTATCTCTTTTTGATTTAGGCATTTCTATTAATAAGCAATAAATAAATCCTTACACGTGCAAAACAAAAAGACTATTTTAAAATTCAAAGTCGATTAAATAATTCAGCTGCGATGGTCGATTGAAAAAATTGTCGGCGTTTAGAGCATGTCCCCTGTTAGACATGCAAAGTTTACTTTGACAAAGTTTGTTGAATTCTCTTTTAAACTTTGTTTCGTGTTTAGACACACAAAGTTTAATATGACAAAGTTTTGTTTTCTTTTGTTTGAATATAATATATATAAAGCGTTGCCAGAATGATGATTTTATCATAATTTTGATTATTTTTTGACATTTGTTTTTCAAATGATGATTTTTTATATTTCAAAGTTCCAAGGCTTTAGAAGCTTGTTTATTATTTCTGGGCTTACATATTAAAAAAATATCTAATACCCTTTGTACACTTGCATACATTTCAGAGGAACGCATGGAAGATGTTGAAAATGTGAAATACGCGCTCACACTTGAAACATCTAGCATCTACTATCAATAAAAAATTACACCATTTCTGAAAAAAAACTTATTTTTTTTAAATACTCTTTTTCAACATAAACAAAACTTTGACATAAACCTAGACAAACAATGTAAGAGCAAAAAATTGTCATCTGGCGTAGTGCTGCCACCTGTTTATTCCACCAAACTCGAAAATCCGGAGGAATACGAAATGTACCAACATTATATTTTGATCTTTTATTCCATTTCATGGAAGTGAAATATTATTCATGGCATTTGTTCCTACATGAATGGTGGAAGAGGTAATATGAGGCGAGTCAAAAGAGTACTTATGAAATTAACCGTCTGGCTTTGGTTACCTGGAAGGAACAATTGTTTAAGGTACTTAATGAACCTGTAACCAATGCTGTTTTAAATTCATTGATGAGAAAAGAAGGGGTAAGACCATAAAACGGTCTTTGATACGTGATGTTATCAACTGCTATGTAGAGTTGGGTTTCGATGAAGAGGATGAAATGGACAATAAAAAATCGACCGAATTGTTGGCTAAATATTGGGACATTTTACTTAAGTAATCATCCAAAAATCCCGAGGAAATGGAATTGGAATATAATCTCAATCAAGTGATGGTAGTTTTCAAGTACATCAAAGACAAAGACGTCTTCCAGAAATTCTATTCGAAAATGTTAGCCCTGATGATGCTGAGGCAGTTGTGATATCCAAATTAAAGCGAACTTGTGGCTATAAATATACCATAAAACTAAAGGGTGGTTAAATTGTAAGGGCCGATGTTGAATGTGAACCACACCTAAACGCCAAGATTTTTTCCTAATTTTATTTGACATTTCTCTATTTCAGACTAACTCAATTTGAACCATGGAGAGATACACAATCCAACAACGTGTTAAAGTTATCCAGACTTATTATGAAAATGGGCGTTCAAATCAAAATGCATATTTCAATTCAATTTGATCGTTCAAATGTGCGTACAATCGCAAAAATTGTGGAAAAATTCGAGCAAACCGGGTCTGTAGAAGATGTGAGAACACCAGTGCATGCTCGTACAGCTCGTACTGCAGAAAATATTGCTGCTGTTCGCGATAGTGTGGCTGAAGAGCCGTCCACCTCAACTCGTCGTCGTGCCCAACAATTGCACCTCTCACGCTCGTCGTTGATGAACATTATGCATAAAGACTTGCATTTACACGCTTACAAGGTGCAATTGGCTCAAGAAATAAAGCCTCTTGACCATTCCAAACGTCGTGAATGGGCAGAATGGTGGCAAGAAATGGCAACAGTGGATGATCAATTTTCGAAGAAAATCATCTTCAGTGATGAGGCACATTTTCACCTCAGTGGATTCGTCAATAAACAGAATTGCCGCATTTGGGCGAATGAGAATCCAAGAGTGATTGTCGAAAAACCAAAGCACCCACAAAGAGTGACTGTTTGGTGCGGTTTATGGGCTGGCGGCATCATCGGGCCGTATTTTTTCCAAAATGAGGCCGGTCAGGCAGTTACTGTGAATGGTGTTCGCTATCGTGAGATGATAACGAACTTTTTATGGCCCGAATTGGAAGATATGAATGTGGACGATATGTGGTTTCAGCAGGACGGTGCCACTTGCCACACAGCTAACGAAACAATGGCTCTTTTGCGCAACAAATTCAATGGCCGTGTTATCTCACGTAATGGCGATGTCAATTGGCCGCCAAGATCATGTGATTTGACACCGTTGGACTTCTTTCTTTGGGGATATTTAAAAGAAAAAGTGAACGTCAAGAAGCCAAGAACAATTCAAGAGCTAAAGGATGAGATAATTCGGCACATTAACGGCATAGAACCTCCATTATGCCTCAGGGTCATCGAAAATTTGGACCATCGGATGGAGGTGTGCCGCCGTGGTCGCGGCGCCCATTTGGCCGATATTTTGTTCCATACATAATTGAGTAATACCAATATATCATAATAAAATAAAATTACAATAATTTCCTAAATAGTTTGTGTTTTATTCAAAATCAACATCGGCATGTTCCAGGATATCGGTTTGTCAAAGGACTTAAACAATAATTTCAATCAACACTTGCAAAGCAACAATATACCAATGTAAATTGATTTAAGCATTAGAGTTAGTCCTCATGGCTTTTCCATCAGAGTAATCCGATGTTAAAATTATTTTTTTTTCTAAAACTTTGTTCTTTTACAGGTTTTACAAATTTTACTCAACGCTAACCTGCACCGATGATGAAAATTCCCTTACACCGAATTCCATGATGGAATTAT
Organism: Pollenia angustigena; assembly: GCA_930367215.1. Lineage (NCBI taxonomy): Eukaryota > Metazoa > Arthropoda > Insecta > Diptera > Polleniidae > Pollenia > Pollenia angustigena. The sequence continues at coordinate 79,072,311 of OV884058.1, read as the reverse complement.
ATCTAGATTACAAGAACAAAAAGCAACATCAACCAACCTTTGAAGACTGAACTTAAGGTCGAACAGGCGGCCGTACATAAACACATTGAGGAGGACCGGAAGCTGCTTATTCAAGCAGCCATAGTACGCATTATAAAAATGCGCCCGAAGGCTCAATAATACTCAACTCATAACAAAAGTACTCAATCAATTGTCATCACGTTTTACGCCTAAAGTACCGGTGGTTAAGAAATGCATCGAAAAGTAATATTTAGAAAGAATGAAGCGACATAAAGACACAGTTATTTGGCGTAAATAAGAAAACTTTGTCTCGATTTTAATATTGAGCATGTATTTGTGTATTTATTTTGCCGCTATCGTCATCGACGAGGAAAATGAAAGGGAACAGACATTTGTGGTTTTCTTATCTTTTTGAAAATAACATTTACAAACATTTTACATTATTTTATAGTTTTTTAAAAAATATTAATTTCTTTTCATGCAACTTTCTTTTGTTTGTTTCCTTTATTTTTTAAACTGCTTTTGTTTATTTTCGAAACATCGTTGTATTGATTTCTATAAATTTTTAAGAATTAAAAAAAATCTGGATAATTGATTATTTGTTAAACATATTTATTCAACTTAAGGTCGTATAAACAAATTGTTTTTATAGAAGTAATGCTGACTTCCAAAATATCAAAACACATTGCAGTTATGCGGTTTGGATATTATTTCAATACAAAGTAACGTGCTGTTTTATTTACTTTAAAAAAATGTCAACTAAGTTATTGATGCAGGAGGTCTACTCTCTATTGCGATGCGAAAACAATTTCAATGCGAAAGCTAAATGCTAACTTCTATCTAACTCACTATCACTTTCGCAAAATTTTCTGAAAATGAAGCAATAGTGGCAATAAAAATTAAAGATGTCGCGGATTTACAGTAATGAAATGCCAAAGTGCGTAAAAATATTTGAAATTAGAAATTTTAAACAAAATAAAGTGACGATTTACGTAAAGAAAAAAAAAATAAAAAGATGCGAAAGACATATACATACGTAAGTGTATTAAAGAGTACCAATCGATAGATTTGCTACAATTTTCTTTCGCATCGTAATAGAGAGTAGCCCCCCAGTTTGCCTTTTGTTTGCGCATCAATAAATGTTATACATTCACAGAGCGAAAAAAAACGTTAAAAAACTGTCAACCAGTGGTAATAAATTGATAACAAACTGTTGTCAATATTTCGACAACATTTGTTGTTAAATTTTAAACAAAATGTTGTCAAATTGGGCCGTTAGATAAAAAACGTACCATTGTTGTCAAATTGATAACACCCTGTTGTCAAATAGGTATCGCCCTGTTGTCATTATTAACAGCGTATACAAGTTATCCCACAATCAACTTTGGTATTCGAAAGTAAAAAGTGAAAAGTTTCAGTGCTGTGATTAAATTAATAAATAAAAATTTAATAAATAAAATAAAAAAAATTTCTAAAATTTGTTTTTGTTTTCAATTTAATTTTCTATGCGAACGTTAACGTGTGACATCGTGGGCCTGGCTGTAAAAGTGTGAATTTTTTATGTATTTTTTTATAAGTATATTATTTGAAATAAATTAATAAATTTACATTATTCCATTTTTTTACTTGGGTTCAGAATGGGTTATTAAGTACATACTACAATCAGAACAATGTGTTATCGAAAGGACAACATTCGGTTGTCAATATATTAACGGTGTGTTGTCAAAAATGACAACAGCATGTTGTCGGTATGGTACCATTATGGTGATAATATATAACCAATTTGATGTCATATTGAGAACAAATGGTGACAAACTGACAACGAGGTGGTTAAAAAACATTGATACCATCCGTTATCAAATTGAACACAAACGTAGTTGGCTCACTTGACAACGGATGGTGTCAATTTTGGTATTTTTATACCGGATTTTTCCCTCTGTGTTTAGGGACGTATGGTCAATGTTTAAATGGTTGCGTTTAGGAATGCATGACTTTGTTCGGTTGCATTGCAAATGACGATTTGGAATTCACGCTTACTCAACTGATTACTCGAAAGTGCAGAAATCTGCTTATAGCTGTGTTCTATATAAAATATTTAAAAATTATTTGTTTAATATTTTTTTTTTTGCTTTGCACTGCAATAGCAATATGCTAAGCACAAGTTTTGTTCATAAAAATGTTTAGGATAAATTCTGGGAAATATTTGAAATAAACAACAACAGCCGTTTAAGTGCAAATTTAACCAGCAACCCAAACACCATTTTCGGATGATCGAGAAAACAAGGTTATACAAAAATGTAGTTAAACTATTATTTTGTCATGAAACATTAAAAATATTTGTTTGTTTAATAAAAGCTTTTACGATCATGTCTTCACCTTAAGAACCTAATTATTAATAATTTACATAACTACGTATTCCTCTTCCTCCTCTTTAACTTTTGTCCTGTCGTAAAAAACAAAAAACATGGTTTTTTACCTTTATATTTTTCTTGTGTAGTTTTAAATTGAATAACAATATTTTACCAATATATTTTTTATATTTAAGACCGCATTTAGATCTATGCAATTAACGCCGAGTTTTTTTCTATTTTCTTTTAAAGTAGTTGCTACGAAACTTTTTTCACAATTACATTTACATTTTTTCAAGGATTTTTTCAACTTTTTCAACCCCGTTTTCTTCCCTAGACCTCTTGTTAACAAACAAAAAGTTGCATGCGAAAGTTGTGTCACGATTCAATGCGATAGTGGCCGGTGCCACTCGCACGGTTCGCGTGCACTGTCTATTTGTCACACTGGTAACTAACAATTTTTCAGCCGGGCTATGACTCGTCGGGCATGGGCGGGTGTTCGTTGCAAATGGACGTGCATAAAACATTATTTTATGTACCAGTGTATTTGCCTAACTCACAAAAAAATAGAAACCGGGGCGCAAAAGAAATTAAACTGAACCGCACAGAAAACAAACGCGAGATACAATACCTTTTGTGTTTTGGGGATTTAGATTTAATTAAATCCCTGGCTGGCCCTCCCTCAGCATCCATCCTGATGCTTGACCATGGTAGCTTAGTAGCCGCAAGTTCAAGCTACCCCTAAAACGAATCTTCACCACGAAATACCTTCCTTAACCCCCTCTACACTTCCATTTTTAAATTAAACCCGATTTTCTTTTAAATTTTCATCAATTCAAAGTTCAACAAGACATTTTATTTACAATATCTTTAAATAACTTAAATATTAATCAACCGATTTATTTTACTTTCATAATACCTCAAGATAGTGATATAGCAACAAATGTTACAGTCAACACCGCCAGAATGAAAATTTAGCCTAGCACCTGATTCAAACCCCTACATTAGCGCTAATATACTGGTGGAATCTAACTGTTCTTTCCACTGCCTAAATTGTCACTCCTACGGACGTTGATTGAGGTTCATACAGAACCGGGCAAAAGCGATTATTACTACTATACAAAACATTACATCAAAGTACTACTGTACCCAAATCTTTGAGGTACTCTTTAACTGATTGTAATTTTTAATCACTTGCATTGAGAAATTCTTCATACAAATTTTCTAACTTTTTATACCCACACCACAATAGTGGAGAGGGTATTATGCATTTGTGCTGATGTGTGTAACGCCTTAAAATATTGGTCCTAGACCCACCTTAAAGTATACAGATCGTCTTAGAATCACTTTCTGAGTCGAACTAACGATGTCCGTCCGGCTGGCTGGCTGTCCATGTAACCTTGTGCGCAAATTACAGGTCGCAATTTTGGAGATAATTTGATGAAATTTGGGTCATAGGTTTTTATTGGTACAATGACCAAGCCTAATGAAAATGGGCCGAATCGTAGGACCACGAGGGAAGATAGGGGGAAATTTCTTCCTCTCAGAAACTATCAAACCGATTTCAATGAAATTTAAAAAATAGATAGAACCATATCTATATGGACACAAAATGTATGCATTTTTTAAAAAATAGGACCACGAGGGGAGATAGGGGCAATTTCTGCCTCTCAAACCGATTTCAATAAAATTTAAAACATAGATAGATCCATATCTATATGGACACATTAGCTGTACAGTTTTTCAAAAATAGGACCACAAGGGGAGGTAGGGGGCAATTTCTGCCTCTCACAAACTTTCAAACCGATTTTCATGAAGTTTATAAGCATAGATAAATCTATATTTATATGGACACATAAGCATGATGTGTTTTTAAATACTGTGGTGTAGGGTGTCATATGGTCGGGCTTGACCGACTATACTTTCTTACTTGTGTTTTTTTTTTAAATTTGTATGACAAAATACTTTAAGTGAGGTTAAGTGTTTTATAAAATAAAGGGGTTAATTGAGTCAAAATTATTATCACTAGGTATGTCTTCAATCTGGTTTAGGTTAGGTTAGGTTAGAGTGGCCGGTCACAAAGACCCCGCATAGACCAAATAGGTCCCCAGCGTTACCACAATTGTACGATAACCCACAGAAGAAAGTAAAAAGGTCAGTCAGATGTGATGGTATCCAGAGTACCCCACACATTAACCCAATTCCAGAGACTTCCCCGAGATCTTGGAGATAATGATCTCCCAGACAGTTCGCCCTGGAGCGCACGAGTGCCGGACAGTAGCATAGCAAGTGCTCTACCGTCTTCTTTTCCCCTGGTACCCCACAAAATCTACAATTGTCACTATTCAACCGCCCCGCCCTATAGGCGTATACCGCAGTCCAACAATGACCCGTTATAAATCCTATCAGAAGTCAACAGTCCCTTCTCGATAGCGACAGAAGAATTCTCGACGACTCCGGATCGTAGGATCCCCACATTACCTTGGAAACCCTGCACGTTCTTGTGTTTTCCCAAAACGCCTCTGATCTCCTCCGTATAGCAGAGTCCGTATCTCTCCTTATATTCTGAATTGGAGCCGGGATGACCACCATCCTATCGTGTGGTAAACGGGCCCCCCGTTTCGCCAATTCGTCCACCTCTTCGTTGCCCTCTATGCCCTGGTGACCGCGAACCCAGTAGATATGCACTCTCTTATTGACACAGAGTCTATGTATCGAGTCCCTACACTCCTGGACGATAGAGAAGTATGAGTATTCCGCGGTTATAGCCTTGATCGCCGCCTGACTATCAATGAAAAAGTTTACCTGCGAGTTCTCGGTGCCGGGAACACGTGCCAAATCGGCAGCCATTTTGGCTGCAAAAACCTCCGCCTGGAAAACGCTGCAGTAATCGGGAAGCTTATACGATTCCCGAATACCCAGTTCCTGGCAGTAGACTGCAGCTCCAACTCCGTCCTCCATTTTGGAACCATCAGTGTAGAATCTGAAGGTCCCTTGGCCAGATCGGAGTCCTACCAACCAACCGTCCTCCTCTAGGGTAACTCGCGGTTTCCTTCCAAGTGTCAGTCTCTGAATGGTGTAGTCACTGCTACAATCTGTTCCCCTTATAATACTACCGTGACCATAGTGTCCATATGCAAATTGTCCCGTCGCCTTTACGCGGATCGCAGACCTCCTTGCAGTTCCTTCTGCCACTAGATGAATCGGCTGCAAGTCCAGGATCACATCCATTGCCGCAGTCGGTGTACTACGCAGAGCACCCGTTATACTAAGTTCGGCGAGTCTCTGTACGCCCGTTAGCATATTCCGGTACGATATCTTATCCAAGGCCGTCCACCACACAAGTATCCCGTAGAGTAGGATTGGTCTCGCCACCGCTGTGTAGACCCAATGTGTAAGAGCAGGGGTTAGACCCCACGTTTTGCCTAGCATTCTCTTACATGCGTAGAGCGCAATCGTTGCCTTTTTCACCCTCTCCTCCACATTCAGTCTCCACGACAGTTTGCTATCCAGTATTACTTCCAGATACTTAGTGTGGTCTTTAAGTTCCAGGTTAGTACCCCCTAGTTTAGGTCTCCTCCATGGACCAACTTTATACCTTTTCGTTAATAGTACTAGGTCCGTCTTCTCGGGATTCACTCCCAGTCCTACTCCGGCTGCCCACTGGTTGATTATCGCCAATGTAGCCTCCATTACAGAACTAATAGTATTCAGATCCTTGCCAGTAACTATCACCGCCACATCATCCGCGTATGCGGTCATCTTTTCTGCCCCGTCCCGAAGTCTATTGAGAAGTTCGTTGACGACAAGCGTCCATAGCATCGGCGAGAGAACCCCTCCCTGGGGGGTTCCCCGGTGTGCCTTCCTTGTTATCCTGGAGTTGCCCCACGCCGCGGATATAGTTCTACACCGTAGCAGCTTCATTTTGGTATATCAATTATATTTCCCTAAAGTTTTTTGTTGAACAAAGTTACAAAAAATAACTTTCTACTAAACTTCACTCATTTTTTCTTTTGGCTAAGGGGCCAAAATTAGGACTTCCTCCGAAGGTTGGCTATATGTGGCGTATAGCAGAGTACTTAAGCTTCATTTTGGTATATCATTTATATTTCCCTAAAGTTTTTTGTTGAACAAAGTTATAAAAAATAACTTTCGACTAAACTTCACTAATTTTTTCTTTTGGCTAACGGGCCAAAATTAGGACTTCCTCCGAAGGTTGGCTATATGTGGCTTATAGCAGAGTACTTAAGCTTCATTTTGGTATATCATTTATATTTCCCTAAAGTTTTTTGTTGAACAAAGTTATAAAAAATAACTTTCTACTAAACTTCACTCATTTTTCTTTTGGCTAAGGGGCCAAAATTAGGACTTCCTCCGAAGGTTGGCTATATGTGGCTTATAGCAGAGTACTTAAGCTTCATTTTGGTATATCAATTATATTTCCCTAAAGTTTTTTGTTGAACAAAGTAACAAAAAATAACTTTCTACTAAACTTCACTCATTTTTTCTTTTGGCGAAAGTTGTGTCACGATTCAATGCGATAGTGGCCGGTGCCACTCGCACGGTTCGCGTGCACTGTCTATTAGTCACACTGGTAACTAACAATTTTTCAGCCGGGGACTCGTCGGGCATGGGCGGGTGTTCGTTGCAAATGGACGTGCATAAAACATTATTTTATGTACCAGTGTATTTGCCTAACTCACAAAAAAATAGAAACCGGGGCGGAAAAGAAATTAAACCGAACCGCACAGAAAACAAACGCGAGATACAATACCTTTTGTGTTTTGGGGATTTAGATTTAATTAAATCCCTGGCTGGCCCTCCCTCAGCATCCATCCTGATGCTTGACCATGGTAGCTTAGTAGCCGCAAGTTCAAGCTACCCCTAAAACGAATCTTCACCACGAAATACCTTCCTTAACCCCCTCTACACTTCCATTTTTAAATTAAACCCGATTTTCTTTTAAATTTTCATCAATTCAAAGTTCAACAAGAAATTTTATTTACAATATCTTTAAATAACTTAAATATTAATCAACCGATTTATTTTACTTTCATAATACCTCAAGATAGTGATATAGCAACAAATGTTACAGTCAACACCGCCAGAATGAAAATTTAGCCTAGCACCTTATTCAAACCCCTACATAAGCGCTAATATACTGGTGGAATCTAACTGTTCTTTACACTGCCTAAATTGTCACTCCTACGGACGTTGATTGAGGTTCATACAGAACCGGGCAAAAGCGATTATTACTACTATACAAAACATTACATCAAAGTACTACTGTACCCAAATCTTTGAGGTACTCTTTAACTGATTGTAATTTTTAATCACTTCACCTTGCATTGAGAAATTCTTCATACAAATTTTCTAACTTTTTATACCCACACCACAATAGTGGAGAAGGTATTATGCATTTGTGCTGATGTGTGTAACGCCTTAAAATATTGGTCCTAGACCCACCTTAAAGTATACAGATCGTCTTAGAATCACTTTCTGAGTCGAACTAACGATGTCCGTCCGGCTGGCTGGCTGTCCATGTAACCTTGTGCGAAAAGTACATGTCGCAATTTTGGAGATAATTTGATGAAATTTGGGTCATAGGTTCTTATTGGTACAATGACCAAGCCTATTGAAAATGGGCCGAATCGTAGGACCACGAGGGAAGATAGGGGGAAATTTCTTCCTCTCAGAAACTATCAAACCGATTTCAATGAAATTTAAAAAATAGATAGAACCATATCTATATGGACACAAAATGTATGCATTTTTTTAAAAATAGGACCACGAGGGGAGATAGGGGCAATTTCTGCCTCTCAAACCGATTTTAATAAAATTTAAAATATAGATAGATCCATATCTATATGGACACATTAGCTGTACAGTTTTTCAAAAATAGGACCACAAGGGGAGGTAGGGGGCAATTTCTGCCTCTCACAAACTTTCAAACCGATTTTCATGAAGTTTATAAGCATAGATAAATATATATTTATATGGACACATAAGCATGATGTGTTTTTAAATACTGTGGTGTAGGGTGTCATATGGTCGGGCTTGACCGACTATACTTTCTTACTTGTGTTTTTTTTTTAAATTTGTATGACAAAATACTTTAAGTGAGGTGAAGTGTTTTATAAAATAAAGGGGTTAATTGAGTCAAAATTATTATCACTAGGTATGTCTTCAATCTGGTTTAGGTTAGGTTAGAGTGGCCGGTCACAAAGACCCCGCATAGACCAAATAGGTCCCCAGCGTTACCACAATTGTACGATAACCCACAGAAGAAAGTAAAAAGGTCAGTCAGATGTGATGGTATCCAGAGTACCCCACACATTAACCCAATTCCAGAGACTTCCCCGAGATCTTGGAGATAATGATCTCCCAGACAGTTCGCCCTGGAGCGCACGAGTGCCGGACAGTAGCATAGCAAGTGCTCTACCGTCTTCTTTTCCCCTGGTACCCCACAAAATCTACAATTGTCACTATTCAACCGCCCCGCCCTATAGGCGTATACCGCAGTCCAACAATGACCCGTTATAAATCCTATCAGAAGTCTACAGTCCCTTCTCGATAGCGACAGAAGAATTCTCGACGACTCCGGATCGAAGGATCCCCACATTACCTTGGAAACCCTGCACGTTCTTGTGTTTTCCCAAAACGCCTCTGATCTCCTCCGTATAGCAGAGTCCGTATCTCTCCTTATATTCTGAATTGGAGCCGGGATGACCACCATCCTATCGTGTGGTAAACGGGCCCCCCGTTTCGCCAATTCGTCCACATCTTCGTTGCCCTCTATGCCCTGGTGACCGCGAACCCAGTAGATATGCACTCTCCTATTGACACAGAGTCTATGTATCGAGTCCCTACACTCCTGGACGATAGAGGAGTATGAGTATTCCGCGGTTATAGCCTTGATCGCCGCCTGACTATCAATGAAAAAGTTTACCTGCGAGTTCTCGGTGCCGGGAACACGTGCCAAATCGGCAGCCATTTTGGCTGCAAAAACCTCCGCCTGGAAAACGCTGCAGTAATCGGGAAGCTTATACGATTCCCGAATACCCAGTTCCTGGCAGTAGACTGCAGCTCCAACTCCGTCCTCCATTTTGGAACCATCAGTGTAGAATCTGAAGGTCCCTTGGCCAGATCGGAGTCCTACCAACCAACCGTCCTCCTCTAGGGTAACTCGCGGTTTCCTTCCAAGTGTCAGTCTCTGAATGGTGTAGTCACTGCTACAATCTGTTCCCCTTATAATACTACCGTGACCATAGAGTCCATATGCAAATTGTCCCGTCGCCTTTAAGCGGATCGCAGACCTCCTTGCAGTTCCTTCTGCCACTAGATGAATCGGCTGCAAGTCCAGGATCACATCCATTGCCGCAGTCGGTGTACTACGCAGAGCACCCGTGATACTAAGTTCGGCGAGTCTCTGTACGCCCGTTAGCATATTCCGGTACGATATCTTATCCAAGGCCGTCCACCACACAAGGATTGGTCTCGCCACCGCTGTGTAGACCCAATGTGTAAGAGCAGGGGTTAGACCCCACGTTTTGCCTAGCATTCTCTTACATGCGTAGAGCGCAATCGTTGCCTTTTTCACCCTCTCCTCCACATTCAGTCTCCACGACAGTTTGCTATCCAGTATAACTTCCAGACACTTAGTGTGGTCTTTAAGTTCCAGGTTAGTACCTCCTAGTTTAGGTCTCCTCCATGGACCAACTTTATACCTTTTCGTAAATAGTACTAGGTCCGTCTTCTCGGGATTCACTCCCAGTCCTACTCCGGCTGCCCACTGGTTGATTATCGCCAATGTAGCCTCCATTACAGAACTAATAGTATTCAGATCCTTACCAGTAACTATCACCGCCACATCATCCGCGTATGCGGTCATCTTTGCTGCCCCGTCCCGAAGTCTATTGAGAAGTTCGTTGACGACAAGCGTCCATAGCATCGGCGAGAGAACCCCTCCCTGGGGGGTTCCCCGGTGTGCCTTCCTTGTTATCCTGGAGTTGCCCCACGCCGCGGATATAGTTCTACACCGTAGCAGCTTCATTTTGGTATATCAATTATATTTCCCTAAAGTTTTTTGTTGAACAAAGTTACAAAAAATAACTTTCTACTAAACTTCACTAATTTTTTCTTTTGGCTAAGGGGCCAAAATTAGGACTTCCTCCGAAGGTTGGCTATATGTGGCGTATAGCAGAGTACTTAAGCTTCATTTTGGTATATCATTTATATTTCCCTAAAGTTTTTTGTTGAACAAAGTTATAAAAAATAACTTTCGACTAAACTTCACTAATTTTTTCTTTTGGCTAACGGGCCAAAATTAGGACTTCCTCCGAAGGTTGGCTATATGTGGCTTATAGCAGAGTACTTAAGCTTCATTTTGGTATATCATTTATATTTCCCTAAAGTTTTTTGTTGAACAAAGTTATAAAAAATAACTTTCTACTAAACTTCACTCATTTTTCTTTTGGCTAAGGGGCCAAAATTAGGACTTCCTCCGAAGGTTGGCTATATGTGGCTTATAGCAGAGTACTTAAGCTTCATTTTGGTATATCAATTATATTTCCCTAAAGTTTTTTGTTGAACAAAGTTACAAAAAATAACTTTCTACTAAACTTCACTCATTTTTTCTTTTGGCTAAGGGGCCAAAATTAGGACTTCCTCCGAAGGTTGGCTATATGTGGCTTATAGCAGAGTGCTTAAGCTTCATTTTGGTATATCATTTATATTTCCCTAAAGTTTTTTGTTGAACAAAGTTACAAAAAATAACTTTCTACTAAACTTCACTCATTTTTTTTTTGGCTAAGGGGCCAAAATTAGGACTTCCTCCGAAGGCTGGCTATATGTGGCTTATAGCAGAGTACTTAAGCTTCATTTTGGTATATCATTTATATTTCCCTAAAGTTTTTTGTTAAACAAAGTTATAAAAAATAACTTTCTACTAAACTTCACTCATTTTTTCTTTTGGCTAAGGGGCCAAAATTAGGACTTCCTCCGAAGGTTGGCTATTTGTGGCTTATAGCAGAGTACTTAAGCTTCATTTTGATATATCAATTATATTTCCCTAAAGTTTTTTGTTGAACAAAGTTATAAAAAATAACTTTTTACTAAACTTCACTCATTTTTTCTTTTGGCTAAGGGGCCAAAATTAGGACTTCCTCCGAAGGTTTGCTATATGTGGCTTATAGCAGAGTACTTACGCTTCATTTTGGTATATCATTTATATTTCCCTAAAGTTTTTTGTTAAACAAAGTTATAAAAAATAACTTTCTACTAAACTTCACTCATTTTTTCTTTTGGCTAAGGGGCCAAAATTAGGACTTCCTCCGAAGGTTGGCTATATGTGGGTTATAGCAGAGTACTTAAGCTTCATTTTGGTATATCATTTATATTTCCCTAAAGTTTTTTGTTGAACAAAGTTATAAAAAATAACTTTCTACTAAACTTCACTCATTTTTTCTTTTGGCTAAGGGGCCAAAATTAGGACTTCCTCCGAAGGTTGGCTATATGTGGCTTATAGCAGAGTACTTAAGCTTCATTTTGGTATATCATTTATATTTCCCTAAAGTTTTTTGTTGAACAAAGTTATAAAAAATAACTTTCTACTAAACTTCACTCATTTTTTCTTTTGGCTAAGGGGCCAAAATTAGGACTTCCTCCGAAGGTTGGCTATATGTGGCTTATAGCAGAGTACTTAAGCTTCATTTTGGTATATCAATTATATTTCCCTAAAGTTTTTTGTTGAACAAAGTTACAAAAAATAGCTTTCTACTAAACTTCACTCATTTTTTCTTTTGGCTAAGGGGCCAAAATTAGGACTTCCTCCGAAGGTTGGTTATATGTGGCTTATAGCAGAGTACTTAAGCTTCATTTTGGTATATCATTTATATTTCCCTAAAGTTTTTTGTTGAACAAAGTTATAAAAAATAGCTTTCGACTAAACTTCATTTTGGTATACAATTTATATTGGACTTAAGAATTTTCTTATTTGAGCAGGTTTTCCAATAAGTTTGTTGAAAGCCGAAAATCATCTCCCATGTTGAAAAAAAGAACATGAGTGTGTGCATGTTAGCACTCTCATATTCGGGTATATGATGTTGCCATATAAATTTACATGCACTTCGTTTCAGGGATGGGCAGTAGATTTATTTTTATATATTACCCAAGCCGTTATAACAATTTTTTATATATATATTATTATAATAGTTAGAGCGTATAAACGCGCTATTTTTAGCCCGCTAAATTGAATTTATATTAAAGTCGATGCAAAAAAGAAAAAATCTAATATTTATTGAAACAAAAAAATGTAAGAAGCTTAAAACGATTATAAAACTTAAAACATCGCAAAAAGGCCGTAATGAAAAATTTTCAGGAGTTTTTGTTATCAAGAATAAAAACTGGAAGGGACCGTAACGGTTATAAGTGATATCGAATAAGTTTTTTAATAACTGTTATTTTGTGGCTAAAATGAAAAAATCCATCTTAAAAAGTTATTTTTCAACGTAAAAATAAAAGGTCGGATGAAACTCTTAAAAAAGAGTTTTATTTAGCCATCAGAAAATAAAACTCATTTCGGAGGTCGGATGAAACTCTTAAAAAAGAGTTTTATTTAGCCATCAGAAAATAAAACTCCTCAAATGAGTTTTATTTTTACAGTCAAAAAATAACACTCATTTTATGTACAAGGGTACAATTAGTTTGTCATTCCGTTTGAAATTTTTACAATGTCCGTCCAAGACGCCTTAAAGTATTTATCGTTACTTGAAATGCAAAACAACGTAACTAACATTTAGAATTTTTTTCCAATGCCATAAACAAGCATATCAAAATAACAAATATTCGCGAATTGAGTCCCAATATATTTACTGGTATTAAAAATTAGACCTTTACATAGATATTTTTGTACTAAGAATTTATTGCTTTGATTTGGTAAAATTTTATGTTAGTAACGCTTTTTTGTATTTCAACTGAAGATATGTATCTTTACGAATAGCGGAGTTTATTTAATATTAATTGTTATCGTTCTTTGCATAAAGAATATTTTTTTAAAATCAGTTTCTTAATTCTGGTGTATATTGCCTAAGGGTATTGAAGATTCGTCAATGCCAAATATAGCACTCTGATTAAGGTTCAAACGTAGCCAAATAGCTCCAAATTTTTAGAAAAACTAGAACGGCGGGAGAAAGTTTTACTTAAAAATCCAACATTTCTTGCAGCTATATATCTCGATTCGCGGCTTAACTACATTATATCGAAGGAGCCTTTAAAGTTAATGTGTACTCGAAGCCACCTTAAAGAAGTAATCAATCCGATGATCAACCTTCAACAAGTAATGAAGCGCTGCAATCTTCGCCAAATGTTTGCGATACATCACAATCCAACACATCGCTTTTGGGACAGTATTTGAACTCCCTAAACGTAGATAGGAAACTGGAAAGCAATCAAAAAAATCATTTTCGATGATGAAAACCGAAAAGCTTTTTATGAAATAAATAATTTTTCACCTAGGCCCTTATCGATTGATAAACTTCTTTTCGAGTTCTGGGAGGCAAAAAAATACATTATCCATATTTGTGTGTGTGGAAAAAATTATGTTCGTTAAACTAAACATATAATAAACTAATTTCTAGACGTTTTACATGAAAATAAACAAAATAATATCAAAAAAAAAAAAAAATTAAATATGAGTTTTATTTTCTGACGGAAAAAGTAAAACTCCTCAAGTGAGTTTTATTTTCTGACGGAAAAAATAAAAATCCTCAAATGAGTTTTATTTTTGACGGAAAAATAAAACTCTCTTTTTAAGAGTTTCATTCCAACTTTTATTTTTTCGTTGAAAAATAAGTCTTAACTATGGAGTTTAGATCGTTTTCTCAAGATCACCAAAGATTATTAATGAGCTCGTCAATACGAATCTGTTGGTATATGCCACTATAGGTGTTCCTTGACTCTAACATGGAGAGTTTTTGGGGTCACATTTTCAGAAATAACTGTTATTTACGGTCCCTGAAAACTGGGAATTAAGCACGAATAACAAAATCTTTTTAAATTAAAATTTTGTGTTCCCAAAAATTGAAATTACTTTTTGATGAGAAACAAAAAACTATTTAAAATGATAAATTGCATTAAACTGTTTTAGTTAGCGAAGCCGGTGTTTGTTATACCATAGAGGAGAAAATCCTTGCGTTTTGAAGTTTTTGTTTGCGACACTGGTGTTTGTTATTTTTATAAAATTTGTATTACACTTTTATTTAAATAAATTATACACTTAATTCACAAAAACTGTAATGTGAGCTCAGAGTTAAAATTTTTTAAAAAGATCTAGTCAAAACCTTCAAAATGATACCAATAGGCCATGTTTCCTTAGAAATGTGGTGGAAAAACTACATATTTCTATAAAAACTAACAACTAACTAACAAAACATAGCTCGAAAACTAAGCGTTTGCGCCAATTTATTTATTTTTTTCTACTTAATTTTTCAATTTTCTATCACCCTAACTAAACTAGATTTGTAACCATTTTTTACACAAACAAAATTCTTGTTATTTTTTCTATTGTTGGATTGTTGTACAGTTGAACTTCTGTAAGTTGAAAATTGGTGGACAGGCCAACTCACTTGATTTTATTTCTATATCTCAAGGTAAAATATTTGCACCACGCGTGACCACACTTCCACAAGTCGAATTTTTTTCAGAAAATTGTTTGCCATCTTAAATTTTTGTTTTATTTAAAACTAATTAGCATTAAACACTGCGTTTACATTTGCCAGTACTGGCAAGACAGTGAGCATATACATATTAGTTGGCAAAACAATGCAAAAACAAAATAGCTGTAAAAGTGTTTATGTATTAGTGAACAAGTTTGAATGAATTGCTACTGTCTTGCCTATGTAAAATGTCGCTCATTTGCTGCAAGACCGGCATAACTCAAAAAAATCCATTTCGAGATAAACGCGTTTAAAGTTTTTGATTTGCTCTAATAACTTAGAAAAAATAACGATACATTCTCTTCAAATGGGGAAAGTATAAAAGATATAAATATGAATTTTATACACAATATAAAGAAAAACATAGCGAAAAATTCTGCATCACTAACTCCAAAATTGTGATTTTTGATTTATGCTGGCCTTGCAGAAAATGAGCGATATGACATTTATCTTTAGTTAAATAAATAAATTTTGTTGTCTGATTTTCTTGACGATTTTGAGAAAATTGACGATTAGTTCACAAATTTATATGGCAGCCCTGCTTGTAATAAAGCGACACAAAAATATCTAGAACCCATGGTGGAATAAGTAGGTGGCATCGTTACGGCAACAAATACAACATTACAACAAAAATGGAAATTATATCACCGTTTACGTCAAAAAGGGAATTTAAGCTGGCAACCTTGATGTAACAACATTAAAAAAGCGGAAAATTTTTGTATATTTTGCGAATATTATTTTATTTTGATAAATTTTAACACTGCTATAGGCAATTAAATTGCTATTGTTAGCAATTTGGTATCTTCATACCCGTTGTGATGGAGGATGACGACATACCGTCTGGTAGACAGCCCATGGGCGAAATTCCAATGGACGTAAATGGTGTTGACAATTGTACTAAAAGAAGAAGAGTTGATGGCGCGACTCCTCCAGCTATTGTGGATGTGTCGAGCTTGAATGGGGCTGCTCCCAACCGACATAATAGATTTGCTGCACTTGCAGATTTGGAGATTCCAATCGAAAATAATGTCAGTCGTAAAGGCACGCGTAATCCATCGTCTTTGCCTAATGAGCATACTGCCACTACCGGCAAGTCCTTTTGCCCCCCCATTTTTCTGTACAACGTCAACATAAAGCGACTTGTACAGCAACTTGAAGAAATTACGCCGAAAATTTTGTTTAAAATAAAAAATGTAAATCAGCATAAAAGTAAACTCTATTTGTCAGATGCTGCAGTACATGCTGACATGATGGCCCTTTTAAAGGAAAGGAAAATCAGCTCATACTCGTTCACTCCTAAGGAAAATAAACAAATGTCCTTGGTCATACGTGGGTTATACAACAAAATTTTCATTGAAAAATGATTTTGATACTGGGCTCTTTCTTGTAACTTTGGTGCCTGGGAAAAAATTAAATGATGTTTCCCACATAAAATTCTTGCTCAGTCAATGTATTGTTTGGGAAAAACCAAAACGAAAGGATAACGAGATCCAATGCCGCAACTGTCAACTCTGGGGACATATTGCGATAAATTGTAATGCACAATTTAAATGTGTTAAGTGCAATCTAAAACATGAGCCCAAAGAGTGCTCCCGTAACAATGAGCAGGAAAAAACAACATCCGAACCATGCTGTGTAAACTGTGGTGAATCTGGCCATCCAGCAAACTGGCGTGGCTGCCCTGCATTTAAGAAATATCTTAATAACAAAAAGGAGCGTTTAAAAAAAGCACGCGAGGAAAGAACAACAGTATCAAACAACGTTGACAGAGCTTTAAGGTCTGCGCCAGTTACACAGGGTAGATCTTATGCCAGTCATTTCCACTCAAATGAAAATGTTCCAAAATCATCAATAATTCAGGAGTTTATGAAACTCGCTGATTTTTTTATGGGACCTGAGCTGACCTTAGAGCAAGAAATTAACAAATTTCTTGGTGAATACAGAATCATGTCTGAAATAGATGCAAAAGCAGAGTTTTTGCGCCTCTTCAATAAAGTTAAAGGCTCCAATGGGCCTTAGATTTCTTAACCTGCTGTCCTTCAATGTAAGATCTCTTGTGGAAACAAGTCGTCGAATAGATCTTAATAATACATTATTTCACAACAACATTGACATTGGCTTCATTCAAGAATGCCATCTGAAAACAAATAGAAAAGTAGTACTAAGAGGTTACGACTTTTTGTATGATAACTCACCTATTGGAGTGGCCATTGCCATAAAAGAAAAAATTTCATATAGTCGTTATAGTATTAGGGGCATAAAGTTCTTTTGCACCTTTATTACAATAGAATCCAATTCAAATGGTTCACGGAAAAAATTTCTAGTGGGATCTGTATACATACCCTGCAATTTTCCTACGTTGGAGATTTACGATGGACTAAGCAAAATATTAGACGCGGCTAATAGTTTTGATGGCATTATATTGGGCGGAGATTTAAACGCAAAAAATCAGGAATGGGGTGATACTTTTGAGAATTCCAATGGTAAAGTCCTACACAGTTGGCTTCAGGACCATGCAGTGGACGTTTTACGCCTCTGTGACAATTGTCCATCCTTTCCAAATGGTTCTTCATTCCTAGATCACTTTCTGGTTAGTGCTTACCTTATTAACGACAGTCTCCCAAATTTTAAAATGTCAAGCCTCCCAACATTTTCGGACCATTTTCCAATTAAGCTGGAACTACAATTAGATTTATCCGAGCTTGTAATGCGTTCTCCACGTTTCTCTAATTCTTATAAAAAAACCAACTGGAATCTGTTTCGTCGCGACATGGAAATCTCTTCACTAAGTATTATGCCTGCCGAGGATAATAATTTGCAAAATTTTGAAATTGATGACCTAATTAACGAATTTAATTCCAAATTTAACTCAATTCATAATGCCCACTCAGAAAGAATTGAATTTAAAAACAACAAGACTCCATTGTCAGAACAAGTAAAAAAATACTTCTCTATTAAGCATAGATGGCAGAGGAAGTTGAAAAAAATCTATCACCGTACGGGAAATAGACTAAGTTATGAATACAATATATTGTCTAAACAAATACAATTGCTTAAAATCATTATCAAGGAACTTGTTAACTTGGATCAAGCTAAAAAGTTCAATGAGAGATTAGAAAATATTAGGCCTGGTCCCACAGCTTTTAAGGAAATCTACAATGTCATCGGTAACAAAAAATCCCCTTTTTGTCAACAAATTGTTATAAATGATACCGTTATAACTGATGACAATGAAAATGCCCATCATTTCCTTAATTATTATTCATCAGTATATTCTGAGGAACTGCCAGAAAGAGCTGTCACCGACCTGGATCAGCGTGTCTCAGCATGTCTGAATGTTGTTTCCGATCACATTTACTCCTTTGACAGATCATTTAACGCTTTGGAGAGCAATGATTCTTACCACTTCACCAATTTTCAAACAGTTAAAGGCATCGTAAAGGTTATTAACAACAAGAAATCTTATGGTATTGATGGGATTTCAAATTTTGTGATTAGAAAGTTCCCCGACACCACTCTGAATCTGCTGACAATTGTTTTCAATAACTGCCTTAATAATGGATACTTCCCCACAATGTGGAAGTCGGCTAAGATCATACCCATCAAGAAGGGGAAAAACAGCGATAAGATTGAAGACTTCCGTCCAATATCAATGTTATCAAATATTGGTAAGATTTTCGAGCACATCCTGAAATTGAAGCTTGAAAATGAATTTGTGGTCAACCCAGTGTCAGCATACCAATTTGGCTTTAAACGGTATCATTCTACTCAACATGCGCTTCTAAAATTTCATACTGATGTGGTTAATAATTTGAGAAATAAAATCTGCACAGTTGCCATATCCCTGGACATTGAAAAGGCGTTTGATTTAGCATGCCACAAAGGAATTCTGTACAAGCTGGTGGATCTTAATATAGACCCATTTTTAATCAAATTGTTTTACAGTTATTTTTCGGACCGAAAATTTAGCGTTCAAATCAACGATGCATCTTCCAACATTGGTATGGTTAAAAGCGGTGTTCCTCAAGGGAGTGTGCTGGCGCCGTTTTTATTTAACATTTTTCTACACGATTTCCCCCACTCGGTTGGAAATTCAAAGGCAATTCTGTATGCGGACGACTGCATGATATATTCTCATGACGAATCCCCTATACTGGCTCTGAATAGTGCGGCCCTCCACCTCGGAGCTATAAACGTTTTTTACAAAACCTGGGGCATTAGAATAAATGCTTCCAAATCTGAGGCCATTTGCATTAGAAACGCATCTGGAAAGTGCGCAGATTTGTGGTGCCGCAAAGCAAACTTCTTCATCTATCTCTTGATGGTGCTGAGATACCTTTCAAGTCTAATATCAAATACCTTGGTGTTAATTTTAATAACTTGTTAAAATTTAATCATCATGGAAGATTGGTTCTTACAAAAGCAAAGCGCATCTCTGGTATGTTTTCCAGTCTGATGAACAGTAGATTTCTTCCCCAGAATACAAAGCTTTTGCTGTACAAGGTCGCAATTCGATCAGTCATGGTATATGCATTTCCGATCTGGTTCACCATTTCCCCTATTGTAGCCAAAGAGTTGGAAATTTTTGAAAGGAAAATATTGCGGAAGTGCATAAAAAGGAATTTTGAGAGTTATACGAAAAGATTTTCTAACAAATATATCTACGAAAACTCCTCGGTCGCGCCCTTTTGTAGATATGCATTGATGCTACAAAATAAGTTTGTTAATAATCTCGTTCATAATGACAACAACTTTATGAACGAGATTTTTGATGCTGAAAAAAACACGAATTGGTCAACATATCCTTATATCTCACCAATTGGTGTCCTTTCGGAAAATTTTGATGAAGTCCCGGTCTTGTTTATGCTGCCAGATTTTTACCAAAAGACTCATCCTGGCTCTCATAGAGGCTAGGTTTAATTTTTTTATGACCTGTGATATACTTTTAACAAACTTAAAATTTATTTATTTATTATATACTTACAATTTAATTTTGTATCTTCGGGTACTAAGCATTGTTTAAAATTTTTCCGATTAACGTTTATACAAACATTCGTTTGATAACTTAAATGAAACTCTGTGATATGAAGGTATACCCTGTTTTGATATTTTATTTAACAGTATGTTAATTAGTTTTAAGTGTTTTTATATTATATTTTTTGTTAACAGATTCGCTCTGTTTGTCATTGTAAATGTCGGGAGCAAACATTGTTTAAGGCCAGTTTACACGGTAATACAATGTATTACGACTTTGTAGAATCAAAATATTATGAAATTCTCTCCGTGTTTAAAATAAAAAAATAAAAATCTTTTGTAAGTATAATTCATGTTTACACGGATGGTATAAGTAAAATCAAAAATAATAACAAAAAAACAGATGGTTGCAGTTTTAAATTTTTACAAAAACAACATGAAAATTTCCTGAGTTGATTTTAGTTGTTTTTGTAATTGTATAAAAATGCTACCACCTTCAATATACTCCGTTAAAATGCACCTCTGGTGTGATAAAAATACATAAGTTTCTAAAATGGTTTAGAAAAAAACCATTTACCGACCGCTTGTCAGATTTTGTATTCGTATTCTCTCTTACTCAATGCATTTTGCTTTTACATGATATAATTTCTCTCATTCTACATTATGTCGTAATACAATGTATTACCGTGTAAACTTGCCTTTAGCTATATCAAAACGTATCCATTATATATTTAAAATTTTCAAATTGCAAGCTGCTTATTCTTTTAATGTGTATTAGAACAAGACAAATACAGTTCTAAGATTTACTATGTTATACTTTCGATTTGTATCTCATTTTCTGTAATAAGATTAAAAAAAATAAGTCTCAATAAAAAAATTTACTTACTACTTACTTACGTCAAAAAGTACTTTAAACAAAAATCAAAGCGTGCCGCTGAACGTGATGAAATAAATACATTTTTAGCCAATTTGTATTTAATTATGGTCAATATCTTATTTATTTTAATTTAAAATTATCAAAAACTTTAATAAAATACAATAATCACAACACAAAACGTGGACTTTTTGTAAACATAAACAAAACTTTGACATAAACCTAGACAAACAATGTAAGAGCAAAAAATTTTCATCTGGCGTAGTGCTGCCACCTGTTTATTCCACCAAAATCGAAAATCCGGAGAAATACGAAATGTACCAACATTATATTTTGATCTTTTATTCCATTTCATGGAAGTGAAATATTATTCATGGCAATTGTTCCTACATGAATGGCACAAAGTATACAGAGATGAAAAAAGTGACGTATGAAAAATCCCTAAATCATTTGCGAGGGCAGCTTTCGAAGAAAGAGAAAGAAAACGTTTTTTGTAAGCGAAGTGACAATGCGTAAAAACAGGCCGCTACTATCTACACAAATTTCATAATCAAAACAAAAAACGCAAAAAGGGCAGATTTCGAAGAAAAAGACAGAAAAAAACACAATATTTTCTGTCTCGTGACGCCTCTGTATACTCTGTGATGAATGGTGGAAGAGGTAATATGAGGCGAGTCAAAAGAGTACTTATGAAATTAACCGTCTGGCTTTGGTTACCTGGAAGGAACAATTGTTTACGGTACTTAATGAACCTGTAACCAATGCTGTTTTAAATTCATTGATGAGAAAAGAAGGGGTAAGACCATAAAACGGTCTTTGATACGGGATGTTATCAACTGCTATGTAGAGTTGGGTTTCGATGAAGAGGATGAAATGGACAATAAAAAATCTACCGAATTGTTGGCTGAATATTGGGACATTTTACTTAAGTAATCATCCAAAAATCCCGAGGAAATGGAATTGGAATTGGAATATAATCTCAATCAAGTGATGGTAGTTTTCAAGTACATCGAAGACAAAGACGTCTTCCAGAAATTCTATTCGAAAATGTTAGCCAAACGTTTAGTTAATCGCACATCAGCCTCTGATGATGCTGAGGCGGTTGTGATATCCAAATTAAAGCGAACTTGTGGCTATAAATATACCATAAAACTACAACGCATGTTCCAGGATATCGGTTTGTCAAAGGACTTAAACAATAATTTCAATCAACACTTGCAAAGCAACAATATACCAATGTAAATTGATTTAAGCATTAGAGTTAGTCCTCTGGCTCATGGCTTTTCCATCAGAGTAATCCGATGTTAAAATCATTTTTTTTTCTGAAACTTTGTTCTTTTACAGGTTTTACAAATTTTACTCAACGCTAAACTTTTAACCTGCACCGATGATGAAAATTCCCTTACACCGAATTCCATGATGGAATTATATCTAGATTACAAGAACAAAAAGCAACATCAACCAACCTTTGAAGACTGAACTTAAGGTCGAACAGGCGGCCGTACATAAACACATTGAGGAGGACCGGAAGCTGCTTATTCAAGCAGCCATAGTACGCATTATAAAAATGCGCCCGAAGGCTCAATAATACTCAACTCATAACAAAAGTACTCAATCAATTGTCATCACGTTTTACGCCTAAAGTACCGGTGGTTAAGAAATGCATCGAAAAGTAATATTTAGAAAGAATGAAGCGACAAAAAGACACAGTTATTTGGCGTAAATAAGAAAACTTTGGGCCGCGTGAATAAAAAGGTAGCTTTAGCTAATACTTGAAATTTTGAAGTTTAAACTAGCTTTGAGGTGAATAAAAATTTGAGTTAAAGCTAGTACTTTATACTGACTAGTAAAAACTAGTTTTCCTAGTGTTGACTCAAAAAATGTGTGAATAAAAACGAGTGAATGCTTAAAATGACTAGTTTTTGCTTAATTTTTTTAAGCTTATGATTGGGGTGCTTGAAGTATGTATTTTACAACAATATTTAAAAAAAATTGATTTTTTTTGTTTAATTTTATGAACGTTGGCCAAAGAAAAGAATATATCCTAAGAGCAGATTTTCATCCAGAAGTTTATTTAAAATTATTTATTTTTCGGAAAAATATCTAAAATGGTAAAATCTCTGTAAATGTCACATATACATTTAAATATGTACATATCCCTGCAGGAAATGTCACTAGTGAATTTCTACTGATTCACTGTTGACACAGTCACCAGTACTAGTGACATATTATACCCCAGGCAATGTTATTTACAATAGACATTTAACATGTGCGTGGCATTGGAAATCTACTACTGGCGTTGGTACTACTGACTAGGTAGTTCCATTGGGAACATATGTAGACATTGAAACTAGAGAATCGCTAGTACATTTTAGTAAAAGTATTTTACACTTTTTGTAAGAATACGAAGTCATAACAATCTTTTTTTATCATTTCTTCAGCTTTTATAGGAATTGTACTTCTCAGTTGTTATTGATAAAATCTTTTTCGTATTAAATCCAAATATAGTGGCAAATGTAATGTAGTGTAGACACTTCGTTGACAATGTCACCAATATAGTCGACAAAACTGGTGACTTGGAGACACTTGCACCCAGGTTTCCTTCAGGGATGTTGCAGTTTACCACATCAAAAGAATTACTTGAAAGCAAAAATAAAGTAATAAATATATATTATTTTTGTTGTTGCTTTCTACAGAAATTCACTTTTTTGTAGATTCAATTTTTTTGCAGATTCAATTTTTTTGTAGAAAGCAATTTTATAATTAGGGCCTTAATTTTTATAAATTTTTTTAAAACAAGTTACACAATAATAAATAACAATCCTTGATAAAGTTCGGTACAGACTTTTGCCATAGAAAGTCTGTGTTGCATTTTTTAAATAAAATAAAAACAATTTTTGAAAAGGAAAAAATGAAATAAAAATATCAATACACAGTACTTGTTAACGCTTCAAGACATAAAAAAGGAAATAAAAATTTTTTGTACTTATATTCTGTTTTATACATTAATATTTTTGAAAATAAGTTTAAAAAAATTTTAATTTTTGACATTTTTGACATTTTTGCACTTTGTAATTAATTTAATTTAATAGTCACATTTTCCAGCGTTTGCTTCCCTTTTTAAGCACTAGCTATCTAGCACTAGCAAAGAGTTATTCACACTTTTTGTAGTTTAAACTTTTCAGCATAGCTAGTACTGAAAAGTAAAAGCTAGTGCTAGTACTTAGTAATAGCTAGTATAAGCTACATTTTTATTCACTCGACCCTTTGTCTCGATTTTAATATTGAGCATGTATTTGTGTATTTATTTTGCCGCTATCGTCATCGACGAGGAAAATGAAAGGGAACAGACATTTGTGGTTTTCTTATCTTTTTGAAAATAACATTTACAAACATTTTACATTATTTTATAGTTTTTTAAAAAATATTAATTTCTTTTCATGCAACTTTCTTTTGTTTGTTTCCTTTATTTTTTAAACTGCTTTTGTTTATTTTCGAAACATCGTTGTATTGATTTCTATAAATTTTTAAGAATTAAAAAAAATCTGGATAATTGATTATTTGTTAAACATATTTATTCAACTTAAGGTCGTATAAACAAATTGTTTTTATAGAAGTAATGCTGACTTCCAAAATATCAAAACACATTGCAGTTATGCGGTTTGGATATTATTTCAATACAAAGTAACGTGCTGTTTTATTTACTTTAAAAAAATGTCAACTAAGTTATTGATGCAGGAGGTCTACTCTCTATTGCGATGCGAAAACAATTTCAATGCGAAAGCTAAATGCTAACTTCTATCTAACTCTCTATCACTTTCGCAAAATTTTCTGAAAATGAAGCAATAGTGGCAATAAAAATTAAAGATGTCGCGGATTTACAGTAATGAAATGCCAAAGTGTGTAAAAATATTTGAAAATAGAAATTTTAAATAAAATAAAGTGACGATTTACGTAAAGAAAAAAAAAAAATAAAAAGATGCGAAAGACATATACATACGTAAGTGTATTAAAGAGTACCAATCGATAGATTTGCTACAATTTTCTTTCGCATCGTAATAGAGAGTAGTAATAGTAGTAGTTTGCCTTTTGTTTGCGCATCAATAACTGTTATACATTTAGGGACGTATGGTCAATGTTTAAATGGTTGCGTTTAGGAATGCATGACTTTGTTCGGTTGCAATGCAAATGACGATTTGGAATTCACGCTTACTCAACTGATTACTCGAAAGTGCAGAAATCTGCTTATAGCTGTGTTCTATATAAAATATTTAAAAATTATTTGTTTTTTTTTTTTTTTTTTGCTTTGCACTGCAATAGCAATATGCTAAGCACAAGTTTTGTTCATAAAAATGTTTAGGATAAATTCTGGGAAATATTTGAAATAAACAACAACAGCCGTTTAAGTGCAAATTTAACCAGCAACCCAAACACCATTTTCGGATGATCGAGAAAACAAGGTTATACAAAAATGTAGTTAAACTATTATTTTGTCATGAAACATTAAAAATATTTGTTTGTTTAATAAAAGCTTTTACGATCATGTCTTCACCTTAAGAACCTAATTATTAATAATTTACATAACTACGTATTCCTCTTCCTCCTCTTTAACTTTTGTCCTGTCGTAAAAAACAAAAAACATGGTTTTTTACCTTTATATTTTTCTTGTGTAGTTTTAAATTGAATAACAATATTTTACTAATATATTTTTTATATTTAAGACCGCATTTAGATCTATGCAATTAACGCCGAGTTTTTTTCTATTTTCTTTTAAAGTAGTTGCTACGAAACTTTTTTCACAATTACATTTACATTTTTTTCAAGGATTTTTTCAACTTTTTCAACCCCGTTTTCTTCCCTAGACCTCTTGTTAACAAACAAAAAGTTGCATGCGAAAGTTGTGTCACGATTCAATGCGATAGTGGCCGGTGCCACTCGCACGGTTCGCGTGCACTGTCTATTTGTCACACTGGTAACTAACAATTTTTCAGCCGGGCTATGACTCGTCGGGCATGGGCGGGTGTTCGTTGCAAATGGACGTGCATAAAACATTATTTTATGTACCAGTGTATTTGCCTAACTCACAAAAAAATAGAAACCGCGGCGCAAAAGAAATTAAACCGAACCGCACAGAAAACAAACGCGAGATACAATACCTTTTGTGTTTTGGGGATTTAGATGTAATTAAATCCCTGGCTGGCCCTCCCTCAGCATCCATCCTGATGCTTGACCATGGTAGCTTAGTAGCCGCAAGTTCAAGCTACCCCTAAAACGAATCTTCACCACCAAATACCTTCCTTAACCCCCTCTACACTTCCATTTTTAAATTAAACCCGATTTTCTTTTAAATTTTCATCAATTCAAAGTTCAACAAGAAATTTTATTTACAATATCTTTAAATAACTTAAATATTAATCAACCGATTTATTTTACTTACAGTCAACACCGCCAGAATGAAAATTTAGCCTAGCACCCTATTCAAACCCCTACATTAGCGCTAATATACTGGTGGAATCGAACTGTTCTTTACACTGACTAAATTGTCACTCCTACGGACGTTGATTGAGGTTCATACAGAACCGAGCAAAAGCGATTATTACTACTATACAAAACATTACATCAAAGTACTACTGTACCCAAATCTTTGAGGTACTCTTTAACTGATTGTAATTTTTAATCACTTCACCTTGCATTGAGAAATTCTTCATACAAATTTTCTAACTTTTTATACCCACACCACAATAGTGGAGAGGGTATTATGCATTTGTGCTGATGTGTGTAACGCCTTAAAATATTGGTCATAGACCCACCTTAAAGTATACAGATCGTCTTAGAATCTTTTTCTGAGTCGAACTAACGATGTCCGTCCGGCTGGCTGGCATGTAACCTTGTGCGCAAAGTACAGGTCGCAATTTTGGAGATAATTTGATGAAATTTTGGTCATAGGTTCTTATTGACACAATGACCAAGCCTATTGAAAATGGGCTGAATCGTAGGACCACGAGGGAAGATAGGGGCAATATCTGCCTCTCAAACCGATTTTAATAAAATTTAAAACATAGATAGATCCATATCTATATGGACACATTAGCTGTACAGTTTTTCAAAAATAGGACCACAAGGGGAGGTAGGGGGCAATTTCTGCCTCTCACAAACTTTCAAACCGATTTTCATGAAGTTTATAAGCATAGATAAATCTATATTTATATGGACACATAAGCATGATGTGTTTTTAAATACTGTGGTGTAGGGTGTCATATGGTCGGGCTTGACCGACTATACTTTCTTACTTGTGTTTTTTTTTAAATTTGTATGACAAAATACTTTAAGTGAGGTGAAGTGTTTTATAAAATAAAGGGGTTAATTGAGTCAAAATTTGTATCACTAGGTATGTCTTCAATCTGGTTTACTTTAAACACAATCTTAATTAAAATAAACTCAACTATAAAGATCGTTAGTTCTAATCGATTTTACTCAGAGGTTTGGATTTAACACAATCTCAACTTGATACAATATTGGTTTTCATACGTTCTACTGGGAGATGCAACATTAATTTTAGTTGATACAGGGTATGTTTTCTGTCTTTGTTTACTTATAATCTAGCATTATGGGGCGAGTGGGTTGTAGCAATTTAAATCAAATTCAAAACCCAGCCAAACTGTGGCTTATACGAGGGGTGGCTCTAAAACGATTTTTTCTTCTATCTTTTTTTCAAATTTACAATAACTTTACTTGAGTTTTTTTTCTATCCTTTTTCAACTTTACAATGACTTTACTTTGTGTTTTTTTTTCTATCCTTTTTTCAAATTTACAATAACTTTACTTTGTGTTTTTTTCTTTTTTATGTTA
This sequence comes from Pollenia angustigena, assembly GCA_930367215.1. Classification (NCBI taxonomy): domain Eukaryota; kingdom Metazoa; phylum Arthropoda; class Insecta; order Diptera; family Polleniidae; genus Pollenia; species Pollenia angustigena. Next base: position 79,044,553 of record OV884058.1, on the reverse strand, counting down.
CAGTTTCAGAATTAATCTAATTCTGAACTTATGTTTGCCATTATTTCAATTGGTTATACTTAAAAATTACGGTTCACAAATTTATACCGGGGGTAATCTACTTAGGTCTACTCAAAGATTTAGCACCACTCTCTTTTAAAATTTTCACGGGTTACGCTTTCCGTCCCGACGGCCTAGAAATTTCAACGTTATAGTATCTTAAACCATACAAGAGGTGTTTTGGTTTGGTCATTTAAAATTCAAAGTTAAATCAGTTTGCTGTTATTGCGAGGTGCTGTCTTAAATTGGCCCTCCGTGCAGGTCCACAGTTCGAATAATTTTGAAATATCTACGTGATATGGTTTTAGCTGGGGTTTCTACACATTAAAATTGCGTCTCGATTTCTATGATATATTTTGTAATTGGTTCTGGGCTAAGCAAACAAAGGGAAATCAAATTAGACGCTACCCGAATCACTCTTGGCTTTTATTTCCTTTTTTTTTATTTAGTTTTCGTGAAAATTCCAAATACTTATGGTTTCAGATTCGATACGCATTGGTGTTATAATTCAATCTATTCAAACTTTATGCATTTACTTCATTAAAAATTTATATGAGTTGTGTCTACTTTACGTTTAACCACCAGATCACGTTCGACATTTATTTCTGATTTTCACGAGACTTCAAAATTAAGCTAACTCTAGTCTTACACGGGGTAGGCTCAACTTTGTTTATTAAACAATCATATATTACATGTAGTTTCACTTGAATTTAAAAAAAATTAATTTATTTTCCAAAAATTGTGCCGACTATGTATTAGCCTGGTTTTGTACGAATTTCAAACTTTTTTCCCGATATTTGTACCCCGGCTTGTTAAAAAAAATTGCAAAAACGAATTTTAAATCCCTAGATCGTGCGGGATTTCACCCAACTGACAATCTACAACTGACCCAAGGGAAGGTATTACCCTGGTATATTAAAAAAAACTGTGTTACTTATCTTTTCAAATCCTCGGTATGAATGATGCTTATAGTTGTCCGTGGATGTTGGTATTTTACCGTTGTTTAAAGATGGATAGCCTTTGCTATTGTGGGCTAAGGATGTTGATATTTAACCTTGGTTGAAGATGGCTGACGTTAGTTTTCCGTTTCTATTAAATTCTGATGTTTAAAGTTGTGTCAGGGTTGTTCGCGGTTGTACTTAGATTTGACTCTAGATGTCCCTGGGTGTGACAAATAAACGTTACTTACATTGGTTTTCCGATCTCAATCGGTGCTGGTGGATACAGTTTAATCACCCGGTTTTCCCGATTTCGAACGAGGTGGCTGTTAGCAATTGGTTAAAGATGATATATTTCCGTGTACGGAAGTTGCTGTGTATGGCCGACTTTGACCCTTGTTGGTGGGTAAACGACGTTTTGGGAATCCCCTTACTTGTCGCTTGCAGGCTGATTTGGCGACTGACCAGTCATGACAGGCAAGGTGTCCTAATTCTTTCAGGGTTCACAAATATATTTCCATTTATTGTCGCCACTTTACAATTACCGAAATTTGATACTTACATATTTTTTTTTCAACGAGAGATGTCCCTTGATCTTGTCCAAGTCCATACACCGACCAGATAGAGGCGCTGTAAACTGTCCAACGGCCGATGTTTTAAGAATTTAGTTGCGCACGAGTAGTATGTTTATGTATGTCCTAGACCAACTTTTCCATACAAAAGTTGGCTGCATGTTGTAAGTGCTGCCAAGTTTTTATTATATGGGCCATTTTAGTGCTTTTTTTTGAAAAATAAAAAAAAAAACGCCTAAAATATTTATAATAGGAATGGGAATTTAAAAACCGGGAAACCAAAATACCAACAAAATGGGTATTTTGACGGGATTTTAGCGTCGACTTGAATATTAATTTAAGATTTTAGTTGTTCTATATATATATAAAATAGGCAAATGGTTTGAAGGTTATCTATTTTGATTACGCTGCATCGGCTTTCTAGCTACTATATGGAAAAATAAAAAAACACTACAAATTTGTTAAAAATACTGTTTAGGTACAAATACGAATATGAGTGTAAAAGGGAAATGACGTGTAAAGAAGGTTGTTTATTTAGTATGTGTGAAATTTTTGTTAGGTATGAAATTTCTTCGTGTACGTGTCAGTCTTGAAGATTTTAAAAATTTTGTGAGGGATGATAATTTTACTTGTGCGTTTTCGTATTAAAGATAAAACTGATCGTGGAATAATTATTTTTAGTTTTTTCAGTTTTTGTGTGTGCTTAGAATAGTTAATGACTTTGTTGTATAGGTTTTCTAGTGACTTTTTATATACATACCTCGGTAGGCTTGTGGGATAGTGAGCTAGTCTATTAGTATAAGGGTTGCATATTTGATTATCACCAGAGACCCTGGTCTGTTTCACTACAACGGACTTAATGGGCTAAGTAACTATTTAGATTCATGCTTTCGACATTATTTATAAAAATATTTAACCATATTAAAATATCCCTACAGTAGCAAATACGAATAGGATAAAAGGGACATGACGTGTAAAGAAAGTTGTTTATTTAGTGGCAGGTGTTAAATTTCTTCGTGTACGTGTCAGTCTTGAAGATTTTAAAAATTTTGTGAGGGATGAAAATTTTACTTGTGCGTTTTCGTATTAAAGATAAAACTGATCGTGGAATAATTATTTTTTTTAGTTTTTTTCAGTTTTTGTGTGTGCTTAGAATAGTTTATGACTTTTCTGCATCGGTTTTCTAATGACTTTTTGCTTTGAATACCTCGATAGGCTTGTGGGATCAACCACTTTTTTATATCAACAGCAACCGGCTGCACATTAGTTTTAATTACATTTAACAAATAGAAGGAGTTATCATTTTTGGGTTTTGTTAATCTTAAATAGAATTATATATATATATATATATATATATATATATATATTTTTTTTTTGCTTAAAGTTCCTCGGTAGGTTTGTGGGTAGTGAGCTAGTCTATCAATATGAAGATTGCAGATTTGATTATCACCAGAGACTCTGGTCTGTTTCACTACAACGGACTAAAGGTCAAAGTAACTATTAATCGGTTAATTAAGTTAGCATATAATTTTTGTTTATAACAGTTACTAAGCATTTTCTAAAAACATTTGCAGATAGTTTCACTATTACACAATGTTTATCACCTTTAATTTTTTTCCTAGTTTGATATTCTACATTGACGGTTTAACGAAGAATTTTGCTATAGATTGATACTATACAATACCAGTTTGATACTCTACATCTTCAGTTTAATGAAGAACTTTTCTATGGTTTGACACTCTAGAATGACAGTTTAATTTAAAATTTAGTTCAATCTATGCTTATGATAGAGTTATTTTGTGAGGGATGATAATTTTTTTTGCTTGCGAATATTCATATTGACGATTTACTTAGGATTTTTCTAATCATATGTGTGTTTATGCAATCGACAAATGGGGAAAGATATATAAAGGGTGGTTAAATTGTAAGGGCCGATGTTTTTTCCGAATTTTATTTGACATTTCTCTATTTCAGACTTACTCAATTTGAACCATGGAGAGATACACAATCCAACAACGTGTTCAAGTTATCCAGACTTATTATGAAAATGGGCGTTCAAATCAAAATGCATATCGTGCAGTGATGAGGCACATTTTCACCTCAGTGGATTCGTCAATAAACAGAATTGCCGCATTTGGGCGAATGAGAATCCAAGAGTGATTGTCGAAAAACCAATGCACCCACAAAGAGTGACTGTTTGGTGCGGTTTATGGGCTGGCGGCATCATCGGGCCGTATTTTTTCCAAAATGAGGCCGGTCAGGCAGTTACTGTGAATGGTGTTCGCTATCGTGAGTTGATAACGAACTTTTTATGGCCCGAATTGGAAGATATGGATGTGGACGATATGTGGTTTCAGCAGGGCGGTGCCACTTGCCACACAGCTAACGAAACAATGGCTCTTTTGCGCAACAAATTCAATGGCCGTGTTATCTCACGTAATGGCGATGTCAATTGGCCGCCAAGATCATGTGATTTGACACCGTTGGACTTTTTTCTTTGGGGTTATTTGAAAGAAAAGGTGTACGTCGATAAGCCAGCAACAATTCAAGAGCTAAAGGATGAGATAATTCGGCACATTAACGGCATAGAACCTCCATTATGCCTCAGGGTCATCGAAAATTTGGACCATCGGATGGAGGTGTGCCGCCGTGGTCGCGGCGCCCATTTGGCCGATATTTTGTTCCATACATAATTGAATAATACCAATATATCATAATAAAATAAAATTACAATAATTTCCTAAATAGTTTGTGTTTTATTCAAAATCAACATCGGCCCTTGAAATTTAACGTTTGTGGCTAGTGAGCTAGTCTATCAATATGAAGATTTGACTATCACAAGAGACGCTGGTCTGTTTCACTACAACGGACTAAAGAGCTAAGTAACTATTGATCGGTTAATTAAGTTAACATATAATTTTTGTTGATAACACTTAATAAACATTTTCTAAAAACATTTACAGATAGTTTCACTATTACTCAATGTGTATAACCTTTTATTTTTTTCTTTCTAGTTTGATACTCTATAATATAAGTTTAATGAAGAATTTTTTTATGGTTTGATACTCTACAATGACAGTATAGTTAAGAATTTAGTTCAATCCATGCTTAGGATACACTTCATACAGTTAATAATTATACATTATACATACAAATACAATAAAATTTCCATTTAATTAACCATCGTACATGGTTTATTAATTGTTTTGATATCATTTAGTAAAAGTTTATACATATATAGTATAAACTTGAAGTCGACTATACCAATAGAATATTAAATGTTACTGAAAAAAGGAAATCATATTACAAAATCAATTAAGATGATCTAAAAAAGAGTTTTACATAGGAGTTTTGAATATTTAATAAGGAAATATCTATTATATCTACTTATAATTATCAGTTAGGAATTTAAAGATAACAAATTTTTTTTATAATTATTACAGCTTTATATGTTTTTTTCTAGTTTATTAACCATACATTATCATACCATACCATTATAATCCATGGAATATTAAACAATTTAAAATAGTTAAATCAGCAAAAGAAAATCACAAACTTTATTTATTTATGTAAAACCTTACTCCATTTATCATTTATTTATACTTAATATATACTAATACCATGAAATGAATAGTTCAATAACCATATTATATGGTTTATTTAATGTTTTTGTATACCGTTTCATAATTCCTATAATTTGTTTTCCTATTATTTCCCCTACCAGAAATGGATGACCGAAACTAAAAAAAAAAAAAAATTTTACTAACACACTTGCAACAATTTTACTTTAGTTGCACCACTCTAACATATATGTTAGAGTAGAACAACTGAAAACACCACAAAAAATGCCAATTTTTTTTTAATTTTTGTTATACATACGCCCTACAAGAAATGGATGACCGAAACTAAAAAAACAAATTTTTTTACTAACACACTTGCAACAATTTTACATTAGTTGTACCACTCTAACATATATGTTAGAGTAGAACAACTGAAAACACCACAAAAAAAAACAATTTTTTTTTTTAATTTTTGTTATACATACGCTTTACTGGCTAATATTTGTGAAAATTTGTGAATTGTTTAAATTAAATACTGAAAAATATTTTAATAATTATTAAAATAAATAAAGAAAATCCAAAGGATTTGGGTAAGTTATAAAAATGCGAAAAAGAAAAACGCGAAGCTGAAGATGCAGAAAAGCCTAAACAAAATTTGGATGAAGCCAAAAAGACTCATGTCCGAAGATCCCAGTTGGCCAGCTGCATATTTGAATGGGTCGAAAATTAACAGAAACGTTAAAATCTATGGATGGGCACATCGTTTAAGACGTCAAGGCAAAGGTTTAATTTGTTATTTACATTACGGATTTTTACAATGTTTGGTACACTAAAACCTGTGCCAGAAGGCAAATCGGTAAGTTTCGTTTCGTGAACAATATTGTAGAAACTCATTTATTTGTTTTATGCACCAGGTGGACACGAATTGCATGTAGATTACTGGGAATTAATTGGTTTGGCTCCTGCTGGCGGTGCTGAAAGTATTCTTAATGAAGAGGCTCATCCCGATGTTCAGTTGGATAATCGTCATATTATTATTAGAGGCGAAAACATTTTCCGTGTTAATTCTTCCACCTGCAGTGAATGGTGTAAACGCATACGTACAGCAGTCAACTTGACTTGGTTGCATTGTAAGGAGCCAGAGTTGGTTATACGATATTCAGAGGTATGTTATCATGAAAATTAGTTTTTAAATAAAATTAAGTCGTCTTTTTTTTGTATTTTACAGTATTTTGCAAATTGTAGCGAAAAACACAAATCTAGCACTTCTTGATCGCACAGTGACCTCTTTAGTGTGTGCTCTTTACAATTGTGGGGAATCAGACACTCTTTATGGTTTAACAAATTGTTTAAAAAGTTGTTGTTAAAAACTAAACACGGCAAACGTTTCGAATGGATACAATATGTAGCAGAATTGTACAATGATATTTAAAAACAGCTAAATGGTGTTTGATCTAGCCAAACGTTTTGCAAAAACCAATAACTTTTTAATAAAACTATTGGTTACGAGCAACGTCTAATATTTAATAAAAAAAACTTATCATCTGACGTTTATGAAAGGAGGAATAACTGTTACGGTCCCAATTTTATAAAGCCTTTTTGCAATATTCCCATTCTTTAAATATTTCACTTGGTTTTTGCTTAAGCCAACCTTTGGTTAACATTGATGCTATAGATGTAAACATATACTTAGGAATGATTCTAAGGAAACTACAAGATATTCTGGTAGTGTATAAGATCATTCCTTAGTATATGTACTTATCTATAGCATCAATGTTAACCAAAGGTTGACTTAAGCAAAAACCAAGTTTATAAAATTTAAATTACCTCATAAGACAAAAAATAATTATTTATTTAGTTAATTTATTTTGTAAAAAGAACAAATATTGAATTTTATTTTAAATAAAAAACAAAAATATGTATGAGAATTGAATAAAATGAATCGTGTTTTATTTAAGCTAAAAAGTACGTCAACAGTGAAGAATATATGAATCAGTACTGACTAGTCAGCTGTGGCCGGTATATGCATCAGTACTGACTAGTCAGCTGTGTCCGGTTTATACATCAGTACTGATATGTAAAGAGTAGAAAAGTAAACAGCTCAGATATATGTTTTATCAACCACAAACTTCATAGGTTAAAGAAGGATGCAAAATCACACGCACACAAAAGTTTAGGTCATTTTTTTCACGTTGGCCTTAAGAAAATGATAGAAAATTTGTTCTACGCGATGACCGATATCTGTATCAGCAATATCGGTCATTTGAAAGGTCAAATGACCGTCACTATTCTTTTAGGGTTCCCTTCTAAAATATACATTCTATTTTAAGCATTTCTATACTATACATATATAAAAAATTTTTATTATACTAAGATTCCTATATTTAATCTTAGTATTATGATTTTACTTTTGATTTTAATCTTAGTCTTAGTGTTGATCTTAGTAGTAGTCTTTTGGTCTTGGTTTTATAGTTTTGGATTTCGATCTTGTTTTTTTTTTTTTTTTTATAGACTTGCAACATTACTCTTGTATTAGTCTTGCGTGCTGCTTTGTTTACGTTGTCTTAGACCGAATACATATCTGGAAATTTAAAATTTCCTTAATTACACATAAAATATCTATCTACTGTTATACGAATGTGTTGAACTTAGTGTTTTCAATTGAAATATTAAACTTCGATTTTAAACAGACATATGTATCTTTTATTTTATATAGGAAATTAATACTCGGTACTTGCGACAACCTCGAAACTTGCACCGACCCCAGTTTTCATAACGAACAAGAATCGTGTTTCTACTATACTTCATTCTCATCAAACTAATCACACAAGGCGATTTTAAGAAAATCCATACTAATCCTTTCCATTTTATCAAATCTATCCATTATATTATTATTTTAATTTTAACAATTCTTATAAATTTTTTTTTTGATATTCTTTAATTAGGCTTGAGTTCATCAAATTTAATTTTCATTAAATTGTTTTCACTGAGGGAAGGAATTTTACAACTTGGAATTTTTATTAAAATTTATTGATAATTTTTCTTGGCTGAGTTGGGATTTGAACCCTGGTTAATCTTTACATGTTTCAAGAAAAATTATCAATAAATTTTAATAAAAAATTCCAAGTTGTAAAATTCCTTCCCTCAGTGAAAATAATTTAATGAAAATTAAATTTGATGAACTCAAGCCTAATTAAAGAATATCAAAAAAAAAAAAATTATAAATTAACAGTTCAACTAAAAATTAAAATTGTTCTTAAAAATAGCTATGGCACAAGCTCTAATGTTTACATTTGTACTTTAATTTGTACAAATAAAATGTCGACGAAAGTGGACAGAAAAACATAATAAACAAATGTATTCAGGTTTTCAAGACAAAGTCTTGACAGAAAGAATACGAAAATACAGAGGAAAAAGGAGGCAACATGTAATTTGAAATTTAAGTGATAATAACAGCAAATTTCGAACCACCAGTACTAATGGTTAAAGATTGATGTTTGACTGTTGGCTAACGGGCACCGACGTGGTGCAGTGGGTAGAACTCAAAGATCTTCTGATGATAGAAAGTGGTGTTTCTTGAAACATGTAAAGATTAACCAGGGTTCAAATCCCAACTCAGCCAAGAAAAATTATCAATAAATTTTAATAAAAATTCCAAGTTGTAAAATTCCTTCCCTCAGTGAAAACAATTTAATGAAAATTAAATTTGATGAACTCAAGCCTAATTAAAGAATATCAAAAAAAAAATTTATAAAAATTGTTAAAATTAAAATAATAATATAATGGATAGATTTGATAAAATGGAAAGGATTAGTATGGATTTTCTTAAAATCGCCTTGTGTGATTAGTTTGATGAGAATGAAGTATAGTAGAAACACGATTCTTGTTCGTTATGAAAACTGGGGTCGGTGCAAGTTTCGAGGTTGTCGCAAGTACCGAGTATTAATTTCCTATATAAAATAAAAGATACATATGTCTGTTTAAAATCGAAGTTTAATATTTCAATTGAAAACACTAAGTTCAACACATTCGTATAACAGTAGATAGATATTTTATGTGTAATTAAGGAAATTTTAAATTTCCAGATATGTATTCGGTCTAAGACAACGTAAACAAAGCAGCACGCAAGACTAATACAAGAGTAATGTTGCAAGTCTATAAAAAAAAAAAAAAAAACAAGATCGAAATCCAAAACTATAAAACCAAGACCAAAAGACTACTACTAAGATCAACACTAAGACTAAGATTAAAATCAAAAGTAAAATCATAATACTAAGATTAAATATAGGAATCTTAGTATAATAAAAATTTTTTATATATGTATAGTATAGAAATGCTTAAAATAGAATGTATATTTTAGAAGGGAACCCTAAAAGAATAGTGACGGTCATTTGACCTTTCAAATGACCGATATTGCTGATACAGATATCGGTCATCGCGTAGAACAAATTTTCAATCATTTTCTTAAGGCCAACGTGAAAAAAATGACCTAAACTTTTGTGTGCGTGTGATTTTGCATCCTTCTTTAACCTATGAAGTTTGTGGTTGATAAAACATATATCTGAGCTGTTTACTTTTCTACTCTTTACATATCAGTACTGATGTATAAACCGGACACAGCTGACTAGTCAGTACTGATGCATATACCGGCCACAGCTGACTAGTCAGTACTGATTCATATATTCTTCACTGTTGACGTACTTTTTAGCTTAAATAAAACACGATTCATTTTATTCAATTCTCATACATATTTTTGTTTTTTATTTAAAATAAAATTCAATATTTGTTCTTTTTACAAAATAAATTAACTAAATAAATAATTATTTTTTGTCTTATGAGGTAATTTAAATTTTATAAACTTGGTTTTTGCTTAAGTCAACCTTTGGTTAACATTGATGCTATAGATAAGTACATATACTAAGGAATGATCTTATACACTACCAGAATATCTTGTAGTTTCCTTAGAATCATTCCTAAGTATATGTTTACATCTATAGCATCAATGTTAACCAAAGGTTGGCTTAAGCAAAAACCAAGTGAAATATTTAAAGAATGGGAATATTGCAAAAAGGCTTTATAAAATTGGGACCGTAACAGTTATTCCTCCTTTCATAAACGTCAGATGATAAGTTTTTTTTATTAAATATTAGACGTTGCTCATAACCAATAGTTTTATTAAAAAGTTATTGGTTTTTGCAAAACGTTTGGCTGAATCAAACACCATTTAACTGTTTTTAAATATCATTGTACAATTCTGCTACATATTGTATCCATTCGAAACGTTTGCCGTGTTTAGTTTTTAACAACAACTTTTTAAACAATTTGTTAAACCATAAAGAGTGTCTGATTCCCCACAATTGTAAAGAGCACACACTAAAGAGGTCACTGTGCGATCAAGAAGTGCTTGATTTGTGTTTTTCGCTACAATTTGCAAAATACTGTAAAATACAAAAAAAAGACGATTTAATTTTATTTAAAAACTAATTTTCATGATAACATACCTCTGAATATCGTATAACCAACTCTGGCTCCTTACAATGCAACCAAGTCAAGTTGACTGCTGTACGCATGCGTTTACACCATTCACTGCAGGTGGAAGAATTAACACGGAAAATGTTTTCGCCTCTAATCATAATATGACGATTATCCAACTGAACATCGGGATGAGCCTCTTCATTAAGAATACTTTCAGCACCGCCAGCAGGAGCCAAACCAATTAATTCCCAGTAATCTACATGCAATTCGTGTCCACCTGGTGCATAAAACAAATAAATGAGTTTCTACAATATTGTTCACGAAACGAAACTTACCGATTTGCCTTCTGGCACAGGTTTTAGTGTACCAAACATTGTAAAAATCCGTAATGTAAATAACAAATTAAACCTTTGCCTTGACGTCTTAAACGATGTGCCCATCCATAGATTTTAACGTTTCTGTTAATTTTCGACCCATTCAAATATGCAGCTGGCCAACTGGGATCTTCGGACATGAGTCTTTTTGGCTTCATCCAAATTTTGTTTAGGCTTTTCTGCATCTTCAGCTTCGCGTTTTTCTTTTTCGCATTTTTATAACTTACCCAAATCCTTTGGATTTTCTTTATTTATTTTAATAATTATTAAAATATTTTTCAGTATTTAATTTAAACAATTCACAAATTTTCACAAATATTAGCCAGTAAAGCGTATGTATAACAAAAATTAAAAAAAAAATTGGTTTTTTTGTGGTGTTTTCAGTTGTTCTACTCTAACATATATGTTAGAGTGGTACAACTAATGTAAAATTGTTGCAAGTGTGTTAGTAAAAAAATTTGTTTTTTTAGTTTCGGTCATCCATTTCTTGTAGGGCGTATGTATAACAAAAATTAAAAAAAAATTGGCATTTTTGTGGTGTTTTCAGTTGTTCTACTCTAACATATATGTTAGAGTGGTGCAACTAAAGTAAAATTGTTGCAAGTGTGTTAGTAAAATTTTTTTTTTTTTTTAGTTTCGGTCATCCATTTCTTGTAGGGGAAATAATAGGAAAACAAATTATAGGAATTATGAAACGGTATACAAAAACATTAAATAAACCATATAATATGGTTATTGAACTATTCATTTCATGGTATAAGTATATATTAATTATAAATAAATGATAAATGGAGTAAGGTTTAACATAAATAAATAAAGTTTGTGATTTTCTTTTGCTGATTTAACTATTTTAAATTGTTTTATATTCTATGGATTATAATAGTATGGTATGATAATGTATGGTTAATAAACAAGAAAAAAACATATAAAGCTGTAATAATTATAAAAAAAATTTGTTATCTTTAAATTCTTAACTGATAATTATAAGTAGATATAATAGATATTTCCTTATTAAATATTCAAAACTCCTATGTAATACTCTTTTTAGATCATCTTAATTGATTTTGTAATATGATTTCCTTTTTTCAGTAACATTTAATATTCTATTGGTATAGTCGACTTCAAGTTTATACTATATATGTATAAACTTTTACTAAATGATATCAAAACAATTAATAAACCATGTACTATGGTTAATTAAAAGGAAATTTTATTGTATTTGTATGTATAATGTATAATTATTAACTGTATGAAGTGTATCCTAAGCATGGATTGAACTAAATTCTTAACTATACTGTCATTGTAGAGTATCAAACCATAGAAAAATTCTTCATTAAACTTATATTATAGAGTATCAAACTAGAAAAAAAAATAAAAGGTTATACACATTGAGTAATAGTGAAACTATTTGTAAATGTTTTTAGAAAATGTTTATTAAGTGTTATCAACAAAAATTATATGTTAACTTAATTAACCGATCAATAGTTACTTAGATCTTTAGTCCGTTGTAGTGAAACAGACCAGAGTCTCTTGTGATAGTCAAAACTTCATATTGATAGAATAGCTCACTACCCACAAACCTACCGAGGCACTCAAAGCAAAAAAAAATATATAATTCTATTTAAGATTAACAAAACCCAAAAATGACAACTCCTTCTATTTGTTAAATGTAATTAAAACTCATGTGCAGCCGGTTGCTGTTGATATAAAAAAAGTGTTTGGATTCCCACTTTTCACATGAAAAGCATCTCACATATAACCGATCAATAGTTACTTATACCTTTAATCCGTTGTAGTGAAACAGACTAGAGTCTCTGGTGATAATCAAATCTACACCCCTTATAATGATAGACTAGTTCACTATCCACAAGCCTACCAAGGCACGTATACAAAAAGTTGCTAGAAAACCGATGCAGCAAAGTCATAATAGATAACGCAAAAAAAAACTAAAAACTAGAAAATAATTATTCCATGATCAGTTCTTTATATCTTTCCCCATTTGTCGATTGCATAAACACACATATGATTAGAAAAATCCTAAGTAAATCGTCAATATGAATATTCGCAAGCAAAAAAAATTATCATCCCTCACAAAATAACTCTATCATAAGCATAGATTGAACTAAATTTTTAATTAAACTGTCATTCTAGAGTGTCAAACCATAGAAAAGTTCTTCATTAAACTGAAGATGTAGAGTATCAAACTGGTATTGTATAGTATCAATCTATAGCAAAATTCTTCGTTAAACCGTCAATGTAGAATATCAAACTAGGAAAAAAATTAAAGGTGATAAACATTGTGTAATAGTGAAACTCTCTGCTAATGTTTTTAGAAAATGCTTATTAAGTGTTATCAACAAAAATTATATGCTAACTTAATTAACCGATTAATAGTTACTTTGACCTTTAGTCCGTTGTAGTGAAACAGACCAGAGTCTCTTGTGATAATCAAATCTGCAATCTTCATATTAATAGTCTAGCTCACTACCCACAAACCTACCGAGGAACTTAAAGCAAAAAAAAAAAAAAAAAAAAAAATATCTATATATAATTCTATTTAAGATTAACAAAACCCAAAAATGAAAACTCCTTCTATTTGTTAAATGTAATTAAAACTAATTTGCAGCCGGTTGCTGTTGATATAAAAAAGTGGTTGATCCCACAAGCCTATCGAGGTATTCAAAGCAAAAAGTCATAAGAAAACCGATGCAGAAAAGTCATAAACTATTCTAAGCACACACAAAAACTGAAAAAAACTAAAAAAAAATAATTATTATTTCACGATCAGTTTATCTTTAATACGAAAACGAACAAGTAAAATTTTCATCCCTCACAAAATTTTTAAAATCTTCAAGACTGACACGTACACGAAGAAATTTAACACCTAACAAAAATTTCACACATCCTAAATAAACAACTTTCTTTACACGTCATTTCCCTTTTACACTCATATTCGTATTTGTACCTAAACAGTATTTTTAACAAATTTTTAGCGTTTTTTTATTTTTCCATAATAATATTACTAAAAAAAAGCGCTAAAATGCAATAATAAAAAAGTGACAACTTTGCCAGTATGGTCCTCACTTTAGTATGGAAAAAGTAGCTAGAAAGCCGATGCAGCGTAATCAAAATAGATAACCTTCAAACCATTTGCCTATTTTATATATATATAGAACAACTAAAATCTTAAATTAATATTCAAGTCAAAAATACCCATTTTGTTGGTATTTTGGTTTCCCGGTTTTTAAATTCCTATTCCTATTATAAATATTTTAGGCGTTTTTTTATTTTTCAAAAAAAAAAACACTAAAAAGGCCCATATAATAAAAACTTGGCAGTACTTACAACATGCAGCCAACTTTTGTATGGAAAAGTTGGTCTAATACATACATAAACATACTACTCGCAAGCCTTAACTCTCCCGAATCCATAACACAAAAGAAAAAAAATCAAAATGCCGGAAACAGGAAGTTACCTGAAGTTGGCTCGAGTTACCACTACTTTACGTGTATGTGCCACAAAAATGCAACCTTGGTGGCAATGTTGTAATCCTGTGCATTACAGCGAATTCATTTCGAACAACTTTATGTCCTGACATACGTAAAGTGTCTTGACAATGCCTTGTCATGGCACAGTTGCGGCAAGTTTCGGCGTTAATTGCATAATCTAAATATGTTCTAAGTTAATTTAAATAAATGAAACATTTATAACAAAATAAAAATTGGCTTATTTAGTAGTGACTGATTATTTCTCTGTTGCCTGCCGTCTTTTATTCCAGTTTACAAAAAAAATTAGATTTCTCATTTGGTGTCTGATTACACTGTGGTCGAAATTGACACTTTTTTTAAACCAGCCGGGCACATGGCGTTTTAGCATAATTCGGGTACGCTGAAGCCAATGGTTACTCAAAAACGGTTTAGTTTATTGAAATTACTAAAAAAACGAAATACCGCAATAAAATTTCCTTTAGGAAAAGTAAAGTCGTTTTAGAAACATGATTTTTTTTTTGGAAAAAATTTTTTTTTTATCAAAATTTCGAAATTTTTGTTTTTTAAAAATTAATAAATAGAAACTGGGAATTATTTCCTTCCGAAGGTTTCTTTATATTATATTAAAATTTTTTTTTATTTAATTTTTTATTTTTTTTTTTTTCGAATTTATTCTATGAGCTAAATTTCAGTTATGTATTTTATAAAGCTTTTTTGTAATAGTCCAATTCATAAAAAATTGGAAAATTCAGCTAGGTTTCAAATTTTTTCCAGACATATAAAAAACGAAGCTGCAAACAAAACAAGCCATAAAAAGTTAAAATCTGTTAGCAACTTTTTATTTACAAAATTCGAAAAATTTTAATTAGTTTAAGAATTTCATAAAACGCAATATTTGTCTGGGAGCCCCCTAAAAAGTGGTGATAAGGGGCAAGTATGTATCAAGAAGCTTTTAGCTTTTTTAGAAGAAAAATGTTACTAAAATTTTTTTTATATATGTAACTATAGTTGAGTTAACTAGAAACTGAGCAACATTTTGTATGAAATTGTTTCTGACGTTTAAAATAATTTTACTATTTAGTTTTGAATGAAAATTTTAACATAATGTTGTAAAAAATAATAATAAATGCATTATATTGTTGTTGGTAAAATTTGCAAACGGTTTCTTAATGCAAAATGTGTGTGGTTGCAAAAAAAAATTATGCTATTTTCCAACACATTTTTCAAACGATTAAGCTTTTCAAATTAAGTGTAGTTTGTTTCCAATTTTTATTTTTTTCGCAAATTTTTGCGAAAATGAAGCTTAAGTACTTAGCTATACACCACATATAGCCAACCTTCGGAGGATTTCCTTATTTTGGCCCCTTAGCCAAAAAAAATAATAAAATGAGTGAAGTTCAATAGAAATTTAATTTTTCAAACTTTGTTCTAAAAAAAACTTAAGTTTGAAATAAGTTGTATACATAAATGAAGCTTAAGTTCTTAGCTATACGCCACATATAGCCAACCTTCGGAGGATGTCCTTATTTTGGCCACTTAGCCAAAAGAGAAAAATTAGTGAAGTTCAATAGAAATTTAATTTTTCAAACTTTGTTCTAAAAAAAACTTAAGTTTGAAATAAGTTGTATACCAAAATGAAGCTTAAGTACTTAGCTATACGCCACATATACCCAACCTTCGGAGGATGTCCTTATTTTGGCCCCTTAGCCAAAAGAGAAAAATTAGTGAAGTTCAATAGAAATTTAATTTTTCAAGCTTTGTTCTAAAAAAAACTTAAGTATGAAATAAGTTGTATACCAAAATGAAGCTTAATACTTAGCTATACGCCACATATAGCCAACCTTCGGAGGATGTCCTTATTTTGGCCCCTTAGCCAAAAGAGAAAAATGAGTGAAGTTCAATAGAAATTTAATTTTTCAAACTTTGTTCTAAAAAAAACTTAAGTTTGAAATAAATTGTATACCAAAATGAAGCTTAAGTACTTAGCTATACGCCACATATAGCCAACCTTCGGAGGATTGCATTATTTTGGCCCCTTAGCCAAAAGAGAAAAATGAGTGAAGTTCAATAGAAATTTAATTTTTCAAACTTTGTTCTAAAAAAAACTTAAGTTTGAAATAAGTTGTATACCAAAATGAAGCTTAAGTTCTTAGCTATAAGCCACATATAGCCAACCTTCGGAGGGTGTCCTTATTTTGGCCCCTTAGCCAAAAGAGAAAAATGAGTGAAGTTCAATAGAAATTTAATTTTTTCAATAGAAATTTTTTAGTGAAGTTTAATAGAAAATTTTTTTTTTTTTTAACTTAAAATACATATTTTTAAGGAATCCAACACAAACATTTGTAAACTAATTTAAATATATTAGTTTTTCTAATAGTTTGTCGCAATATTTTAATTATTTATTATTATATAAAAATCATTTCCGGTTTTACTTTGTTATCTTGTTAAAAGCCGAAATACTCTCCATACACCGAAAACAAGAAGAAGATATTATTCTCTATAAAATAGTTAAAGTTGCCATATCTATTCACAATATTTCGCAATTTTAACTTGGCCGCACCTAAGTTTAGTTCTGCGCAGCCAGAAATACTCAATTTTAAGGAGGAGAAGAGAGACATATTTTTTTCTTTTTTTCTTTGTTAACTACTTTGTTATGTTCACGGAGATAAAATTTTTTCATTTTGTGCATTTCTATGTGATTGGTGTCTGTGACTAAAACATTTTAAAATGTAACAAGAAAATACAATATAATAGTCTGGTAGTGTATGGAGTCATTTCTGATAATTGAAGGAATAGGACTATTACAAAAAAGCTTTATAAAATACATTACTGAAACTTAGATCATAGAATAAATTCGAAAAATAAAAAATGTTGAATATAATATAAAGTAACCTTCGAAAAGAAATAATTCCCAGTTTCTATTTGTTAAAATAGTTGAGTTAAATACATTCAATTTATAAAGTATCACTATCCAGTGTGACACAAAGAATGCTGACGAAGGCCGTAGCGGGCCAGAAAATGCATTACATTCTGCTGGTGTCTAATAATTGTAAATTGTTCTGTACAAACAATATACCTCATTGCTTTCCAAAGGAAAGCTGAGGTAAAATGTAACAAGAAAATACAATATAATAGTCTGGTAGTGTATGGAGTCATTTCTGAATAATTGAAGGAATAGGACTATTACGAAAAAGCTTTATAAAATACATAACTGAAATTCTGCTCATAGAATGCATTTATTAATATTGTTAAAAATAAAAACAAAATAAATATACGCCATTTACTATACTTGAATCTGAAATGTATGCATTAAAACGGCATTCCACAGCACACAATGTGGATATTATTATTCCGGTACCAGCCAACGCAGACTCACCGAAATTTGAAGCCACCACAGGAAGCTGCAAATATGCACCGGAGCGAAATGCTTTAATATGGACTAATCAATCGTTTCCTGGCGGTAACAAATATCTGATGCATGCACACTTTGGTTAACACAGCGTTAATAGTGAAGATGGTTAAGAGGGCAAACCACCAATACAAGTGCGTTTTCAAATTGCATGCTTTACTGCATCCTGCATACAAGTACGTTGTCTAAAAAATATTGAAAATAGTGGATATCAAGCTTTGCCACAGGTTGGTTTCATCACTCAGAACGGAGACTAACAGCTCCGCACTAATAAATAGTTGGTCAAATAATTGGAATGCCTTGATTTTTCTTCATTAAAATATAAATTATTTCACTTAAATTTAAAATGTATTCATTTAAATGCCGCGCTTAAATCTAGTTTACCGACGCTGCTCCAAATAAAATAAAAAGTGCCTAGGGTGAGAAAATTTAAAAATAAGAAAAAATATAAAGTGAAGTAAAGCGAGTTATGGACCTCTAAAGTTTTCATATAAATATGCGATTTTCCACTACATTTCTGAACGTTCATCACTCTGGCCAAAGAAACAACTACAGCAATGTGAAACTATTATTCTAGTACCAGCCGACGCAGATTCGCCGAAATTTAAAAATACCATAGGAAAACAATTTTAACATGCAAATTTAGTTTGTTTTTTTTTATTATTTTGAAAAAATTTCATTTATTTATTAAATTGCATGTATACATATGTTAAATGCCATTAGTTTACAAGACATTGTTTTTACTTAGTGCTAAAATTGTATTTAAATGTTTTATTAAAATAAAAAAAGGCAAAACAAAATTTGTTCTCTATTAAATTCTACGAATTTGGGTATTATTTTGAATTTTTCGTGTTTATCTACATATCGTTAGCTAAAATGCAAAAAGACGTAACTAACAAAAATATTTAATTTTACAGGAGAAGCAAAAAACTATGTAAAGTGAAAACTATAAACATGTCAGAAAAACATGCATTGATAAGTCGTCCATGGAATTCTTCAACTAATTTTCAAAGAAAACCATTTCATTATATTTTCTTAGAAAAAAAATGTGTAATTAGGTCGTTTTGCATACATCAAACAAAAAAAAATTTAGTTACGTCCCTTTGTTTTTTGTAAATAAAAGTGCAATTTTTGATCGCAGAAGTGTAAAATTTTGTCAAGACATGTACATAGTTTTATAGCATTCATAATAATCAATCAAAAACTCGATTTTGAATTTTTTGTTAGTTACATCTTTTTGCATTTTACCTAACGATATGAACATATGTGTTAATGTTTGAATATAAAATAAAAGAAGTATATGTATGGATGACAAATGCATATGTTTTGTTTATGTACAGTTTAATAAAATTAATGCTGTTAATCTGTATTTTTGCAATACGACAAAAAATATAGATAATTTTTAGCTACAATAGCTAAATTTACTAATAAATCCCAACAAACACGAAGTCAAACCTTTGATATGAAATGACTTTATCATTTGACATCAAACACAATTCTCAAACGTTTTTCAATTGTTTAATTTAACATTTAAATTCAAATTGATATTGATTTGAAAATAAACATTTGACTTCAAATGTTTTATCAATTTGATGTCAAATTGGTATTAAATGTTAAATTCAAATCAAAACTAAACTTGGCAATACTTAAGCGAAAAATAAATGTAAACATTAAAAATGGCGATTAAAGTAAAATTTTTACTTCGTGGTTAAATGTGTTTTACAAGTGAACGATTTATTTTTTGTGAAAAATAAAAATTATTTGTCATTAAAATGATTAAAAATACGAACTAAAAAAATAAAACGGGAAAGTGAAGAAATGATAAGTTCATTGAATGATCACGGTGCTACAATCCTCAAAATAAAAAGGTGCCAATTATTTCGTCTTTGCAAGAATTAGAGGACGGAAAAAACATTATTTCATATTTAAGATATGGTGCCGAATGTTTATCTCACATTTTATTTAAATAAATAATGAATTTAAATTAAAAAAATACAATATTTTTATTTATGTTCCACATTGTATTATAATCCACATTTGAAAAACATTTGAGAATTACGTTTGAAAGCAAGTTGAAAATAATTTCCCCTTTTTGTTGAGAACGCTATGATTTTCAAATGATTTTCAAACCATTATCAAACGTTTGTCGTTTGAGAAAACGTTTGATTTCAAATCATTCTCAATTTGAAATCAAACCTCCGTGTTTGTTGGGATGTTTTAAAAATTCATATATGTATGTAATATATATGTTAGTATTTCAGTAACTTGTGTTACTTAAATTTACTAATAAGTACACTTTAAACAAGTTTGCGTTGGTTCCGTTCATTTTAGAAAGGGGAATGTGTTGCCCTTAATATTTCTAAATTAATTTAAATTCCGAGACTATTAAATTTTTAACGGTGGGCAGCTATACAATCTCCTTTGTATTGTTCATGAGATAGTGTTGAAATGGCAAAACCATTGTTGTGAAAGGCCAATAAATAAATATTTACAAATCAAGAGTTTTGATATAAACAACTAATTTTACCAAAACATTATGGCAGGAGAATTTAAAGATGCAGCCAAATTAAAAGCAGCATGAGCATCTCCTTCCGATGTAGCACCTTGTCCAAAGCATGGGCAGCGCCGACAACTTGGTGTAGCTTAAAATTTTAAAGAAAAATTCGAGTTGCATGGTTCAAAAAAATTTTTTTTTTTTTTAATTAAACAATAGAAATAATACTTACACAGAGGACTGAAAATCGTATTGAGTAAAACAATATCACGAAACATTTTTTGTCCAATCTGTTTGGCAGACAATGGATAGCGTGGCTGGAAGTGTATTTGCGGGTTTGCGCTGAGGGTTGCCCGTCCCAAGAAAAATGTGTTGGTAGGCAATTGACAGCTTACCTGGAAGTGTTTTTGCGGGTTTGCGCTAAGGGTAGCCCGTCCCAAGAAAAATGTGTTGGTAGGCAATTGACAGCGTGGCTGGAAGTGTTTTTGCGGGTTTACGCTGAGAGTTGCCCGTCCCAAGAAAAATGTGTTGGTAGGCAATTGACAGCGTGGCTGGAAGTGTTTTTGCGGGTTTGCGCTGAGGGTTTCCCGTCCCAAGACGACTTTGTTGCTGCTGTATCTATAAGAAATAAAAAAATTAGGGAGGTTTTTAAATTTGTTCAGTCAAAAAAGTTAATTTTAGATGGAAACGATCTAAAAATAAAAAAGCAAATGTAGTCAAATAAAAATATTATTTTTCATAGTGCTATATATTACTTTTAAATATTTTTACGGCTTACATATTTCGTTGAAGAAAAATCAGACTTGGCACTTTATCAGATTTTAATAACGTTCGCCTATCATTTAAAATTTGACCCATTGAAGAAAATATCCGCTCGCAAGGTACTGATGTGGCTAATATCCATAAACGTTCAAGAGCGAATGCATACACTCGTGGATATAGCTGTTTCCGTTCGTTCCACCATACTAAAGGATCACGAATATTTTCTAAATATTCCTCATTAAGGTATTTATCAAATTCCCTTATAGCTGCGGCAGAGTTGTTGTCGGGACGAACAGTTTTGTTATGCTCCTGATCGAATTCCGTCCAAAAGTTAAAGCCTTCTACAGCACTTACGGCAGATTTTTCATGATGACCGGTTTCATCAATGTTTACGTTTGGCAGGCTTATAGTACACAGTTTTGTACGTAAGGTTTTTACTGCGGCCTGGTACGAAGCTTCGGTTTTAAAACCTCTGCGTTTAAATCGTCGATCTAAAATTGCGCTTTCAGCATACAGTGCAATTTTTTTATATTCCTTAAACCAATGTTTAAGGTCAGTTTTTATTTTAAAAATCATTGCCGAAATTTTGCAGTCTGAGGAAACACATTTAGAAATAAAATGGTCCAGAATGTTACATATAACGGTTACTTTTGATAGTGTAACATTCTTTTCCGCACATAATTCCACAGTTACCTCGAAAAACGGTTTTAAAATTGGAATGATTTCATTAATATATCCCCAGTCCTGTAGGGATAGTAACAAATCATTACGTTTTAACGACAAAGTTGATGTTACAGCATCCTTTGTCGCTACAATTCTCTCCAGCATTAGGTAAGTGGAGTTCCAGTGTGTTGCTACATCTTGCTTGAGTTTTAGCTCAGGCATTCCCATTTGCTTTTGAATCTCAAAAAGTTTACTCAGACCCTGATAACTTCGATGAAATACTCCACTATTTTTCTTACTTTTGCAACAGTTTCTTCCACTTCACCTAATGCTGCTTAAACAACTAGGTTGAGAGAATGCGCAAAACAACCCACTCCCCGCCAGTTCCCCAGGCGAACAGCTGAAACAATATTTGCCGCATTGTAAGTGTACTATTGCTGTAACTTTATTATATATCTCAAACTCCAGCATAGTTTTTTTTTAAAAATTGCACAAATTTTCTGCTGTATGCCTTTCGGAAAATTGTTCGCAATCAATCAAGTACGACTTCAGCTTAGTTTTTTTAGCTATATAGTGCGCTGTTATGGCTTGTCTGCTGCTGTAGCCTGGCTTGTGAGCTTGTAGACGGCTGTGAACTGCTAGATGGCTGTGAGATGGTGGAAGGCTGTGGGTTATTTAAAGGCTGTTCTACCAATATTACCTCTGGCGAGTCCAAATTTATGA
Source organism: Pollenia angustigena (assembly GCA_930367215.1). Classification (NCBI taxonomy): domain Eukaryota; kingdom Metazoa; phylum Arthropoda; class Insecta; order Diptera; family Polleniidae; genus Pollenia; species Pollenia angustigena. The sequence goes on along the minus strand of OV884058.1, from coordinate 79,022,056 downwards.
CTGGCTGCATTTTAGGTGGCGACTTAAATTTCCCGAAGATCCACCAGCAACGCTCAAAGAGGATTTGCAGTAGTTGCATTTGGCACGATCTGAACCATCCTCAGTGAAATGTAGCCATATTTCGCTGATCTTTCTTGAATACATCTTTTTATGTTTAAATTCTTTTTTGTTTATTTTATTGTTAGAAACTTTTTAAACAATTAACACACTAGACACTAGGTATCGCTATGGGATTCACAATTTAAAAAAAGTGACTGTTAATTCAAATTACAAAAAGTACCACAGCGATGATAAAAGAAAATTTACTTTTTAACATATAGTTTAAAGCAACTCTGAATAGGTCGCAATAATACAGCTTTAAATACTTACGTTTTAATACAACTGAAACGAACGAAATGATTTTTTTTTTTTTAGAAAATTGAACGATGGATACATCACTGAGCCAAATGCGCTCAGTAAAACAACCCGTTCACTTCGTTCAGTTGTTTGAGTCGTTCAATTGAACGGGTTCGTTCACGAACGACACAACTCTACTGTATAGTGTTTGGTTATGCCATTCAATCTAAAAATATCTTGTTCAATTACATTATATCCGTGTACAATATTTTCCTTGCAAAGGGATATATCAGAACCAGTATATATTAAGAAAGTCAGTTTGTAAGTCAGGTTTTTGATAGAAAGATATATAAAGTTCGAAGTGTTGGGATTTATTGTGTGAATCTTTAATTTTCCCCTTCTGGATTTTCGTTCTGAGTCTCTACGGCGTCTTCGTTTCCCTGTCTATGTATTGTGCGTACGTTTGGGTTGTTATTTCTTTGATTTGTATGGTTGTTATTGTTATAGGTGTTTCTATTATTCCTGTTGTAAGCATTATTTGTGTTGTATTGTAATGTGTAGTATTTAGTGTTGGTGTATTTATTTCCCTATAGCCCTTGGTTATTTTTGTAGCTGTCAGGGATTCAGCTGATTTACAAGGCGTTCAAAGGAACTGCCGAATTAGTGTGAGGCTTTTAATTAAAACACAAGGCAGGTTGTTGCCGAATTAGTGTGGTAATTTCAAGTCTGCTTTATTTTTGATTTACATGCACTTAAATACTAAACACGAATTTTTAACTTAGCCTTTCTTACTTATTCTACTTATCGATAAAGTTCTAGTTGTCTTTGTCGATATTATGGACATATGCATAATTACCCTGATTACAATTGTTTTGACCAATAGGAACATTTGTGATTCCACTCATTCCTATTTGTCACTCAATTTACAATTCTTATTGAGTAGAATTGTTTGTTTGTTTTTATCATACTCATACCCCAATTAACTTGCATTCCAATCAATGTGTGTCGATTGGTAAATGCCGTTATTTGATCTTGCATAATTACCCTACTCTATTTAGGTTGGTATGTATAGATTTAAGAGTAGTTAAAGGGTAGGCGGTGGCAACTTATGAGGTACACTACACCCTCACCGCTAAGAGAAAAATTAGGGGATTGATTTTTCTTGATATATTCATAGTACCGACAATATTTATAAAATAGTTCCTAATTAATATTTATATATCTTATAGTTTTACAAAGTAATTCTTAATATAGTTTTTATAATTTTTATTAAAAACGTTATAGTAATTCTTAATGTAGTATTTAATATTTTTATAATTTTAAAACTAGTATTCTTATAATTTTTAATGTATATTGTGTACTTAATAATTGTTTCTTAAGTTTATATATGGTTTTAATTGATTATTATGGAATTCTTTTTCAATTCCGTGGTAGTCTATTATAGTATTTACACCGTTTTGCCTTATTATCTTATATGGACCTTTGTACGGGCTTTGATTCTTTTTCCTATTTTCTACTTTTATTAAAGCTAAATCTCCTATATTTAGATTTAACCTATTACTATATCTATCTTCTAAGTTTCTTTTTATCTTAGTTGTAAGCTCCTTAGCTCTATTTAAAGAATATTGTAACTTTTGCTTAAGTTCTTTTGCATAATCTTCATAGTTATATATTTTATCTCCTTTATGTTATGAAATTCTGATGGTAAGCATGGTAATTTACCATATACTAACTCAAATGGTGTGTAACCAGTGTCTATGTGTGGTGCCGTGTTGTAGGCAAAAGTAAAGTAATTTATCCACTTGTCCCATTCGTAATCATTTGCTGTTGTCAGCAAAAATTCAATGAGAACCCTTTGATTTCTTTCTACCGCACCCATTGTTTCATAGTGGTAAGGTGCTGAAAATGATTGTTTGATATCGAGTAGTGAACATATGTTATGCATAAGTTCGTTTTTAAACTCTGTCCCGTTGTCTGATTTGAGCACTTTAAATTTACCATATTTTAAAATTAATTGCTCTATTAATGTTTTGGCAGTTGTAAGTGCGTCTTTTGTTGACATTGGGTGAGCAACAACGAATTTTGTTAGTTCGCACTGCATAGTCAATATGTATCTGTATCCGTTTGAAATACGAAGAGGTCCTACAGTATCAATTGATATTGTCTCAAAACTGTTGCTTGGGGTGTCTGTTAATGTAAGTGTTTCTTTAATGTGTTTGGTTTGTTTGTTCATGTTACACTTGTCACAGTATTTTACGAATTGCTTTACCATCTTATTCATGTTTTTCCAAATGTACCGCTGTTTCAATTTAATTGTTGTTTTTCTTATTCCTAAGTGGCCTGCCTGTGTGGCATTGTGGAATTCATCGATGAGTTTATGTTTCAGAATGTCATTTGTTATTCTTGTTGGGGCATTGTAAATTAATATTTTTAATTGAGGACTTTTGTTGTTTATTCTTATCTTTGCATATGCTTCTTTTAAATCTAGCGCTAATTCTTTTATATTCTCTTTCTTCATCTTAGATATCAGTTTCCTCAGAATCGAATCTAGTTTCGCTGAGTTATCGCTGAATCTTGCATGCTTATTATTAACATTTTGTACGTTTTTGGCATGCAACTTATTCACAGTCGAATCTTGTTTCGATGAATTATCGTTACATCCTTTATTCATATAATTATTCTTTTGGATACGTGATTTAATCATAATCGAATCTTGTTTCGATGAATTATCATCACGTCCTATGTGCACAATATTATCATCAATGTTTATGTCGACTTATTCTATATTTTCAAATTCATTAAACTGTAATTTTTCATTTTTTTGACGTCATTTATGGATGTGCATTCCCACATTAGAAGTTGATCAGACTCCTGAGAGATACATCTTCCCATATTATTTCTATTTGCGCGCTCTGTATTCATATTTATTTCTTTATCTTCATTAATCGTAATTGCCTCTTTATTTGTATTTTAATTTTTCTTTGTCATCGCCCTTGTGGTTATTAGTATTTTCTTTTAATTTTCATCATTTTCCAACGGTATCATTTGTTTTAGTACGTCTGAGTTTATTTCTATTCTTGATAATGCATCCGCATTAGTGTTGATTTTCCCTTTCTTATAAATTATCGTGAAGTCATAATCGCTTAAATCTAGTCTAATTCTTGTAATTTTTGATGATGGATTTTTATGTGAAAATAGTGATATCAATGGTCTATGGTCTGTCACTACTATGAACTTTCGACCGTATAAATATGGTTTGAAGAAATTTATTTGCCAGTGAAATGCGAGCAATTCTTTTTCAATGATTGGTTTATTCATATCATGCTTTTGAAGAGATTTACTTGCATAGGAAATTGGTAAGTCTTTGCCAATTTAACCTTGTGATAGGACTGCTCCTAGTGCGTAGTTTGAGGCGTCAGTCGTCAAAATAAAAGGTTTGTCAAAATTTGGGTACTGCAAGATTGGTGGGTTCATTAATTTTTCTTTTAGAGTATCAAAAGCAGTTTGGCATTCATTTGTCCATAAGAATTTTACTGATTTTCTCAATAGCATATAAGTGTTTCGCAATGTCCGCAAAATTCGGTATGAATTTCCTATAATAGTTGCAGAATGCAACAAAACGTCTAACTTCATTTGGGTTTTTAGGTATTGGGTAATTCTTTATAATTTCATATTTAGCTGTATCTGTTTTAACACCGTCCTTTGTTATTAAATGTCTGTCTAAATCTTTGACAAGATTTTGATTGTGATGGTTCAAACTACATCCGTATACAATTATGTCATCGACATAGAGAAAAGCTTCTGAATCAAGTCCTGAAAGTGCTATTGTAAGCATCTATATATAAATCGGCAAAGGCAAAACAGTTAAGAACACTTTCCTCCTCTGTATGTCAACCGATTTAAACAAAATGTACACCATTTGAAACATATTTACTTACAGAAGTGCTCAATATATATTTTATTGAAATCTGTTCAATATTTTCGGAGTAATAAGCGTTCCAATTTGCTACTAACACATATGTAAATACAAAATTTGTTTTTTTCAATTATCAAATAATAAAAAAAAATAGGGTGCTCGATTATTCGACATTTTTTAGAAACCGGTTATCGAATATATAAATACGGGAAATTTAATATCTTTCTTTTACCATTCCGTGCTGCATGTAATAATTTTTAAAGTTTCTATAAATTTAACTTTGCTAATATTCGACCTATTTAGATATAATTTTACATTAAACTGGCTGAAGAAGAACCTCTAAGGGGAGCTTTTTGGTACTTTTTCGTTCAACATCTGGTACTTTGATTAATTTTCGTTGATATTAGACATAGAAAAATAAAATTAAACACGCAATGTCCTGAGTAGATGACAACCTATAAAGGAGATTTCTTGATACTTTTTTGTTTTTCAATTGATATTTTCTGATACTTTTTATATTGAACTTACAAAATTAATTAACTAATGTAGAAGATGAAATATGAACAGGAGGTTGGTCCCTAGACAAATCGATCCACTAAGACGGAAAAACTGAATGCTCGAAATAATATAAATTCATATATACTTAGATGTACTATGTTTTCTTCATATATGTACATACAAATGCATGGTCGAATTTTGACCATTAGGCGAACACTTGTATATGTAAATCGGCTAAGGCAAAACAGTTAAGAACTAAGGTATTCATTTGGTTAACCTTTAATCGGTTAACCGATTAATTACTACCCGATTAACTGATCGGTTAATTTAAAATTGACCTTTTTCGATTAACGATTAAACCGGTTAATTTCAGTCGATTAACCGATTAACCGTTGTTACAAAAATTTTAATTTTTTGTAGTATCAAACCATATTTTTTTGTGTTTTAAATAATGGGTGAGTTCCGAAACGTCGGTTGCAAATCAACTCGCTTTTTTAAATACATTCTACAGTGCAACCATGAACAATTTTAAAACGTTATCCGTACCAAAATTCACCAAAAATTGTGTTTATTTTTGTATACAATATATTTCCTTCTATAAATACATTTTTAAAATACAGCACAAAAACAGAAAAGAAAAACTAAGGAATTCGGAAATGAACTTTTTTTGCAGAATGTTCGGTGCAGAGCTTTGCCAGGATAAGTTAGATGATGACCTGACAACAGAAGAAACAATAAGAAGTTTTAAGAATTTTAAAAAATAAAACATCCAAAATAAATCCAAAAAAAAAGACAGTGAATTTAGATATTCTGTATTATGGGTTGCTTTCGATTTCTCCAACATCTAGGATAAGAGAAAGAAATTTTTCCAAGTCAAAATTTTCAAAACTAAAGAAAGGAGTCGCTTAAATCCAATACATTTTAACCAAATGATTTATCTAAAAGATTATTTTATAAGATCTTCTTAAACTATTTAAATTACAAATATAATGATCTCACGGTTTATTTTTTAATAAATACTTAATCGGCCTTGTTCTGGGAAACGAAATCTCGTGAAATTGAAATCGAACAAGTTTTTAATTCTATCCTGTGTTTAAAATTGATAAAAATATTTCTTTTTCATTACCTCATACTTTGAAGACCACATATCTTTACCAAAACTACTTTTAAAATCAGGAAAAGAATTAAACTTAAAATCTCAATCGATTTCAATTTCACGTGATTTCGATTTAGAGAACGTGGCCGAATATGTATTAATTAAAAAATACATATGTATCACAGAGCCATGAATTATTGTTTATTGCTTGGTTTAGGTCACGTATTGTTATGTTATTGTTTTTTTTTACTACTAAACTGCAGATAACACGGTGAGACAGTCCAAAAAACCTGGGACCAGATATCATTTTTCTTGTAGGGCTTGTCGAGTAAAACAAGATTCCAATAGTGAAATAGGCCGGACACCTCAAAAATCCGGATTTACGGGTAAAAACCCGGTTTTTGTACCTTTGCGCAGTTATAAGCTTGTAATTTTGTTGATAATGATCCGATTGCATACTAGATTTGGAAAGAAGAAACTGAGATCTTTCGAACGATATATAATTTGATTAAGAAGACTGGAGAAATTTGGGTGTAATTGTCGAGCAAACACAAATTTTGTAGATTTTTCAAAAAAATTTCAAATTTGGTGACGTTTTTATACATTATTTTCTTAAGAAACTATAATACTATTGAGTTTATTCAAAAAGTACGTTTTTTAACAATTACAACGCATATTTGGGTTTAAAAATAGATAAGTAATTGACTGAGTTATTTAACTTTTCATGAAAATAAACTTTTAAACATTTTATAAAAATTTTATTAATCAATTAATCAATGTTATCCTAAACACAAAAAAAATTTGTAATGAGAGTTTAAGTCATTCAAAAATTTTGTTTTTTTTTCGTGTTCTTTTTACGCACTTTCTTTAAAATTACAAATCACTGTTAGCCTAAACACAACTTAGATTTACAACAAATATTTGTAATGAGAGCTTTACTCATGTAAAATTATTGTTTTTTTTTAATATGACGTTTTGTTAATGTCTTCTTTTTCACTTTGAATCTGTGTATTTAAAAAAACGTTTGCAATTTAATAAAAATCGTGTGCAATTTAAATTAAAATTATATACAAAATGTGTGACAATTGTAAAAAATGTTTGGCTCATTTACTGATATCACTCACCTGCGTGATTTTAAAAACAAAGTAATTCTTAATATAGTTTTTATAATTTTTATTAAAAACGTTATAGTAATTCTTAATGTAGTATTTAATATTTTTATAATTTTAAAACTAGTATTCTTATAATTTTTAATGTATATTGTGTACTTAATAATTGTTTCTTAAGTTTATATATGGTTTTAATTGATTATTATGGAATTCTTTTTCAATTCCGTGGTAGTCTATTATAGTATTTAAACCGTTTTGCCTTATTATCTTATATGGACCTTTGTACGGGCTTTGATTCTTTTTCCTATTTTCTACTTTTATTAAAGCTAAATCTCCTATATTTAGATTTAACCTATTACTATATCTATCTTCTAAGTTTCTTTTTATCTTAGTTGTAAGCTCCTTAGCTCTATTTAAAGAATATTGTAACTTTTGCTTAAGTTCTTTTGCATAATCTTCATAGTTATATATTTTATCTCCTTTATGTTATGAAATTCTGATGGTAAGCATGGTAATTTACCATATACTAACTCAAATGGTGTGTAACCAGTGTCTATGTGTGGTGCCGTGTTGTAGGCAAAAGTAAAGTAATTTATCCACTTGTCCCATTCGTAATCATTTGCTGTTGTCAGCAAAAATTCAATGAGAACCCTTTGATTTCTTTCTACCGCACCCATTGTTTCATAGTGGTAAGGTGCTGAAAATGATTGTTTGATATCGAGTAGTGAACATATGTTATGCATAAGTTCGTTTTTAAACTCTGTCCCGTTGTCTGATTTGAGCACTTTAAATTTACCATATTTTAAAATTAATTGCTCTATTAATGTTTTGGCAGTTGTAAGTGCGTCTTTTGTTGACATTGGGTGAGCAACAACGAATTTTGTTAGTTCGCACTGCATAGTCAATATGTATCTGTATCCGTTTGAAATACGAAGAGGTCCTACAGTATCAATTGATATTGTCTCAAAACTGTTGCTTGGGGTGTCTGTTAATGTAAGTGTTTCTTTAATGTGTTTGGTTTGTTTGTTCATGTTACACTTGTCACAGTATTTTACGAATTGCTTTACCATCTTATTCATGTTTTTCCAAATGTACCGCTGTTTCAATTTAATTGTTGTTTTTCTTATTCCTAAGTGGCCTGCCTGTGTGGCATTGTGGAATTCATCGATGAGTTTATGTTTCAGAATGTCATTTGTTATTCTTGTTGGGGCATTGTAAATTAATATTTTTAATTGAGGACTTTTGTTGTTTATTCTTATCTTTGCATATGCTTCTTTTAAATCTAGCGCTAATTCTTTTATATTCTCTTTCTTCATCTTAGATATCAGTTTCCTCAGAATCGAATCTAGTTTCGCTGAGTTATCGCTGAATCTTGCATGCTTATTATTAACATTTTGTACGTTTTTGGCATGCAACTTATTCACAGTCGAATCTTGTTTCGATGAATTATCGTTACATCCTTTATTCATATAATTATTCTTTTGGATACGTGATTTAATCATAATCGAATCTTGTTTCGATGAATTATCATCACGTCCTATGTGCACAATATTATCATCAATGTTTATGTCGACTTATTCTATATTTTCAAATTCATTAAACTGTAATTTTTCATTTTTTTGACGTCATTTATGGATGTGCATTCCCACATTAGAAGTTGATCAGACTCCTGAGAGATACATCTTCCCATATTATTTCTATTTGCGCGCTCTGTATTCATATTTATTTCTTTATCTTCATTAATCGTAATTGCCTCTTTATTTGTATTTTAATTTTTCTTTGTCATCGCCCTTGTGGTTATTAGTATTTTCTTTTAATTTTCATCATTTTCCAACGGTATCATTTGTTTTAGTACGTCTGAGTTTATTTCTATTCTTGATAATGCATCCGCATTAGTGTTGATTTTCCCTTTCTTATAAATTATCGTGAAGTCATAATCGCTTAAATCTAGTCTAATTCTTGTAATTTTTGATGATGGATTTTTATGTGAAAATAGTGATATCAATGGTCTATGGTCTGTCACTACTATGAACTTTCGACCGTATAAATATGGTTTGAAGAAATTTATTTGCCAGTGAAATGCGAGCAATTCTTTTTCAATGATTGGTTTATTCATATCATGCTTTTGAAGAGATTTACTTGCATAGGAAATTGGTAAGTCTTTGCCAATTTAACCTTGTGATAGGACTGCTCCTAGTGCGTAGTTTGAGGCGTCAGTCGTCAAAATAAAAGGTTTGTCAAAATTTGGGTACTGCAAGATTGGTGGGTTCATTAATTTTTCTTTTAGAGTATCAAAAGCAGTTTGGCATTCATTTGTCCATAAGAATTTTACTGATTTTCTCAATAGCATATAAGTGTTTCGCAATGTCCGCAAAATTCGGTATGAATTTCCTATAATAGTTGCAGAATGCAACAAAACGTCTAACTTCATTTGGGTTTTTAGGTATTGGGTAATTCTTTATAACTTCATATTTAGCTGTATCTGTTTTAACACCGTCCTTTGTTATTAAATGTCTGTCTAAATCTTTGACAAGATTTTGATTGTGATGGTTCAAACTACATCCGTATACAATTATGTCATCGACATAGAGAAAAGCTTCTGAATCAAGTCCTGAAAGTGCTATTGTAAGCATCTATATATAAATCGGCAAAGGCAAAACAGTTAATAACACTTTCCTCCTCTGTATGTCAACCGATTTAAACAAAATGTACACCATTTGAAACATATTTACTTACAGAAGTGCTCAATATATATTTTATTGAAATCTGTTCAATATTTTCGGAGTAATAAGCGTTCAAATTTGCTACTAACACATATGTAAATACAAAATTTGTTTTTTTCAATTATCAAATAATAAAAAAAATAGGGTGCTCGATTATTCGACATTTTTTAGAAACCGGTTATCGAATATATAAATACGGGAAATTTAATATCTTTCTTTTACCATTCCGTGCTGCATGTAATAATTTTTAAAGTTTCTATAAATTTAACTTTGCTAATATTCGACCTATTTAGATATAATTTTACATTAAACTGGCTGAAGAAGAACCTCTAAGGGGAGCTTTTTGGTACTTTTTCGTTCAACATCTGGTACTTTGATTAATTTTCGTTGATATTAGACATAGAAAAATAAAATTAAACACGCAATGTCCTGAGTAGATGACAACCTATAAAGGAGATTTCTTGATACTTTTTTGTTTTTCAATTGATATTTTCTGATACTTTTTATATTGAACTTACAAAATTAATTAACTAATGTAGAAGATGAAATATGAACAGGAGGTTGGTCCCTAGACAAATCGATCCACTAAGACGGAAAAACTGAATGCTCGAAATAATATAAATTCATATATACTTAGATGTACTATGTTTTCTTCATATATGTACATACAAATGCATGGTCGAATTTTGACCATTAGGCGAACACTTGTATATGTAAATCGGCTAAGGCAAAACAGTTAAGAACTAAGGTATTCATTTGGTTAACCTTTAATCGGTTAACCGATTAATTACTACCCGATTAACTGATCGGTTAATTTAAAATTGACCTTTTTCGATTAACGAATAAACCGGTTAATTTCAGTCGATTAACCGATTAACCGTTTTACAAAAATTTTAATTTTTTGTAGTATCAAACCATATTTTTTTGTGTTTTAAATAATGGGTGAGTTCCGAAACGTCGGTTGCAAATCAACTCGCTTTTTTAAATACATTCTACAGTGCAACCATGAACAATTTTAAAACGTTATCCGTACCAAAATTCACCAAAAATTGTGTTTATTTTTGTATACAATATATTTCCTTCTATAAATACATTTTTAAAATACAGCACAAAAACAGAAAAGAAAAACTAAGGAATTCGGAAATGAACTTTTTTTGCAGAATGTTCGGTGCAGAGCTTTGCCAGGATAAGTTAGATGATGACCTGACAACAGAAGAAACAATAAGAAGTTTTAAGAATTTTAAAAAATAAAACATCCAAAATAAATCCAAAAAAAGACAGTGAATTTAGATATTCTGTATTATGGGTTGCTTTCGATTTCTCCAACATCTAGGATAAGAGAAAGAAATTTTTCCAAGTCAAAATTTTCAAAACTAAAGAAAGGAGTCGCTTAAATCCAATACATTTTAACCAAATGATTTATCTAAAAGATTATTTTATAAGATCTTCTTAAACTATTTAAATTACAAATATAATGATCTCACGGTTTATTTTTTAATAAATACTTAATCGGCCTTGTTCTGGGAAACGAAATCTCGTGAAATTGAAATCGAACAAGTTTTTAATTCTATCCTGTGTTTAAAATTGATAAAAATATTTCTTTTTCATTACCTCATACTTTGAAGACCACATATCTTTACCAAAACTACTTTTAAAATCAGGAAAAGAATTAAACTTAAAATCTCAATCGATTTCAATTTCACGTGATTTCGATTTAGAGAACGTGGCCGAATATGTATTAATTAAAAAATACATATGTATCACAGAGCCATGAATTATTTTTTATTGCTTGGTTTAGGTCACGTATTGTTATGTTATTGTTTTTTTTTACTACTAAACTGCAGATAATACGGTGAGACAGTCCAAAAAACCTGGGACCAGATATCATTTTTCTTGTAGGGCTTGTCGAGTAAAACAAGATTCCAATAGTGAAATATGCCGGACACCTCAAAAATCCGGATTTACGGGTAAAAACCCGGTTTTTGTACCTTTGCGCAGTTATAAGCTTGTAATTTTGTTGATAATGATCCGATTTTCAATTGCATACTAGATTTGGCAAGAAGAAACGATATATAATTTGATTAAGAAGACTGGAGAAATTTGGGTGTAATTGTCGAGCAAACACAAATTTTGTAGATTTTTCAAAAAAATTTCAAACTTGGTGACGTTTTTATACATTATTTTCTTAAGAAACTATAATACTATTGAGTTTATTCAAAAAGTACGTTTTTTAACAATTACAACGCATATTTAGGTTTAAAAATAGATAAGTAATTGACTGAGTTATTTAACTTTTCATGAAAATAAACTTTTAAACATTTTATAAAAATTTTATTAATCAATTAATCAATGTTATCCTAAACACAAAAAAAATTTGTAATGAGAGTTTAAGTCATTCAAAAATATTGTTTTTTTCGTGTTCTTTTTACGCACTTTCTTTAAAATAACAAATCACTGTTAGCCTAAACACAACTTAGATTTACAACAAATATTTGTAATGAGAGCTTTACTCATGTAAAATTATTGTTTTTTTTTAATATGACGTTTTGTTAATGTCTTCTTTTTCACTTTGAATCTGTGTATTTAAAAAAACGTTTGCAATTTAATAAAAATCGTGTGCAATTTAAATTAAAATTATGACAAAGATGACAAAAAGCATCGCCGTTTACATCTAATTTTTTACAAATTGTTTCATGTATCCCAGTTTAAGATGCAGTGGTGCCAGAATAACGTCCTTAACTTTAACTAAATGGTAATTTAAAATGTTTTTGCTGCCTTTTCTATGTGACTCGCGAGATGGCCATAGCTTGCGATCATAACGATTCGGCGCACGACATATTACATTACAAATCTTAAATTAATAAAAATAAAGTCATAAATTTTTATAAGAAAATTTACTTTTAAATGAACCATTAATAAAAAGTCGCCATTCATCTGCATTATAATTGTGATTTAATGCCGAAAATAGTTTCGGTACATCAACGCAATACACGAGATCACTGTCATTGGAAATAGTCTTAAATCTTTCTTCAAGTAACCAAGTCCGGTAACTTGTTCTACCAGATGTTATAACGAAATCCTTTTCCAGAAAATTCTTCTGGTTTAATCGCGACCAAAGGACTTCAGATTGCCGCTTTGACAAGTGTAATTCGCGAACAAGATCGTAGAAATCAGCATTTGACAAAATATGCCGCTCCGTTGTTGTAGACCTGGATGGAAGGAACTTTCTTTGTTCAAAATCTTTTTCTGTTATATCGACAGATTTGCTCGTTGTCGGTAGATCATTACTTACAGGTATCGGTTTTGTTACAGTTACAACATTTGCGTACTTAATGTTTTTGCGTGTTTTAAAACTGTATTGTATTGTTTTTAAAATCACGCAGGTGAGTGATATCAGTAAATGAGCCAAAAATTTTTTACAATTGTCACACATTTTGTATATAATTTTAATTTAAATTGCACACGATTTTTATTAAATTGCAAACGTTTTTTTTTAATACACAGATTCAAAGTGAAAAAGAAGACATTAACAAAACGTCATATTAAAAAAAAAAACAATAATTTTACATGAGTAAAGCTCTCATTACAAATATTTGTTGTAAATCTAAGTTGTGTTTAGGCTAACAGTGATTTGTAATTTTAATTTTAAATTTTGTAATTTTAATAAAACAAAATTTTTGAATGACTTAAACTCTCATTACAAATTTTTTTTGTGTTTAGGATAACATTGATTAATTGATTAATAAAATTTTTATAAAATGTTTAATTTTTTTTTTTTTTTTTCATGAAAAGTTAAATAACTCAGTCAACTACTTATCTATGTTTAAACCCAAATATGCGTTGTAATCGTTAATAAACGTACTTTTTGAATAAACTCAATAGTATTATAGTTTCTTAAGAAAATAATGTATAAAAACGTCACTAAATTTGAAATTTTTTTGAAAAATCTACAAAATTTGTGTTTGCTCGACAATAACACCCAAGTTTCTCCAGTTTTCTTAAATAAATTATACACTGTTCGAAAGATCTCAGTTTCTTCTTTCCGAATCAAGTAAGAAATTAAAAATCGGATCATTATCAACAAAATTACAGGCTTATAAGTGCGCAAAGGTACAAAAACCGGTTTTTTACCCGTAAATCCGGATTTTGGAGGTGTCCGGTATATTTCACTATTGGAATCTTGTTTTGGTCGACAAGCCCTACAAGAAAAATAATATCCGGTCCCAGGTTTTTCTATTTCATTCAATTTTGTAACACTGTGTAATAAATAGTTTTTAATTTTTATTCATTAAAATTACAAAAAATACTTTATTATTCGGTTAACTGATCAATAACAAAATTAACCGATTATTAACCGATTAAAAAAATCCGCGGTTAATTAATCGAGCGATTAACCGATTAAAGCAAAAGCCCGGTTAAATTAATACCCTATTAAGAACACTTTCCTTCTATGTTTGTGAACCGATTTGAACAAAATATACACCATTTGAGAGATATTTACTCAAAGAAGTGCACAATATATATTTTATTAAAATCTGTTCAATAATTTCAGAGTTATAAGCGTTCAAAATTGCTACTACACAAATGCAAAATAAATAAATAATATTTTTTCCAATTATCAAATAATAAAAAAATTAGGGTGATCGATTATTCGACATTTTTCAAAAACCGGGTTTCGAATATGTCGACTATATAAATCTAATGTATAAATCAGACCAGGCAAAACAGTTAAGAACGATTTCTTCCTTTGTTTGTCAACCGAACCTCTATGGGGAGAAAAAAGGAGAAATACGGGAAACTAAATTTCTTTTTTTACTTTTCTGTGCTTCATGTGATAATTTTTTAATTTTCTATAATATTGAACTTAGAAACATAATATTCCAGGTGTAGGGTCCTGAGTGAGTGATAACCTATAAGATAAAAAATGTTGGTACTTTTTGTTTTTCATCTGGAACTTTTTGAATTTTCGTTTATTTTCGAATTATAAAGATAAAATTATACATTCAAGTGGGTGAATAAGAACATGTAAGAAGAACTTTTTGGTACTTTTTCGTTCAACAGCTGGTACTTGATTAATTTTCGTTAATATTAGACATATTAACATAAAATTAAACGTGCAACGTCCTGATTGGATGACAATATATAAAGAAGACTTTTTGATACTTTTTTGTTTTACAATTGGTATTTTTTATATTGAAGATAAAATATGAACCGAAGGTAGGTGCCTCGCCAGATCGATCCACTTTGAAGGAAAAAATAAATGCTCGAAAAAAATAAATTCATATCGATACCTTCCCGCAAGAATGTATTAAGCGACATTTTTTTCGAAAATGACTTTTTGATGTGGAACTATACTAGAAGTTTAGCGCCACATTTTGGCCTGGGTTTCGCTGCCCTATCATGGATGCAAAGGAAACTAGAGTGAAAATAAAATTGTATCAACCGTCAAGTTTTCTCACTGGAATAATGTTGCACCCTGTAATTTGTATTATCCGCCAAAGAAATTATGCTATGCCACATTTTTAAATATGTTTTTTATTCTGAAAATCGCTTTCCAAATATGTTCCTTTCAATAAAATCCGAAAAATAAATAACTAAATGAGACGTTTTTTTCGTTTCCTACACAATTTTGAAATGTCGCTTAATACATTCTTGCGGAAAGGTATCAATATATACTTAGATGAATTATGTTTACTTCATATTTACGTTAAAATTTATGGTCGAATTTTGACCATTAGGCGAACACTAGTTCTCTGAAAACTGTTTGATGAAATTTTAAGTCCAAATGGTAGTCTTTTAAATTGGTATTGTCCCTGTTGTGTTCAAAAAGCTGTAAGTGGTCTTATGTCTTTGTCTCATTGAATTTGGTGAAATGAGCTGTAGTGCGATTCACTAACTTTTATAACGATAATCGAATCGTTAAAATAAGTATAACGAAAATTTATCGAATATGCTATTCTGTAAAATTTTTAACGATATTCGCTGTCGTTTAAAGTCAGCTGTTACTTTAAGCAATTTTTTTGTCGTTATCTTAGCGACAATAATTTAGTTTGTGTTTATTTTATCGATAAAATGTTTTTTATGTTTAAAATAGCTTACATACATACAAAGATATATTCATATGTATGTATATGTATGAACAAAAACAAAATAATAAATTTAAAATTTGCAAAAAGAAAGCAAATTAAGAACAAAAATAAAATTCTAAATGTAAAATTCACAAAAAAAAAATATAAAACCACAAATTAACCCTTCGTCTTACTTATGAGTCTGGCCAGACCTTTTTCAGTGCATTTTAAATGAAAAAATATGTGTAACAAGGGGGGCTAAGAACAATTTCATATGTTTTTATTTTATTCTCTTTTGTGCTTTTCGTTTTTTTTTAACATTTTGTAGACAGAGATGTTACAAAAAAAACAGCTGTGTACTATCGTTAAAAAAAATTACAGAATCACACTATCGTTACTGCAAGCGAATATAAATGTCGACAAATATTACGATTGTCGGATCGTTAAAAGTTAGTGAATCGCACTACTGGTCATGTCGAGAGTCGAAAACCATTTAGCTCTTCCAAGTTTATCCAAAATATCCTCTAACCTAGTTAGTGGAAATTTGTCATTAACTATTTTGTCATTTAACTTTCGAAAGTCTACTACAAGTCTCCATTTTCGTTTGTCTTCCGTATTCTTTTTGGGTACTAAAATAAGTGGAGCATTGTAGGGGCTAACTGATGGTTCTATTATATCGTCATTTAGCATACCTTGTACTTGTTCATTTATTATGTCCGCGTGTGTGTGGGGTAATCTGTAGTTTTTTATATACACCGGAGTTTCATTTGAAGTTGTAATGTTTTGTTTATAAAAATTGTTTACAGTCAATTTTTCATTCTCTTAGGGCCATTATTATAACTTGGCGTTAGCTGTTATCCGACAGTTAATATACACTTTTTGACAGATAACACATTATTATCTGTCAATTTAATCTTAACTTTAGCTAACTTCAAGTTGTAATAATGGCCCTAAATGAAATATATTTTGATATTTTTTGAATATGTTTATTAATTCTGATTTTGCATATTCATCAGTTTCATTTAATTGCAAGTCATTTAGAATTTGTTGAAAACGTTTGTCACTGTTTATATTTGTGTAACTTAATATGTCATAATTTTTAAGTGGGTCAGTGTGCAGTTTAATGCCCTGTAAAATTTGTGTCTCATTTGTTGTATTTAAAATTTTAATATGTGTCATTCCGTTTTTTGGTGCTATTGAATTACTTAAAAAAATACCGCTTTTTTATTAAGTATTACGCAATCTTCAGTGAGGTTTAATTTTAATGGTTGTATAATTTCTGTCCGAGGGGGTATAGTAATTTTTAATGTGTCAAATGCTTTTGTTTGCATTGGCAGAATTATAGTTTCATTGTTGGTAAACAAAGAAATTGTAAATGTCTCGTAGTCTATTTTGCATAAGTATTCTCTTAAAAAGTCTCTTCCTATTATTCCGTCCGTCTCTATTGGAAAATTGTCATCTACTAGATGAAATTTGAATCTGCATGTCTGGTCTGCTAGGGAAAATTCAAGTTCATTTGTTCCTAATGAATGTATTTCTTCTTTAGTAATGCCTGTTAATTTGCATCTATAATTTATATTTAGTGGTTCATCATCAAAAATTGTTTTAGTGCGACATAATGATATGTCGGCACCTGTGTCGACAAGAAATGTTAAATCTTAATTTTTATATTTAGCGATTATATAATTTGTGTTATTATTAGAAACTTTAAATACTCTTAATTTTGGCTGTCCGGAATATCCCTGTATTCCGAGCCTTCCTCGTTTCCCTCGTCTTGTACTACATGTATATTTCTTCTGCTGTTATTATTATTTCCGTAGTTGTTGTTGATTCTATTGGAATTACTATTTCTATTGGTATTGTTGTCATACCTGTAGTTCCCATTATTGCTTCTAGGTGTACTACGGTCGTAATTGTTGTTTGCAGACGAATTTGTGTTGTTTCTGTTATTGTTTGATTTATAGTTGCTACTTCTACTGTTTTGGAAATTATTGTTATTCCTAGTGTAGTTGTCAAAATTTCTGTTATTTCTATTATTGTTTGAGTTGTAGTCGTTAGTACTACGGTTTGGAAAATTATAGTTGTTCCTGTTATTAATGTTATTCCTAGTGTTATGAAAATTTCTATTGTTGTGCCTGGTACCATTATTGTTACGATGTTGTTTTTGTATATACTGTACTGAGTTAGTAGTTATTTTATTTTCATTTTCTAGTTCTAGCGCAAGTTCTACCGCGTCTTGTGAAGGTTTTGGACGAGCTGCAAAAATTGCTGTCTTTAAATTATCATTAATTCCTTTCTTAAATGAATCTAGAGCAAGCTTTGAGTTTAATCTGATAATGACATTTTTCTCCGCCTCTGTAGCGTCACTACTAAGTTCTTCTATTCCTAACCTGTTCAGGTTGTCTATTACAGTTAATATTCTTTCCCTGAATGCATTGACAGACGTTTTACCTTGGTAAATATTGCTTAGTTTGGACTGTAATTCTGGAATGGTCTTTGTACTTTTATACCTTTGTTGTTATTGTGTTTTTAAACTATTGAAGTTTTCGGGTTTCGCATAACTACCTATCGCTGTTCTTACCCCTGAGGTTAATATTGCGTGGTAGACATATTGTAGGAAATCTTGTTTTGCTGTTTCAGCAAGAGTTTTCTCAATGAGTTCTGCTGTTATTAAGAAACTTTCCAGTTCTTCAAAGTTTCCAGCAAATAGTGGGAGTGCTTTAGAAACCGTCTCTAAGCTAAATGCTGCCATTGTATTTCCTATTTCTGATGGTTTTGTCTCTAATGGGTTTTTAATGGTTTCGATTAGGTATTCTTAGATTTTCTTAATTATATTGCTAAATTCTAATCTGAGCACTGTTATTTTCTCTTCGTCTTTTTCTTCTAGTTGTGCTAACTCAAATTCCCCTGTTATCATTTATTTGCTATTTTGGACAACATTGATAATATTTTTATTTGTACTGAGAATACTAATCTTATGTTTATTAATATTATTATTGTGATTATCCCTGCAAATAGTATCAAATCTTTTTATTTTTATCGCCTGAGTATTGCATACATTAATCTTACGACATAGGCAACTACTAATATGGATAATGTGATTTTCATAACTATTTCGAAAATGTTTAAATTTTCTTCTCTATCTTTATCTTGCGTTCTTATAGTGTTCATATATTCTATAAGCTGTTCATTATTTTGATCATTTTTCATTATTTTCATTCTTTCCTACTTCGTATCCTGCAATAACTAGTGGGATCGCTTTTATAATAGTCTTGCACCATGTCATCTCGAAAACTCTGTTTATTCTCCCTTATTTAGTATATAATTTGTTTAATTGTAATTTTTAATTTATATTTATTATATATAAGCTTCTATTGCAACCTTTTTATCTCCTTCCTTATTAACATTTGCTGTGCCTTCTCTGTTTCGAGGTTTAAGTTTCTATATATCACTGCCAACGCCTTTCTCTTCTGGTATTGCCTACCAGCTCTCTTTTTCTTTTGCTTCTTTACTAGCTTAGTCTCTACTGGTTTCTGTTGCCGCTTCCTATATTCATCTATCGTGATAGCTTTTGGACCCGCCGACCAACGTGCAACGATTTCATCGATTTCTGTGGACATCTGATTGTGTTGAATATATATTTTTATAAGTACTAGCCTTCGCCAGTTAGGATTATTAAATTATTACGGTCCGAGTGGGCAGGATCGCCATGTAATGTGTAGTATTTAGTGTTGGTGTATTCATTTCCCTATAGCTCTTGGTTATTTTTGTAGCTGTCAGGGTTTCAGCTGATTTACAAGGCGTTCAAAGGAACTGCCGAATTAGTGTGAGGTTTTTAATTAAAACACAAGGCAGGTTGTTGCCGAATTAGTGTGGTAATTTCAAGTCTGCTTTATTTTTGATTTACATGCACTTAAATACTAAACATGAATTTTTAACATAGCCTTTCTTACTTATTCTACTTATCGGTAAAGTTCTAGTTGTCTTTGTCGATATTATGGACATATGCATAATTACCCTGATTACAATTGTTTTGACCAATAGGAACATTTGTGATTACACTCATTCCTATTTGTCACTCAATTTACAATTCTTATTGAGTAGAATTGTTTGTTTGTTTTTATCATACTCATACCCCAATTAATTTGCATTCCAATAAATGTGTGTCGATTGGTAAATGCCGTTATTTGATCTTGCATAATTACCCTACTCTATTTAGGTTGGTATGTATAGATTTAAGAGTAGTTTAAGGGTAGGCGGTGGCAACTTATGAGGTACACTACAGTATCTACTGTTGGTATTATTTGAATTCCTATTATAATTATTAAAATTTCTACTATTATTGTTGTTATTATAATTTTTGTTGTAGTTTCTCTCATTTTTGTTGAAGTCTTGTCTTCTTTGATTGTTGTATCTGATATTGTTATAGTTGTAATTGTTACTACTGCTTCGATTTCTGTCATTTATATGAAAGATCTTTAATGTATTTGTTGCCTGTAATAGTATTTCCTGTGTGCTAGCTATTTCAAATGCTTATGCTGGCGATTTAGGTTGCGCTGCTATAACTGCTGTTCTTATGTTCTCTTGTAAACCTTCTTGGAATGTTTCGACTGCTAATTTTTCGTTCAACATTCTAATTGTAGAACGTGCTTTTTCATTTGAACTGTCTTCAAGGTCACTGAATTGTACTATGGTTAATTCTGAAATCAATGTGTTTATTTTTTTCTCTTAAACTCGACACATTACCTCTTTGCTTAATATTTCTAATCTATATATATGAAAATGAAAAATGTTTGTATGTTTGTTTGTTTGTTTGTTGTATGTTTGTTTGTTGGCTTATAGACTCCTAAACTACTGAACCGATTTTCCTGATATTTTTACTGCACTCATTTTGTTGAACTTTTGGTAGTAGGATCTCCTAAGCCCCAAAATTTAAATAAAATAGTAGCGGGGGAAGTGGTTCCCCCCATAGAACGCCAATGTTTAATATAGCATATCTTAAGAACTGTTATAGTGAGAATGTTCAAACTTTGTAGAAGTCACTCTTATGGTATACTACACTTTTGAAAATAAAAATAAAGCGGGAAGGCGCAGGGGGGAAATACCTTCCATAGGATGCATATATTAAATATCTCTCAACTGAAGAACTATTAAAGGGAGAGTCTTCAAACGTGGTTAAAGCTTCTATTAGGGTAAACTATAAATTTCAATATAAAAATGGGCGGGGTAGACAGGGAAGGAGCAGTACCCCTCATATATAGAAATATTAATAAGAGCCGCTGCACGCATTTTGTTGAACTTTTGGTAGTAGGATCTTCTGCGCGCCAAAATTGAAATAATATAGCAGGGGGGAAGTGGTACCCCCCATAGAGCGATGATGTTTAATATCTCTTATCTTAAGAACTGTTATAGTGAGAATGTTCAAACTTTGTAGAAGTCACTCTTATGGTATACTACACTTTTGAAAATAAAAATAAATATCTATTAAAGAGAGAGTCTTCAAAGGTGGTTGAAGCAGTGTAGCGAAGCGCAACGGGTTAAGCTAGTTTCCGAATAAAGACTACTGACTGTCTTTGTTGACTTGAAATGTTGGAACAGTGATGATTTTAGTTCGTTAAATGTTTTTGGTATATCTTTTATCATTAAAACACTTCTTACCCTATCGCTTACTTTCATGGCAATAATATATTTTATTAAGTTCTTTTTCCCTTGTTCGTTAAGTTCATCGTGAACCATTTCAACCATTGGTATAAATATATCGAGGTGTGTAGGTTTTCCGTCAAATATAGGAATTGTGTCCGAAACTTTTTTGCTATCAAAGTTTGACATGTTTAAGCTGCTTTTATTTGAATTGGAGTGTTCTTTCAAAAGTTCGATTGCGGTTGTCTTTAACGTTTTAAATTCTTCAATTTTTTTCTGTCTAAGTGGATATGATAAATAGCTTATAAGTTTTCCAAATTGTCTACTATATTCATGGATTAAGTGGTACTTTTCTTTTATTGTTTCTTCTGTATATTTTCTACATTTTGATTTTTTAGCGTTTATAATTAACAAAAAGTAATTTCTTTGGGAATACAAAAAAAGTTTATAATTAACTTTTGTAGTTCTCCATAAGTATAAAATATACTATAAGTATATATATATTTTTTTTTTGTTTGTTTATTTAATTAATTGTTTGTTACTGTATTTGTAGTAATTTCCTTTTTTATATAATTTTTTAACAATTTCCAAAGTACTATTATCATTACAATTATTATTAAAATAATTATTATACCCACACCACAATAGTGGAGAGGGTATTATGCATTTGTGCTGATGCGTGTAACGCCTTAAAATAGTGGTCCTAGACCCACCTTAAAGTATACCGATCTACTCAGAATCACTTTCTGAGTCGAACTAACGATGTCCGTCCAGCTGGCTGGCTGTCCATGTAACCTTGAGCAAAAGTACAGGTCGCAATTTTGGAGATAATTTGATAAAATTTGAGTCATAGGTTCTTATTGGCACAAGGACCAAGCCTATTGAAAATTGGCCGAATCGTAGGACCACGAGGGAAGATAGGGAAAAATTTCTTCCTCTCAGAAACTATCAACCCGATTTTAATGAAATTTAAAACATAAATAGAACCATATCTATATGGACACAAAATGTATAAATTTTTAAAAAAATCGGACCACGAGATAGGGGCAATTTCTGCCTCTCAAACCGATTTTAATGAAATTTAACACATAGATAGATCCATATCTATAGGGACACATTAGCTATACAGTTTTTAAAAAATGAGACCACAAGGGGAGGCAGGGGGCAATTTCTGCCTCTCACAAGCTTTCAAACCGATTTTCATGAAGTTTATAAACATAGATAAATCCATATTTACATGGACACATAAGCATGATGTGTTTTAAAATACTGTGGTGTAGGGTATTTTTATATTTTCTAAGGCCCGTTTTCACAACTTACCGATAGCTTAAAGTAGACTTTAAATGGCCTTATAAAAAGTGTTCTATTATTAAAACTTTACTTCAACCTTAAGTGAACGATAAAGTAGGTTAAAGTAAAGTTGTAATAATGTAACACTTTTTATATGGCCGATAAAATCTTACCTTTAGCTATCGGTAAGTTGTGAAAACGGGCCTAAGACTTGTTTTATTTTGTCTTCTTCTGTT
Organism: Pollenia angustigena; assembly: GCA_930367215.1. Lineage (NCBI taxonomy): Eukaryota > Metazoa > Arthropoda > Insecta > Diptera > Polleniidae > Pollenia > Pollenia angustigena. The sequence goes on along the minus strand of OV884058.1, from coordinate 78,999,144 downwards.
ACTTCGAAAGTTTCTAGTGTTCGTTTCTCCAGCCTTTCTTCTTTAGTGCGTCTAATTCTTCAATTAATATTTTCTTCTGAGCTCCTTTGCTTATGTTTATTGTGCGTTGGAGGTTGGCACACGTCTGTTCAAACTTTCTCTTCTTGCCCCCTGCTTCTTTGGCTAATGGGTAGATTGGGTGGATGATTTGGAGTCCTTTGTGTTCTTCACCTGTCTTCGCCTATATTCTTCTAACGTTATAGGTTTAGGGCCAGCTTCCTTCGGGGTCGGTATGTATTTTGGAGGTTGCTCTAAACTTTCGTTTATTGGAAGTGGTATGTATTCTTCCCACTTTATGAAGATGATGTCTAATTCTTCCTTAGTTGTCATTCAGTACAATTTTATTTTTCATTTAGTAAGGATAATTTTACCTTTAATGATAAACAATTTTAAAGTTTGTTTGGCAGGATCGCCATGTAGTGGTCGGATGGTAAAAGCGTCAGAAAAAAAGGGGTAAGTATTGTTAAGCACTTCTGCCGCATTAGACGACCATTAAAATGCCATTTTTGAGAAATAATTAGACAGTCAATTTGAATGCTCAATTAATTCTGATTTTAACTATTATAGGGTCTTATATACTAAAATATTCTAGTAGTCAGCATTTCTCATAAACAAATTGACAATGCCAAATTCCCACGATAAAAATATTCATTGGAATTCAATTGACATTGAATTTTTAAACATCAACAAATATTTCTGTTGCGACAGTTTGGGGAATCATTGAACTTACACTTACTGTTGACTAAACATGAATTTCTTACTTAATTTAAATTAAACAATTTTGCTTCTTAGGTTTAATGTTACATATATGTTATTACAGTGATGTGCATAAGTGCGCATACACTACAATAGCTTATCCCATCAACAATAAATTTCAATGTTTTTATCAATAATAAAAACTGGGTATTAAGCACGAATAACAACATCTTTTAAAATATAATATTAATATTTTCATAAAATTGGCCAAAGTTTCACTTAATTTAAATACTTAAAATTTTTATGCCACAATATCAAGATTCGTCAGGGATAATATTTCAGATTTGATCATGCACAAAGATAAATTAAACTTCAGTTTCAGTTCCTAAACGCTTCTTTTATTCCGCAAAATTTCCATATTATTGCTAAATTTTAGCTTTCTCCGATAAATAGCTCAATTTATGGATTTGTAACAAGATTTCCCAAATTGCAAATTATGCAAATCTTTACAAATTTTGATAAAACGTGCCGAGGTTTTGAGATTAATTTCCAATTAAATTTAATAAAAGAGATTGATAAAGGAGATGTATTTAGTTGAATCGAATATCCATTTGAAATACGTGTATGTGCTGACACTCGCATCTCGCATAACATTTGCGATTGTGATTTCAACTCGCAAGTGTAGTGTTCTGCAAATCGCAATCGCAAGACTTTTAGCGAGTTCAAGTCGCAATAGTACACTAAAGTGAACTGATGAATTTAGACTAAAGTAAACATCAAATAAACAATAAAGTGATGAATAAATTGAACTAAATATGTTTTCTTTTTATTTGCACCAAAACTAGTTAATTATTGGACAATTTTTATTAAATATATAAAGAAAGTAGTAAATTATTCGTAAGTGAAAAAATGTGACATCTCTATTAATCCATAGTTCCATTGAACGATTCCCTAAAAGGAACGGTGCGGACTTTTTCAATAGCTCATTTTTTGTCGTTCCTCGTTCCGCAATTGCAATTCGTTGGATGATCACATGTATTCTTGTAGGGTTATTTTTTGTGTATTGATCAATGTTGCCGACTTTTGTGTATTTTTGTCGTGACATATAAAAAATGTATAATTAAATCAATTTAGCAATATACCACTCATTATTATTTGTTATTATTTTTTAACAAACATTTTAAAAAATACATAATTCTTATGTAGGTAGTTGTAACGCCACAACATAAAGACAATCAATAACAAATATTTGATTGTTGACGTTTTAACGAACGACAGAGAAGTTTTTTCGTTCCTTGTTCATTCATTGTTCAAAGATTATACTTTGGTTCAAAGTAAAAACCGGAACGATGAACGAAAGGAACGACCTAGTTCCTTTGATCTTTCGGATCGGTCGGAACGATTCCACAAAAGGAACGATTTTGCCCAACTCTAGCCGGCAATTTTTTTTTCTGAAGTACCTATAAAAGAAAAATGTAAGTATTTAAACATACATAAGTAAAATTTTTTAAAATAAACTTTAACTTTTTTTATGCAGGTCAAAACAAGTCTGTCAAGGATTGTAAATCTTTCTGCAATTTATGGAAGAACACCCAGACATAGCTAAGGGGTTCTCCAGAGGCCACCGTGTCAAGCAAGACGAGTTCTGGAATGATTTGACCAACCAGCTTAATGCCAATGGACCACCCACGAGTGATGTTGTTGTATGGAAAAAGGTAAGTATGTGCATGGATATGTACGGATGATTTCCTTAACGCATGTTGCTTTGCAGTAATATGTTGCAATTTGTGTATCCATAAAAATTTCGATGTAAAGCAGGACATAAATCAACTATACAATGATTCAGTACAAAATAAATACTGTACATACTGTAAACATACGTTAAGGAAAATTCCCATTTATGTACCTAAAATGTGAAAAACGTTAACATATGTACATCTACATATACATATAATTTGCACTTTTTTAGACCTGGTGTGATTGGAGGAGAAGAATACAGACTCGATTGGCAGAAAACAAAGCCTCATTAAAAAAAAACTGGAGGAGGGGATTTTCAACAGCATTATCTTTCACCGATAAAGGAGCAGCTGGCAATCGTATGCGACATTTTTCAAACAGTTGAGGGCGTAACAATGGCAAAAAACTTCGGCGAAAATAAAGGAAAGGAATGTTATGAACATGTAAAAGAAAAGCCAACAATTTTAAATACAACTGTTTCTACAGATTTACAGTTTAAACCTCCAACGGCAACAATTTCACGTACTGCAGAAACACATGTTGCACCACAACCACCATCTTCTCTGCCTGAAATGAGTGATGTGTTTCCTTCTCAAAGAAAAAGAAAATGTTTGAACTGAGATATTCTAAATGTAATGGAGGAGGAAAAAGAAAACTTTAAGCACTTAGCTGCAAAAATCGAAGAAGTCAATGAGACTTTAAAAAAATCAGTCGAGTTATTTAAAAAATCTCAACAGAAATATTTACGAACTCCGTTCATATAAAAAAAGAACTTGAAGAGACAAAAAGGCACCAAATAAAAATGGAAAAGATCGCCATGGAGTGGAATGAAATAAAATTGGAATTATTAAAATTAGATAAATTAAAAATGGGCATTCTAGAGGAGTAGGCCTTATTAATAAATTTCCCTTAATTTTTTTTTTGCGATAAGTGGTTTTTGTAAATGAATTATTTATGTTTTTTGTATTTTTTTTTAAATTCAATATTATAAAAAGTTTTGTTTTTGTGAATTGGCAACACATTCAATAAATAAAAGTTTGCTAGCACTCTCTTCTATGCTTGTCATTTTGATATGTTCTATTTTATCTACTTGAATTGTAACTTTGTTTTTTGTCACAACCTCTTAATAAAGAACTTTGTAAAAAACAAAAAGCCGACTAAAGTATTCATCATTTCCAATAGGTTATGGGCCCAGGTCCCGCAAGTTAAATAACTAAAATAAAAAGAAAAAAACTGAATACTTAAAACGTGAGTCGTATTTATTTCTGTAGTCGTGCAAATTAAGGAAAGTCTAGTTATGTCGTCATTGTTTCAAATCGAAAAACTGGATGAGTCCAACTACGCAACATGGAGCATCCAAATGAAAAGCGTTTTGGTGCACACTGATTTGTGGGGTGTTGTTTGCGGTCGTGATGTGAGACCAGAGGGTCTCCAATTTCCTGCCTTTGTGGCGTATGAAACAAAAAATGAAAAAGCTCTAGCATCGATTTTGTTGTGTGTTAAACCTAGCCAGCTTAATAGTATCAAAAGCTGTGTGTCAGCATCGGAAGCGTGGCGTAAATTACGAGAGATCCATCAACCAAAAGGACCCGCGAGGAAAATTATGTTATTTAAGAAACTTTTATATATGTCGTTGGAAGAAGATGGTAACATGAGTTTTCACGTAAATGATTTCGCAAGTGTGGTAGACCAGTTGCTGGAAATAGAGGTAACAGTAGGTACCGGAAGAAATGCTTGTTATATTGTTATTGTCTAGCTTGCCAAAATCCTACGAGGGTTTTTTCGTTATAGCGATGGAGAGTAGAGATGCCTTACCTAACCTCGTTTCGTTAAAGGTAAAATTGTTGGAAGAGGGTGCGCGGCAACTAGAAGTTCCCGCAAAAAATCAGAACTGCAATAACAACAACTGTGCAGAGGTTTTAAATATTGCCCATACAAGTGGAACTTTTAATAACAAACAACAGCAAAAAGAAAAGAAAAGAGACCGCCGTATGAGCATAATCGTAACAAAAACAATAATTTTGCTAATGACAAAAAATGTTATAACTGTGGGCGCAGAGGTCATTCGCAGCAAATTGTAGAGCAAAAGATAAAAATATGAAATACGAGAAAAAGAAAGAATTTAATTGTTTTGTTTCATTAGCTACAATGCAAACAGTAAGTAACAACGGCAACATTCAGTGGTGTGTTTTTTTTTTTTTGTTTTGATTACGATTTGTTTGACAGTTATGAGAAATGCAACGGGTTCGTACATTTACCAAATGATGACAACTTAAAAGCCATTGGTCGTGGTAATGTCATAATTAATAGTAATAAAAGCAAGATCATACTAAGAAACGTTTTACATGTGCCAGAGCTTAAAGGAAATTTCATTTCTATAAGCAAAATGATTTAAAGTGGAAATATTGTTGTATTTAAGGAGAATTTTGTGCATGTGAAAGACCGAGAAAATAATTCAATATTGAAAGCGTGTCACAACAATGGAATATTTGTGTATGAAAGTGAAAGAAATGAATGTTTGAGCCTAGATCTGCAAAATAGCTTTATGAATTGGCACCTAAAGTATGGTCATGTTAATTTCTCGTGTTTGAAAAACATGAAGAAAAACAATGTCGTAAGCGGGTTTAATTTGAAAGATAATGGAAAGGAGCCGGTATGTGAAACATGTTCCAAATCGAAATTAACGGTGAAGCCCTTTGAAAGGTCACAGTTTAGAGCCAAATCATTGCTAGAACTAGTGCATAGTGATATTTGTGGACCTGCTAATGTGCCACCTATTGATAGTTCGAAATATTTTGCAACATTTGTAGACGTTACACCATTGTGTTTTTCCTTAAAACGAAAGATTAGTTGAACAACAAACTGCTTGTCAGATAAAGTGTTTAAGAAGTGTTTAATGGACAAGAGTACGTGAATAATGATTTCAACAAGTTTTTAGTTGATAATGGTATTAAAAGGCAGCTCACCGTACCGTATACGCCACAGCAAAATGGGGTGGCCGAAAGGGCTAACAGGACATTAGTTGAGATGTCCCGCAGTATGTTGTTGGAAGCCAAACTCGAAGAAAAGTTTTGGGCTGAGGCTGTGTTAACTTCAGTTTATTTACGAAATAGAACAACAACAAAAGTGTTAGTTAACAAAACACCCTTCGAAGTTTGGCATGACTTTAAACCATCAGTATCTCATCTAAAAGTGTTTGGCACAAAGGCTATTATGTTAGATAAACTCCACCATAGGATATTTTTGCCGAAAGGTAAAGAAATGATTTTGATCGGATACAGTGAACAGGCGAAAGCTTACAGGCTCTGTGAACCAATTTTAAGAAAAGTCCATGTAAGTCGGGATGTTGTTTTCTTAGACGGCAAATACTATAATCAACAAGATCAACATGGTGGAACACATACAAAACTGTTTTGGTAATTTTTTAAACCCAACAGAATCCTTGAACGATAATGATGGAATATGAGAAAAAAGCAATAACTCTGAATCTCACCAGGATCAAGATGCTGTGGAAAATGTTGAGGGCAGCCCTGAAGAAGAACAACAAAAAATTGGTCCTGATGCCTTGGTGATGATGCCTTGAATGGTCCGAATGCGAGTCAATGGAAAGCTGCAATGAAAAGTGAGTACACATCCTTATTAAAAAACAATACATGGGAGGTGACTGAACTGCCCAAGGGACAGAAACATGTGGGATGTAAATGGGTATTCGCTGTAAAACAAGACAAAGAAGACAATATAAAAACTTATAAGGCGAGACTTGTCGGTAAAGGGTGCAGCCAAAAATATGGGCTAAATTATAGAGAAACATTTTCACCGGTTATTAGGTATTCTAATATACGTTTACTAGTTGCCTTAGCTGTAGAGCACGAGCTATACATGCACCAAATGGATGTCTCCTCTGCTTATTTGAATGGAGAACTGAACGACGAAGTCTACATGTTACAACCAGAATGTTTTGTTGATGAGCAGCATCCAGATTGTGTCCTAAAGTTGAAGAAATGTATGGGCTCAAGCAAAGTGGGCGCGCATGGAATATCAGATTTAACAACGCTTTACAAAGTATGGGTTTCAAGCAGTGTATCAGTGAACAGTGTATGTACACCCGAAACCACGATGACACGTTCAACATAATTGCAGTCTATGTAGATGAACTTATAATTGCCAGCACATCAAAGGCGGAATTAAACCGTATTAAATCAGCTATAGCCAATGAATTTGATGTCGTTGATGGGGAATAGAGTTTCAACGCAATGGCGAAATCGGGGCAGTGGAGGTATGCCAGAAACAATATATTAAAAATTTGTTAAACGATTTCAGAATGAACGACAACAACATCAAACAGAAACACAAAAATATCAAGAGATATATAAATAAATTTAAATCGTTAATATGTATTTTATTCGACCTTTATTATTTCAATTATTACTAATTTCTCAAGCTTAAGGTCTTTTTTTTTATATAAAAAACTTTTTAACGTTTATTTAAATCCAATATTTCGGCACTTCCTTGAGTGCCTTCGTCAGGGTTTTTTTTTCTTCCTAGTTTTACAAATTTTTAACAAATTATAACAAATTTAATAATAACTGACAAATTAAAAAATTTTTTAAATTCAAAAAAACAAAAAAATATTTTTCAAATGAAACTTGATCTATTACAATATATGTAAATAAATTATTTTTTTTAACTTCCGTTTCTATTTTTATAAATCAAGTGTCTATAATTTTGTGCTACATTTTCAGTGTCTGACTTAAAATTAATTCTCGAAATTGTCGGAACCTTTATAATTTGTAACATTTCTAACATAAATCTACGTTTATAATTATTTTCTGTGTTTAAAACAGTTGTATTTTCAAAATCTGGATAATGGTTTAGATTAGCACAATGAGTTGATAAAGCGGTTTTTTGTGATATATTTCTATATCTTTGATCTGATTTATGTCCTGCTATCCTAGTTTTTAGTTTATTCTTCGTTGTACCTATATATACTTTATTACACTGTCCACTATCATTCCCCTTACATGGTATTTTATAAACAATATTTGACATATCCATTCTCTCTATCTTATCTTTCATTTTAGTAAATAGTTTACCTACTGTGTTAAAAGATTTATGAGCTATTTTGTATATTTTGCTATCATATATATTTGATTTTTCCAATCTTTCTGAAAATTTTGGTATATATGTTACCGACTTATAAATCCTCGGTTCTGTAATACTATTTCGGTTATTTATTCTACAATTATCATGTCGTATTAATAAATCTGTTACTAATTGTTTAGGAAAGCTATTATCAGTTAAAATACCTGAAATCTTCCTTTTATTATCTCTATGAAATTCTGAATCACTTATTTTAAGAACTCTTTCTATAAAATTTTTAGCTGTATTAATAATTATTCTCTTTGGATGTTTCGAGAAATAATTAATAATTCTACCAGAAGATGTTGGTTTTTGATACCAATCCATTAATACCCTATTTCCTCTTCTAATTATCAAGGTGTCCAAATATGATATTCTTGAATTAGATTCCCTTTCAATTGTAAATTTAATGTCTGAATGAAATGAGTTTAAAATATCTAACATTTGCTCTATTCCTGATTCAGAAATTATACAAAATAAATCGTCAACATATTTTGTCAAGATCCTCGGTTTTATAATTAATTTTTCAACACATATATCTAATAACCTTTCCATAACTATATCTGCTACAATCGGAGAAGCTGGCGAACCCATAGGAAGTCCTTTCATTTGGTTATATATATGATTATTTAATTGAAAATATCTACTATCTATTATACAAAATTTAAGAATACGTAAAAATAAGTCCTTTTCCATATTTGTATGTTCCCTTATTATATTCCATTTTTCCTCTACTATATTAATAGCTAAGTCTATTGGAATGCTAGGAAACAATGAAACTACATCAAGAGAAATTAATCTCTCATTATTATCTAATGTAAAATTCTTAATTCTGTCTTTAAATTGAAGAGAATCCTTAACATTATATTTTGAATTTTCAGTAATTTTATTAAGAATTCCTGTTATATATTTACACAGTTCATATGATGGAGAATTTATCATTGAACATATTGGCCTCAATGGAAAATCCATTTTATGAATTTTTGGAAGACCGTATAGCCTAGGTGCCATTGCCGTATTAGTTTTAAGTTTATTCCTTTCTGTAATTGTAATTATGTCATTATTAAAAAGTTCCTGAACTAAATTATTATTCATCTTTTCCAGCTTATTAGTAGGGTCCTTATCCAATCTCCTATAATTAGAATCATCCCTTATAATATCATTTATTCTTAACTCATAATCAGTTCTATTCATTGCCACCGTTGTATTCCCTTTGTCTGCATTTAAGATAATAATGTCCCTATTAGATCTCAAAAATCTATCTGTCTCCTTTACTTTGTCCAATATAAACTTATCCCTATTAGTTAGTCTCATTTTATTAATGTGGTTATCTATACTTGTAGTCAGTTTTGTTCTTGCTATTTCCTGTTCCTCTTTTTCCCTAAGTGTCTGTACTAAATCCTCTCCTTCAGTTATAATTTTCAAAACTGGAAAATGTTCCCTTTCCGTCGGTAGCATATGTTTATGACCTAATGAGAGAACCCATTGTGCTTCAATTGGTATATTTATGCTAGATTTGTTAACAAACCATTTACAATTAAATTTTATACCTAATTCCCTTCTTTGTAAATTAACAAGGTCTTGAAATTTCTGTTTATGTCTACATTTGATCTTCTCATTTAAATTTCTAGCTAATTTATCTTCATATTCTAAGAAACTTGCATATTCCACCTCACCAAAATAATTCTGTAGCTGGTCCTCTATTATCCTACATTCCTTTTTTACTTCCTTTAGTTGCTCATGCTTGTACCTTATTCTTATATTTAGAATCTTGTTTTGAAGTTCTTGAACATAGTTTGATGTTTTTTGTCGGTATGCCGGTAAATTATCATTTTCATGAAAAAGATTAGAAACGTTTTTAGTAGCATTTTTAATAAATTTTGGAATAATACCTGAATTACGACACCGAATCAAAAAAGTTATAGTTGCTTTTATTTTTATTAATTTATCCCTTATTGTTTTATACCTATTCATGCATCTTCTGATTGTTTTGTTGTCCTTAAATGTATGGAAATTGATTGTAGACGTGCTCATCATTATATGAATATGTATTTTATTCGACCTTTATTATTTCAATTATTACTAATTTTTCAAGCTTAAGGTCTTTTTTTTTATATAAAAAACTTTTTAACGTTTATTTAAATCCAATATTTCGGCACTTCCTTGAGTGCCTTCGTCAGGGTTTTTTTTTCTTCCTAGTTTTACAAATTTTTAACAAATTATAACAAATTTAATAATAACTGACAAATTAAAAAATTTTTTAAATTCAAAAAACAAAAAAATATTTTTCAAATGAAACTTGATCTATTACAATATATGTAAATAAATTATTTTTTAACTTCCGTTTCTATTTTTATAAATTAAGTGTCTATAATTTTGTGCTACATTTTCAGTGTCTGACTTAAAATTAATTCTCGAAATTGTCGGAACCTTTATAATTTGTAACATTTCTAACATAAATCTACGTTTATAATTATTTTCTGTGTTTAAAACAGTTGTATTTTCAAAATCTGGATAATGGTTTAGATTAGCACAATGAGTTGATAAAGCGGTTTTTTGTGATATATTTCTATATCTTTGATCTGATTTATGTCCTGCTATCCTAGTTTTTAGTTTATTCTTCGTTGTACCTATATATACTTTATTACACTGTCCACTATCATTCCCCTTACATGGTATTTTATAAACAATATTTGACATATCCATTCTCTCTATCTTATCTTTCATTTTAGTAAATAGTTTACCTACTGTGTTAAAAGATTTATGAGCTATTTTGTATATTTTGCTATCATATATATTTGATTTTTCCAATCTTTCTGAAAATTTTGGTATATATGTTACCGACTTATAAATCCTCGGTTCTGTAATACTATTTCGGTTATTTATTCTACAATTATCATGTCGTATTAATAAATCTGTTACTAATTGTTTAGGAAAGCTATTATCAGTTAAAATACCTGAAATCTTCCTTTTATTATCTCTATGAAATTCTGAATCACTTATTTTTAGAACTCTTTCTATAAAATTTTTAGCTGTATTAATAATTATTCTCTTTGGATGTTTCGAGAAATAATTAATAATTCTACCAGAAGATGTTGGTTTTTGATACCAATCCATTAATACCCTATTTCCTCTTCTAATTATCAAGGTGTCCAAATATGATATTCTTGAATTAGATTCCCTTTCAATTGTAAATTTAATGTCTGAATGAAATGAGTTTAAAATATCTAACATTTGCTCTATTCCTGATTCAGAAATTATACAAAATAAATCGTCAACATATTTTGTCAAGATCCTCGGTTTTATAATTAATTTTTCAACACATATATCTAATAACCTTTCCATAACTATATCTGCTACAATCGGAGAAGCTGGCGAACCCATAGGAAGTCCTTTCATTTGGTTATATATATGATTATTTAATTGAAAATATCTACTATCTATTATACAAAATTTAAGAATACGTAAAAATAAGTCCTTTTCCATATTTGTATGTTCCCTTATTATATTCCATTTTTCCTCTACTATATTAATAGCTAAGTCTATTGGAATGCTAGGAAACAATGAAACTACATCAAGAGAAATTAATCTCTCATTATTATCTAATGTAAAATTCTTAATTCTGTCTTTAAATTGAAGAGAATCCTTAACATTATATTTTGAATTTTCAGTAATTTTATTAAGAATTCCTGTTATATATTTACACAGTTCATATGATGGAGAATTTATCATTGAACATATTGGCCTCAATGGAAAATCCATTTTATGAATTTTTGGAAGACCGTATAGCCTAGGTGCCATTGCCGTATTAGTTTTAAGTTTATTCCTTTCTGTAATTGTAATTATGTCATTATTAAAAAGTTCCTGAACTAAATTATTATTCATCTTTTCCAGCTTATTAGTAGGGTCCTTATCCAATCTCCTATAATTAGAATCATCCCTTATAATATCATTTATTCTTAACTCATAATCAGTTCTATTCATTGCCACCGTTGTATTCCCTTTGTCTGCATTTAAGATAATAATGTCCCTATTAGATCTCAAAAATCTATCTGTCTCCTTTACTTTGTCCAATATAAACTTATCCCTATTAGTTAGTCTCATTTTATTAATGTGGTTATCTATACTTGTAGTCAGTTTTGTTCTTGCTATTTCCTGTTCCTCTTTTTCCCTAAGTGTCTGTACTAAATCCTCTCCTTCAGTTATAATTTTCAAAACTGGAAAATGTTCCCTTTCCGTCGGTAGCATATGTTTATGACCTAATGAGAGAACCCATTGTGCTTCAATTGGTATATTTATGCTAGATTTGTTAACAAACCATTTACAATTAAATTTTATACCTAATTCCCTTCTTTGTAAATTAACAAGGTCTTGAAATTTCTGTTTATGTCTACATTTGATCTTCTCATTTAAATTTCTAGCTAATTTATCTTCATATTCTAAGAAACTTGCATATTCCACCTCACCAAAATAATTCTGTAGCTGGTCCTCTATTATCCTACATTCCTTTTTTACTTCCTTTAGTTGCTCATGCTTGTACCTTATTCTTATATTTAGAATCTTGTTTTGAAGTTCTTGAACATAGTTTGATGTTTTTTGTCGGTATGCCGGTAAATTATCATTTTCATGAAAAAGATTAGAAACGTTTTTAGTAGCATTTTTAATAAATTTTGGAATAATACCTGAATTACGACACCGAATCAAAAAAGTTATAGTTGCTTTTATTTTTATTAATTTATCCCTTATTGTTTTATACCTATTCATGCATCTTCTGATTGTTTTGTTGTCCTTAAATGTATGGAAATTGATTGTAGACGTGCTCATCATTATATGAATATGTATTTTATTCGACCTTTATTATTTCAATTATTACTAATTTTTCAAGCTTAAGGTCTTTTTTTTATATAAAAAACTTTTTAACGTTTATTTAAATCCAATATTTCGGCACTTCCTTGAGTGCCTTCGTCAGGGTTTTTTTTCTTCCTAGTTTTACAAATTTTTAACAAATTATAACAAATTATAACAAAGCAACTATAACTTTTTTGATTCGGTGTCGTAATTCAGGTATTATTCCAAAATTTATTAAAAATGCTACTAAAAACGTTTCTAATCTTTTTCATGAAAATGATAATTTACCGGCATACCGACAAAAAACATCAAACTATGTTCAAGAACTTCAAAACAAGATTCTAAATATAAGAATAAGGTACAAGCATGAGCAACTAAAGGAAGTAAAAAAGGAATGTAGGATAATAGAGGACCAGCTACAGAATTATTTTGGTGAGGTGGAATATGCAAGTTTCTTAGAATATGAAGATAAATTAGCTAGAAATTTAAATGAGAAGATCAAATGTAGACATAAACAGAAATTTCAAGACCTTGTTAATTTACAAAGAAGGGAATTAGGTATAAAATTTAATTGTAAATGGTTTGTTAACAAATCTAGCATAAATATACCAATTGAAGCACAATGGGTTCTCTCATTAGGTCATAAACATATGCTACCGACGGAAAGGGAACATTTTCCAGTTTTGAAAATTATAACTGAAGGAGAGGATTTAGTACAGACACTTAGGGAAAAAGAGGAACAGGAAATAGCAAGAACAAAACTGACTACAAGTATAGATAACCACATTAATAAAATGAGACTAACTAATAGGGATAAGTTTATATTGGACAAAGTAAAGGAGACAGATAGATTTTTGAGATCTAATAGGGACATTATTATCTTAAATGCAGACAAAGGGAATACAACGGTGGCAATGAATAGAACTGATTATGAGTTAAGAATAAATGATATTATAAGGGATGATTCTAATTATAGGAGATTGGATAAGGACCCTACTAATAAGCTGGAAAAGATGAATAATAATTTAGTTCAGGAACTTTTTAATAATGACATAATTACAATTACAGAAAGGAATAAACTTAAAACTAATACGGCAATGGCACCTAGGCTAGACGGTCTTCCAAAAATTCATAAAATGGATTTTCCATTGAGGCCAATATGTTCAATGATAAATTCTCCATCATATGAACTGTGTAAATATATAACAGGAATTCTTAATAAAATTACTGAAAATTCAAAATATAATGTTAAGGATTCTCTTCAATTTAAAGACAGAATTAAGAATTTTACATTAGATAATAATGAGAGATTAATTTCTCTTGATGTAGTTTCATTGTTTCCTAGCATTCCAATAGACTTAGCTATTAATATAGTAGAGGAAAAATGGAATATAATAAGGGAACATACAAATATGGAAAAGGACTTATTTTTACGTATTCTTAAATTTTGTATAATAGATAGTAGATATTTTCAATTAAATAATCATATATATAACCAAATGAAAGGACTTCCTATGGGTTCGCCAGCTTCTCCGATTGTAGCAGATATAGTTATGGAAAGGTTATTAGATATATGTGTTGAAAAATTAATTATAAAACCGAGGATCTTGACAAAATATGTTGACGATTTATTTTGTATAATTTCTGAATCAGGAATAGAGCAAATGTTAGATATTTTAAACTCATTTCATTCAGACATTAAATTTACAATTGAAAGGGAATCTAATTCAAGAATATCATATTTGGACACCTTGATAATTAGAAGAGGAAATAGGGTATTAATGGATTGGTATCAAAAACCAACATCTTCTGGTAGAATTATTAATTATTTCTCGAAACATCCAAAGAGAATAATTATTAATACAGCTAAAAATTTTATAGAAAGAGTTCTAAAAATAAGTGATTCAGAATTTCATAGAGATAATAAAAGGAAGATTTCAGGTATTTTAACTGATAATAGCTTTCCTAAACAATTAGTAACAGATTTATTAATACGACATGATAATTGTAGAATAAATAACCGAAATAGTATTACAGAACCGAGGATTTATAAGTCGGTAACATATATACCAAAATTTTCAGAAAGATTGGAAAAATCAAATATATATGATAGCAAAATATACAAAATAGCTCATAAATCTTTTAACACAGTAGGTAAACTATTTACTAAAATGAAAGATAAGATAGAGAGAATGGATATGTCAAATATTGTTTATAAAATACCATGTAAGGGGAATGATAGTGGACAGTGTAATAAAGTATATATAGGTACAACGAAGAATAAACTAAAAACTAGGATAGCAGGACATAAATCAGATCAAAGATATAGAAATATATCACAAAAAACCGCTTTATCAACTCATTGTGCTAATCTAAACCATTATCCAGATTTTGAAAATACAACTGTTTTAAACACAGAAAATAATTATAAACGTAGATTTATGTTAGAAATGTTACAAATTATAAAGGTTCCGACAATTTCGAGAATTAATTTTAAGTCAGACACTGAAAATGTAGCACAAAATTATAGACACTTAATTTATAAAAATAGAAACGGAAGTTAAAAAATAATTTATTTACATATATTGTAATAGATCAAGTTTCATTTGAAAAATATTTTTTTGTTTTTTGAATTTAAAAAATTTTTTAATTTGTCAGTTATTATTAAATTTGTTATAATTTGTTAAAAATTTGTAAAACTAGGAAGAAAAAAAACCCTGACGAAGGCACTCAAGGAAGTGCCGAAATATTGGATTTAAATAAACGTTAAAAAGTTTTTTATATAAAAAAAAGACCTTAAGCTTGAAAAATTAGTAATAATTGAAATAATAAAGGTCGAATAAAATACATATTCATATAATGATGAGCACGTCTACAATCAATTTCCATACATTTAAGGACAACAAAACAATCAGAAGATGCATGAATAGGTATAAAACAATAAGGGATAAATTAATAAAAATAAAAGCAACTATAACTTTTTTGATTCGGTGTCGTAATTCAGGTATTATTCCAAAATTTATTAAAAATGCTACTAAAAACGTTTCTAATCTTTTTCATGAAAATGATAATTTACCGGCATACCGACAAAAAACATCAAACTATGTTCAAGAACTTCAAAACAAGATTCTAAATATAAGAATAAGGTACAAGCATGAGCAACTAAAGGAAGTAAAAAAGGAATGTAGGATAATAGAGGACCAGCTACAGAATTATTTTGGTGAGGTGGAATATGCAAGTTTCTTAGAATATGAAGATAAATTAGCTAGAAATTTAAATGAGAAGATCAAATGTAGACATAAACAGAAATTTCAAGACCTTGTTAATTTACAAAGAAGGGAATTAGGTATAAAATTTAATTGTAAATGGTTTGTTAACAAATCTAGCATAAATATACCAATTGAAGCACAATGGGTTCTCTCATTAGGTCATAAACATATGCTACCGACGGAAAGGGAACATTTTCCAGTTTTGAAAATTATAACTGAAGGAGAGGATTTAGTACAGACACTTAGGGAAAAAGAGGAACAGGAAATAGCAAGAACAAAACTGACTACAAGTATAGATAACCACATTAATAAAATGAGACTAACTAATAGGGATAAGTTTATATTGGACAAAGTAAAGGAGACAGATAGATTTTTGAGATCTAATAGGGACATTATTATCTTAAATGCAGACAAAGGGAATACAACGGTGGCAATGAATAGAAC
The DNA here is from genome assembly GCA_930367215.1 of Pollenia angustigena. Lineage (NCBI taxonomy): Eukaryota > Metazoa > Arthropoda > Insecta > Diptera > Polleniidae > Pollenia > Pollenia angustigena. The sequence goes on along the minus strand of OV884058.1, from coordinate 78,982,972 downwards.
TGATTATGAGTTAAGAATAAATGATATTATAAGGGATGATTCTAATTATAGGAGATTGGATAAGGACCCTACTAATAAGCTGGAAAAGATGAATAATAATTTAGTTCAGGAACTTTTTAATAATGACATAATTACAATTACAGAAAGGAATAAACTTAAAACTAATACGGCAATGGCACCTAGGCTATACGGTCTTCCAAAAATTCATAAAATGGATTTTCCATTGAGGCCAATATGTTCAATGATAAATTCTCCATCATAGCAACTGTGTAAATATATAACAGGAATTCTTAATAAAATTACTGAAAATTCAAAATATAATGTTAAGGATTCTCTTCAATTTAAAGACAGAATTAAGAATTTTACATTAGATAATAATGAGAGATTAATTTCTCTTGATGTAGTTTCATTGTTTCCTAGCATTCCAATAGACTTAGCTATTAATATAGTAGAGGAAAAATGGAATATAATAAGGGAACATACAAATATGGAAAAGGACTTATTTTTACGTATTCTTAAATTTTGTATAATAGATAGTAGATATTTTCAATTAAATAATCATATATATAACCAAATGAAAGGACTTCCTATGGGTTCGCCAGCTTCTCCGATTGTAGCAGATATAGTTATGGAAAGGTTATTAGATATATGTGTTGAAAAATTAATTATAAAACCGAGGATCTTGACAAAATATGTTGACGATTTATTTTGTATAATTTCTGAATCAGGAATAGAGCAAATGTTAGATATTTTAAACTCATTTCATTCAGACATTAAATTTACAATTGAAAGGGAATCTAATTCAAGAATATCATATTTGGACACCTTGATAATTAGAAGAGGAAATAGGGTATTAATGGATTGGTATCAAAAACCAACATCTTCTGGTAGAATTATTAATTATTTCTCGAAACATCCAAAGAGAATAATTATTAATACAGCTAAAAATTTTATAGAAAGAGTTCTAAAAATAAGTGATTCAGAATTTCATAGAGATAATAAAAGGAAGATTTCAGGTATTTTAACTGATAATAGCTTTCCTAAACAATTAGTAACAGATTTATTAATACGACATGATAATTGTAGAATAAATAACCGAAATAGTATTACAGAACCGAGGATTTATAAGTCGGTAACATATATACCAAAATTTTCAGAAAGATTGGAAAAATCAAATATATATGATAGCAAAATATACAAAATAGCTCATAAATCTTTTAACACAGTAGGTAAACTATTTACTAAAATGAAAGATAAGATAGAGAGAATGGATATGTCAAATATTGTTTATAAAATACCATGTAAGGGGAATGATAGTGGACAGTGTAATAAAGTATATATAGGTACAACGAAGAATAAACTAAAAACTAGGATAGCAGGACATAAATCAGATCAAAGATATAGAAATATATCACAAAAAACCGCTTTATCAACTCATTGTGCTAATCTAAACCATTATCCAGATTTTGAAAATACAACTGTTTTAAACACAGAAAATAATTATAAACGTAGATTTATGTTAGAAATGTTACAAATTATAAAGGTTCCGACAATTTCGAGAATTAATTTTAAGTCAGACACTGAAAATGTAGCACAAAATTATAGACACTTAATTTATAAAAATAGAAACGGAAGTTAAAAAATAATTTATTTACATATATTGTAATAGATCAAGTTTCATTTGAAAAATATTTTTTTGTTTTTTGAATTTAAAAAATTTTTTAATTTGTCAGTTATTATTAAATTTGTTATAATTTGTTAAAAATTTGTAAAACTAGGAAGAAAAAAAACCCTGACGAAGGCACTCAAGGAAGTGCCGAAATATTGGATTTAAATAAACGTTAAAAAGTTTTTTATATAAAAAAAAGACCTTAAGCTTGAAAAATTAGTAATAATTTAAATCGTTAAAACAACAACAACTCAACATCAAATCAACAATAACTTTTCTTATAAAGTGTAGAAACACAGGAATTACACCTAGTTTTATAAACGATGCAACAAAAAACATACACAACATATTTAAAACTAATGAAAACTTACCTCCAAAAATTAATAGACTTCTAAAACATATACTTCAAAATTTCAACGCCAAAATATTAAATTTGCTTATTAGACATAAGCACGAAATAGAGAAATACAACGAAGAATACATAAATGAAACTAAAAACGAAATAAACAGACACTTGACTACGGACGAACAACAACAATTGTGGGACAGCGAACAAACGCTTGAAAATCGAAAGAACATTGAAATCAAAAAACGACACAAGAGAAAATTTGAAAACTTAAGAGATAAACAAAGAGAAGAGCTAGAAGTTGCTAAAAACGATAATTGGTTCGTTAATAAATCTAGTATTGATATTCCAAACGATATTCAATGGCTTCTCTCGTTGGGCAGAAAATACGCAATACCAACAACAAAGCAAAAATTCCCATTGTTGAAATATATTGCAGACGGAGAAGACTGCATTCAAACTCTTGAAAACAGAGATGAACAAGAGATAGCGCGCTCAAAGTTTACATCAATGTTGGAAAATCATTTGAATAAACAGAGATTAAACGAAAGAGATCGTTTGGTAATGAATATAGTGGAGCAAACAAAAAGTTTTTTGAAGAAAAATAAAAATATTTTGATATTGAATGCCGATAAAGGGAACGTCACAGTGGCAATAGAGAAAAATGATTATGAGACAAAGATGAACACTATTCTTAATGATATGATGACATACAGAAAAGTAAATAAAGACCCTACATCATCACTTCAAAAGAAAAATAATTATTTAGTCAATGAACTCCTAAAGTGCAATAGTATATCTGTGATAGAAAAGAATAGGCTTAAAAATGATGCAGCTTTTGCTCCAAGAATTTATGGACTGCCGAAAATACATAAGGACGGATTACCACTTAGACCAATATGTTCTTCAATAAACTCTCCGGCTAATGAACTTTGTAAGTTTTTAGCGAATATTTTAAAAAAGCTTACAGAGAATTCTGAATATAATGTTAAGGATGCCGTGCAATTTAGAGATAAGGTAAACAAAAGTGCAATATGTGATGACGAAAAACTTATATCTTTTGACGTAGTATCTTTATTCCCAAGTATTCCGGTGGACTATGCAATAGAAATTATTAATAATAAATGGGATGACATAACACCACACACAAATATGACTAAGGATTTATTTATAAAAATATTAAAATTCTGCATTAAAGAAGACCGTTATTTTAAATATAAAGACAAGATTTATACACAATGTAGCGGACTACCGATGGGATAACCAGCCTCTCCAGTTGTGGCCGACATCGTAATGGAGGAATTGTTAAATAAAAAACCGAGATTATTAACAAAGTACGTGGACGACCTGTTTGCTATAGTAAGGGAAAATGACATTGTAGAAACACTTGACCAATTAAATAAATTTCACCACCGTATTAAATTTACAATCGAGGAAGAGAAGCACGGACATTTGCCGTATTTGGATACTTTGGTTATCAGGAGAAGAAATCAGATAATAGTTGACTGGTATCAAAAACCAACTTCGTCGGGAAGAATTATTAATTATTTGTCATGCCACCCAAAGAGTATAATGTAATGACTGGATGTCATTTAAATAAAAAAGAAGTCCCTACTTCGATGGGGTATGAGATTTTTGTTTGGCCGGCGTTTGAAACGCCACTGGCACTAATATTTTATGCCGGCACTAACAAGCGCCAAGGCAAAGCACTACTTGGAGTGCTGGTGGTTTTAATAAAAAAGAAAACAGAGAGCCAATTGACTCGGCTAAGTTTCGTATTTGAATCTTGCTTTATTACAAATTTGGCTCCTTATAAACTAAAATAACGGTACTTAAATCTAATCCTTATTCTATATATTTACATGCAATTATATGCTTACACATACATACATAAAATATTGTTTATTTACTATTAAAAATATAAACAACACAGCTGATTCTAAAAATATATGAAACAGCTGATTTAACGATAAATGATTAGAGATGTGTAATAAATGATTAATGATGTGTAATAAATACATTACACCCTCACCCTTTATTGAAAAAAAAAAAAAAAAATTTTAAATATTATTTTTTTTTTTTTTTTTATAATACAGTTCATTTAATTATATTTTTTCAACATATTATTATGATATTTTCTCATTTTACCTCCTATATATAAAATAGAATTAACTCCTTGTTTTTCTATTATCCTGTATGGCCCATGATATGGTGCCTGGTTTTTCTTCCTATTCACTGTTCTTAAGCCTAGATTACACTATCTCACAAGTCTTACGTATTCCATAATACTTTGTGAGATATAAATCTAATGAGTTTTGTTGCGACTGTCAAAAAATCTAATGTAACATGACAGTTTGTGTTCACACCATCACACAAAGTATAAACACTTACATATGAAATAAAATGCAACCCTGATCCAATGAAAAGTATTATTGTTTAGAAATTTTTCAAAAAACGATGAAGTCGTATGGGATGTCAAACTTTTTTCATAATACTTGTCATTTTTGTGACACATTGCATTCACACTGTCACACTTTGTCATATTACTTGAGTTTTTGACATGTATTAATACAAAGTATAATAGTGTAATCTAGCCTTTAGTAGCACTAGCTCTCCTACTTCTAAATTAAGCGTTTCGAAATTTATTTACTCTACTGACTTGTGACGGCAATGTTTGGATAGAAATGTTTGCTAGGCTACAAATAATATTATATGTAATTTTCAAAAAGGCTAAACAGGCATTGAAAATTTTGTTTTTCAAAATTTTTCATATGTAAGAAAATTTATTTAATAAGAAAAATTTGAACACGAAAACGGTTTCTTGTAAGTACCGGAATTTTTTTTTTAAAGATAGAATTAATTATAGATAATAAAGGAACTTATATCGGGATCTTAATACATAAGAAGATAAGGATTTTGCTTGGCAGGATAATTTTATTTAAAAAGATAAACATTTTGAGGAGAAAATCTCCCGAAATTCAAATTGAGCAAGCAAGATTTTGCTGTCTAAATCATTTATCTCAATTTGTGACTGTTAAAGACATTTATATCTGGAAAGAGACAATATCGAATTTATCAGTTTTCCGCCTAGTTCCTGATATTACTCTTACGAATTGAAATTTTTACCGGATATACATATTAACCCTGCTGAATCTTAACTCATCTAATACTAAAGCTTAACTCGAGCTTATATTAATTATTCTTAAACCCAACTAAATATTGACTTAAGTTTTCTTTGCTTAACTAACTATCATCTTAACTTAATTTTTCTTTTCTTAAATCTAATTTTGTTATTTTAAATCAAACTTAATTTTTCTTTTTCTTAAACTTAACTTAAACGTAAATTTTTTTTTTATCAATATTAAAAATAATTTTTTTTTTTTTTGTTTTTTCTCACCTTAATTTAACTTATATCAATTAATTTTCTAAAGATCTGATTTAAAATCCAGTTTTTCTTTAATTTACGTTTTTTTTTTTTTTTTTTTTTTTTTTTTTTTTCTCTAATCTTATTTAAATTTAACGAAAATAACTAGATAAAATATGTAAATTTTTATTTATACAAATACATTTTTTTTACCACACTTACACAATACCTATATTATTACACATTGACATTCACTTACATACATTTAACATTTACAATTAACAAAATTTTGAATATATATATAATCTAAATTGTTAGTAAGATAATTCGAAATCTACGATAACAAGTAAATTCAACAAGATTAGTTGAACAACAAACTGCTTGTCAGATAAAGTGTTTAAGAAGTGTTTAATGGACAAGAGTACGTGAATAATGATTTCAACAAGTTTTTAGTTGATAATGGTATTAAAAGGCAGCTTACCGTACCGTATACGCCACAGCAAAATGGGGTGGCCGAAAGGGCTAACAGGACATTAGTTGAGATGTCCCGCAGTATGTTGTTGGAAGCCAAACTCGAAGAAAAGTTTTGGGCTGAGGCTGTGTTAACTTCAGTTTATTTACGAAATAGAACAACAACAAAAGTGTTAGTTAACAAAACACCCTTCGAAGTTTGGCATGACTTTAAACCATCAGTATCTCATCTAAAAGTGTTTGGCACAAAGGCTATTATGTTAGATAAACTCCACCATAGGATATTTTTGCCGAAAGGTAAAGAAATGATTTTGATCGGATACAGTGAACAGGCGAAAGCTTACAGGCTCTGTGAACCAATTTTAAGAAAAGTCCATGTAAGTCGGGATGTTGTTTTCTTAGACGGCAAATACTATAATCAACAAGATCAACATGGTGGAACACATACAAAACTGTTTTGGTAATTTTTTAAACCCAACAGAATCCTTGAACGATAATGATGGAATATGAGAAAAAAGCAATAACTCTGAATCTCACCAGGATCAAGATGCTGTGGAAAATGTTGAGGGCAGCCCTGAAGAAGAACAACAAAAAATTGGTCCTGATGCCTTGGTGATGATGCCTTGAATGGTCCGAATGCGAGTCAATGGAAAGCTGCAATGAAAAGTGAGTACACATCCTTATTAAAAAACAATACATGGGAGGTGACTGAACTGCCCAAGGGACAGAAACATGTGGGATGTAAATGGGTATTCGCTGTAAAACAAGACAAAGAAGACAATATAAAAACTTATAAGGCGAGACTTGTCGGTAAAGGGTGCAGCCAAAAATATGGGCTAAATTATAGAGAAACATTTTCACCGGTTATTAGGTATTCTAATATACGTTTACTAGTTGCCTTAGCTGTAGAGCACGAGCTATACATGCACCAAATGGATGTCTCCTCTGCTTATTTGAATGGAGAACTGAACGACGAAGTCTACATGTTACAGCCAGAATGTTTTGTTGATGAGCAGCATCCAGATTGTGTCCTAAAGTTGAAGAAATGTATGGGCTCAAGCAAAGTGGGCGCGCATGGAATATCAGATTTAACAACGCTTTACAAAGTATGGGTTTCAAGCAGTGTATCAGTGAACAGTGTATGTACACCCGAAACCACGATGACACGTTCAACATAATTGCAGTCTATGTAGATGAACTTATAATTGCCAGCACATCAAAGGCGGAATTAAACCGTATTAAATCAGCTATAGCCAATGAATTTGATGTCGTTGATGGGGAATAGAGTTTCAACGCAATGGCGAAATCGGGGCAGTGGAGGTATGCCAGAAACAATATATTAAAAATTTGTTAAACGATTTCAGAATGAACGACAACAACATCAAACAGAAACACAAAAATATCAAGAGATATATAAATAAATTTAAATCGTTAAAACAACAACAACTCAACATCAAATCAACAATAACTTTTCTTATAAAGTGTAGAAACACAGGAATTACACCTAGTTTTATAAACGATGCAACAAAAAACATACACAACATATTTAAAACTAATGAAAACTTACCTCCAAAAATTAATAGACTTCTAAAACATATACTTCAAAATTTCAACGCCAAAATATTAAATTTGCTTATTAGACAAAAGCACGAAATAGAGAAATACAACGAAGAATACATAAATGAAACTAAAAACGAAATAAACAGACACTTGACTACGGACGAACAACAACAATTGTGGGACAGCGAACAAACGCTTGAAAATCGAAAGAACATTGAAATCAAAAAACGACACAAGAGAAAATTTGAAAACTTAAGAGATAAACAAAGAGAAGAGCTAGAAGTTGCTAAAAACGATAATTGGTTCGTTAATAAATCTAGTATTGATATTCCAAACGATATTCAATGGCTTCTCTCGTTGGGCAGAAAATACGCAATACCAACAACAAAGCAAAAATTCCCATTGTTGAAATATATTGCAGACGGAGAAGACTGCATTCAAACTCTTGAAAACAGAGATGAACAAGAGATAGCGCGCTCAAAGTTTACATCAATGTTGGAAAATCATTTGAATAAACAGAGATTAAACGAAAGAGATCGTTTGGTAATGAATATAGTGGAGCAAACAAAAAGTTTTTTGAAGAAAAATAAAAATATTTTGATATTGAATGCCGATAAAGGGAACGTCACAGTGGCAATAGAGAAAAATGATTATGAGACAAAGATGAACACTATTCTTAATGATATGATGACATACAGAAAAGTAAATAAAGACCCTACATCATCACTTCAAAAGAAAAATAATTATTTAGTCAATGAACTCCTAAAGTGCAATAGTATATCTGTGATAGAAAAGAATAGGCTTAAAAATGATGCAGCTTTTGCTCCAAGAATTTATGGACTGCCGAAAATACATAAGGACGGATTACCACTTAGACCAATATGTTCTTCAATAAACTCTCCGGCTAATGAACTTTGTAAGTTTTTAGCGAATATTTTAAAAAAGCTTACAGAGAATTCTGAATATAATGTTAAGGATGCCGTGCAATTTAGAGATAAGGTAAACAAAAGTGCAATATGTGATGACGAAAAACTTATATCTTTTGACGTAGTATCTTTATTCCCAAGTATTCCGGTGGACTATGCAATAGAAATTATTAATAATAAATGGGATGACATAACACCACACACAAATATGACTAAGGATTTATTTATAAAAATATTAAAATTCTGCATTAAAGAAGACCGTTATTTTAAATATAAAGACAAGATTTATACACAATGTAGAGGACTACCGATGGGATAACCAGCCTCTCCAGTTGTGGCCGACATCGTAATGGAGGAATTGTTAAATAAAAAACCGAGATTATTAACAAAGTACGTGGACGACCTGTTTGCTATAGTAAGGGAAAATGACATTGTAGAAACACTTGACCAATTAAATAAATTTCACCACCGTATTAAATTTACAATCGAGGAAGAGAAGCACGGACATTTGCCGTATTTGGATACTTTGGTTATCAGGAGAAGAAATCAGATAATAGTTGACTGGTATCAAAAACCAACTTCGTCGGGAAGAATTATTAATTATTTGTCATGCCACCCAAAGAGTATAATGTAATGACTGGATGTCATTTAAATAAAAAAGAAGTCCCTACTTCGATGGGGTATGAGATTTTTGTTTGGCCGGCGTTTGAAACGCCACTGGCACTAATATTTTATGCCGGCACTAACAAGCGCCAAGGCAAAGCACTACTTGGAGTGCTGGTGGTTTTAATAAAAAAGAAAACAGAGAGCCAATTGACTCGGCTAAGTTTCGTATTTGAATCTTGCTTTATTACAAATTTGGCTCCTTATAAACTAAAATAACGGTACTTAAATCTAATCCTTATTCTATATATTTACATGCAATTATATGCTTACACATACATACATAAAATATTGTTTATTTACTATTAAAAATATAAACAACACAGCTGATTCTAAAAATATATGAAACAGCTGATTTAACGATAAATGATTAGAGATGTGTAATAAATGATTAGTGATGTGTAATAAATACATTACACCCTCACCCTTTATTGAAAAAAAAAAAAAAAAATTATAAATATTATTTTTTTTTTTTTTTTTTATAATACAATTCATTTAATTATATTTTTTCAACATATTATTATGATATTTTCTCATTTTACCTCCTATATATAAAATAGAATTAACTCCTTGTTTTTCTATTATCCTGTATGGCCCATGATATGGTGCCTGGTTTTTCTTCCTATTCACTGTTCTTAAGCCTAGATTACACTATCTCACAAGTCTTACGTATTCCATTATACTTTGTGAGATATAAATCTAATGAGTTTTGTTGCGACTGTCAAAAAATCTAATGTAACATGACAGTTTGTGTTCACACCATCACACAAAGTATAAACACTTACATATGAAATAAAATGCAACCCTGATCCAATGAAAAGTATTATTGTTTAGAAATTTTTCAAAAAACGATGAAGTCGTATGGGATGTCAAACTTTTTTCATAATACTTGTCATTTTTGTGACACATTGCATTCACACTGTCACACTTTGTCATATTACTTGAGTTTTTGACATGTATTAATACAAAGTATAATAGTGTAATCTAGCCTTTAGTAGCACTAGCTCTCCTACTTCTAAATTAAGCGTTTCGAAATTTATTTACTCTACTGACTTGTGACGGCAATGTTTGGATAGAAATGTTTGCTAGGCTACAAATAATATTATATGTAATTTTCAAAAAGGCTAAACAGGCATTGAAAATTTTGTTTTTCAAAATTTTTCATATGTAAGAAAATTTATTTAATAAGAAAAATTTGAACACGAAAACGGTTTCTTGTAAGTACCGGAATTTTTTTTTTAAAGATAGAATTAATTATAGATAATAAAGGAACTTATATCGGGATCTTAATACATAAGAAGATAAGGATTTTGCTTGGCAGGATAATTTTATTTAAAAAGATAAACATTTTGAGGAGAAAATCTCCCGAAATTCAAATTGAGCAAGCAAGATTTTGCTGTCTAAATCATTTATCTCAATTTGTGACTGTTAAAGACATTTATATCTGGAAAGAGACAATATCGAATTTATCAATTTTCCGCCTAGTTCCTGATATTACTCTTACGAATTGAAATTTTTACCGGATATACATATTAACCCTGCTGAATCTTAACTCATCTAATACTAAAGCTTAACTCGAGCTTATATTAATTATTCTTAAACCCAACTAAATATTGACTTAAGTTTTCTTTGCTTAACTAACTATCATCTTAACTTAATTTTTCTTTTCTTAAATCTAATTTTGTTATTTTAAATCAAACTTAATTTTTCTTTTTCTTAAACTTAACTTAAACGTAAATTTTTTTTTTATCAATATTAAAAATAATTTTTTTTTTTTTTGTTTTTTCTCACCTTAATTTAACTTATATCAATTAATTTTCTAAAGATCTGATTTAAAATCCAGTTTTTCTTTAATTGACGTTTTTTTTTTTTTTTTTTTTTTTTTTTTTTTTTCTCTAATCTTATTTAAATTTAACGAAAATAACTAGATAAAATATGTAAATTTTTATTTATACAAATACATTTTTTTTACCACACTTACACAATACCTATATTATTACACATTGACATTCACTTACATACATTTAACATTTACAATTAACAAAATTTTGAATATATATATAATCTAAATTGTTAGTAAGATAATTCGAAATCTACGATAACAAGTAAATTCAACATCACATCAGGCCTGCTGTCATCGTTGGATAAAACTTGGTGAGTTCTAAAATATTGTTATTATTTTTATTATATTTTTCTTTTGGATTATCTTAAAATATTTTTCGGTTTTCATTTTAATAATTTGGAGTTTACATGTTATTAGCATAAAATGTTAATAACATTTGTGAAACAACCCTTCATTTAATTTCTATTTCGAGTGTTCAAAATTTAACACTACACTACATAACAAAAATCAGAATACACATTAACATTATTATTTATATTATTAAAGTATTTTAAAATATGTTTGAATATAGTTTAAATAAATGTTTCCTAATTGTGCGTTAATTATAATGACGTTTAACTAAATTCTTATTTTCCGTTAAATTCCATGAAAAGTTAATCAACAGTTAGTTAAGGTAGTGTTAGGGCTATCTAAGGATTGAGCGGTACGATAGCATGGCTGGGAGGGTTATGACCATAGGGAAGTTTTACCATCTTCTTCCTCGTACTAATTTCAGATCGGGTTACTTTTCTTTTCTATCTTTTAATTTTTATTTTCCCACAGTTAACATTTTTTTTTTTTTTTTTTTTTTTTTTATAATTTATTTTTATTATTGAATCTTTCTTATCAAAATTTACAATATGTATTCAAATCTTAATTCTACTTGTTGTTTATTAGTTGTTACCTGTGTAACCACTAACTGCTGTATTCAAATTTTTAAGACTGTCTTCTAGTAAGGCTCAAAGTATCGGTTCTTTTTAGCCTCTGGTGACCTTCAAACTGAAGCAAACCCCGAGCGAGGTAGTTAGGGTGAACCATTAGTTTATCGATGTAGCTTATTGAATATTTTTTAATTTCCTCCTGGATAGTGGGGACGTTGAGATCTCTGTGGATAATATCATTACGTATATACCATGGGGCGCAGACAATTTGTCGTAATATTCTAGACTGTCTTCTTTGAAGCTTTTGGATGTTAGATGCGCATGCAGTACCCCATAATTGGATGCCATATGTCCATATTGGTTTTATGATGGACTTGTATAGAAGAACTTTGTTGTCTAAAGACAAGTTTGAGTTTCTACCGAGAAGCCAATGTAGTTGAGCTGCTTTAAGTTTCATAGCCGTTATTTTCGCTTCGATATGACGAGACCAGGTCAAACGTCTATCTATATGAACTCCCAAGTACTTTACATGGTTTTCTACCGGAACAGTGATGTTATTTATTTTTACTGCTGGGCACGTTTGTCTTCTGAGCGTGAAAGTTAAGTGAGCACATTTAGCCGGGTTAACCTTTATTCTCCATTTTTCTAGCCATGCCTCTAGTTCATTGATGTGGGACTGCAGATTTTGCGATGCGACTTTTGGGTCATGGTTAACGCTAATAAATGCTGTGTCGTCTGCAAATGTAGAGGTATGCGTGCTCAGGTTTGTTGGCATATCCGCTGTGTATATTATATATAGAAGCGGTCCTAATATGCTGCCTTGGGGAACACCAGCAGTAATTTTCTTGAGGGGGGAGTATTTATCTTGCGACCTTACTATGAATGTTCTGCCTGTTAGATAGCTCTCCAGAAGCTTGTGAGTGTTTTGAGGAAGCATTCGTGTTATTTTGATGAGTAGCCCATCATGCCAAACTTTGTCAAATGCTTGGGAAATGTCTATAAACAGGGCTGAGCAGTATTGCTTTTTCTCAAACGCCGATCTAATAAGGGTGACAATTCTATGCACTTGCTCTATTGTACCATGTTTCGCTCTGAATCCGAACTGGTGATGCGGGATGATGTCGTGTTCATTTAGATGAGGAGTTATACTTAAAATGAATATTTTTTCGAAAAGCTTTGATAGGATTGATAATAAGCTTATCGGTCTGTACGACGCAACCTGGCTAGCATCTTTTCCTGGCTTGGGAATCATAACAATTATAGACTTCTTCCATGAGGATGGGAAGTATCCGACTCTTAATATAGCGTTAAAAATGAACAGCAAGATTCTGGAAGCAGACGAAGGTAAGTTTCTTATCATTGACCCTGTGATACGGTCAAGTCCGGGAGATTTTCTAATATTCACTTTTTCTATTGCAGATTTTACTTGAGTTATGTTAAATTTTAATGGATGGTTTACCTTATCAGGAATGATTGGACGACAGGAACAAGTATGTGCATCATGTGGCGTGAAAACTTTCTCAAGGTGGCCCGCGAAAGCGTTTAATTTTTCATCTGTGTTTTTCGCCCAAGTGCGGTTTTCCAGTCTTAATGGAGATTCTTGGGTTATAGGGCATTTCATATGCCGTACAGCCTTCCATAAGCTATAATTGGAGTTTTTTGTGGCATCTAGGCTGTTTAGATAGCCTTCTATTGCAGACTCGTGGTTCTGTCTCAATTTGTTGCGAAGAGTTGTCAGGCATAATTGTAGTTGGGCCTTAGTGGTTGGGGAACGACTGTTTTGCCATTGTCTTCTTAACTTCCTTTTTTCTCTGATAAGGGTCTCTATATCCGTCTATTTCTCTATTGTAAGGAGCACGTTTAATTGTCCGCTTGATTGGGGTTGCATTTCTTGCTGCAGCATCCAAGACTTCTGTAAATCGGTCGACAGCTATTTGGATGTCAGATGAATTTTTTAGGGGAATGCACTGTGATAGGTGAGAGCTCACATACATTTTATACTTTAACCAATTTGTGTTTCTGTTTGGATAGGAAAACCAGTTTGCAGCTGCGGCGTCAGAGTTACATTTTAAAATGAGTATTGAAGGTGAATGATCAGACGAAAGATCATAGGAGGAACTAACTAGTACCTGATCGCGCTTGATGTTTTTGATAACAGCAAAGTCAATAAGGTCTGGTAGCTTGTTGAAGTCGGTTGGCCAATAGGTAGGCTCACCACTCGATACCACATCAAAGTTATTTGCAGTTACGGTATTATATAGCTGATTACCTCTAGGACTAATAAGTCTGGAGCCCCAATATGTATGTTTAGCGTTGTAGTCGCCAGCAGCAATGAATTTCTGGCCCAATGTGGAGAAGAAGTTGAGAAATTTATCGTGTAGAATTTTGTGCCTCGGGGGACAATAAACGGATGTTAAAGTTAGTTTGAAATCAGTCAGATTTATAGATGTGGCCTGGATACAATCTTCTTCGAACTCTGGCAATGGTAAGTGTCTGATGTGTTTGTGCACAATTATGGCTGTGCCACCACAAGCTCGTCCGCTGGGATGTTTTGTGTCATACGTAAGGTAACCATTTACCCTAAAGCAGTTTTTATGAGTAAAGTGTGTTTCAGAGACAAGAAGTACGTCGATTTCATGCCTATGAAGAAAGTTTGCAACTTCGTGTTTATGTTGGGATAACCCGTTTGCATTCCAGAAACATATTTTTAACTGGTTCATTTTTTGTTGAGTAGAACTTGCAGGAGCATGTTCTGGTTTCGCATCATTTCCTGAAACATGCTCTGCATAGTGGCCATGAAGTTATTCATAGTTTGAATTAAATTTTCAATTGAGGTAGGCATTTGTAGACCTTCCCTAGGAACATTAGCGTATGGAGGTTGCTTTGCGTTGGAAGTACTCGGGGGATTTTTCGCATTAGGGTTTCCTTTTAGGACTTGGGCATATGATTGGTTTTGTTTGTTTGTTTGTGTAGTACTAGCAATAGAGCCAGCGGCTTGGCTGGGCGCATGTGATGGACCATATTGGGAGTGAGTATATTTTTGAACTAAAGCTGGTTTTTTTAAATGCAAGAAGACTTTACAACCCCTATAGTTTGCCGTGTGATTTTCGCCACAGTTGCTGCATTTCTTGACATTTGGGTCAACTTTAGAACGATTACATTCGGCGGTTTTATGAGCGTCGCCACAAACCACACATACGTGAGGCAATTTACAATATGATTTTGTATGCCCATATTCCTGACAGTTTGTGCATTGGGAGGGACCCTTTCGTTTTATTGGCTCCTCAACAGTTATTCTTCTGTTGAGTAGGTAGCGCAAGTTGTATATGGGATGAACTGAATTTTTGGTTTTGAGAACCGATGAATCAAACGATATCTCAATGCGGTGCAGTGGTTGGGGAACTTTGTTCCTGTTCAAAATGTTATGAACCGATTTTACCTCGTACCCCTCTTGCTCTACGGCAGATTTTATTTCATCTGTAGGAACGGAACTATCTATGCCTTTTATGACAATAATCAATCCCTTAGCACTTTTTAATTGGTATGTATAGTAGCTTTTATTTTCTGCGTCCAGGTGTCTTGATATAATACGAAAGTTCGTTTCTGTACTGGCTTGAATTTTGGTCTCTTGAATTTGTCCGCGTCGTATAGAAACGACGTAGAAATTGTTCTTACCTACAAGTTGAGTCAACATGTTGACTATGCTATTTGATGTTTGCTCCCGCAGATAGATAGGTGGCGGTTTAACTTCTTTAGTGGCTGTCCCATTAGCTAATTCTGCTTCTTCATCGTCAGGTATGGATAGTACAGAGAATCTGTTACCATTTGTTGGCAAAGAGACTACGTTAGAGCCTTTGTATTGTTTGGCCACGCGTTCCTGTTGGGTGGACCTAGGGCTAGCCTTTCTCTTAGTTATTGTTATATATCTGTCCATGCCTGTTTGCACTTTAGTACTTTTTGGTACAGCTCCTGTATTTGTTAATGCAAATCGTGATGTTCCAGGTTTTTCGTTATTATTCCTCTGGTCAGACGGCTTCACACTTTGAACCACATTTACGGTCGGATCAACACACTTGCTCAGGTTGGGCACACTTGAACTTAAATTTCTGTATGGAAAACCAGTTGCGCTGGCAATTTTTGCACTTAAAAGATGTTTGTTTAATTCAGGGTATCGAATGTTTTCATTGCTCACGCTCGGGGAGCTTACCACAATATACGCATTTCTGCTATTTGTGCTGGGCCTACTCTCCTTATTGGGAGTATTTGTGAGGCTCATTCACAAATCTCTTCGGGCACACTAGTTATTGTTCTTTTTTTTTTTCACCTATTACAAATATTTTTTTTTCACCTACGGTAAATATTTTTTCACTTTTTTTTTTTTATTATATTATTTTTTTTTTTTTTTGTATTTTTGTTACTCACTGATACACGTCCGTACTCGTCAAGAGCTAGTTCGCAACAGTTAACATTGGTTACTTTTAGCTACCTTTTAAATTTAGTTTTTAGCGGTTTTTAACCAGTCTCAAGGGAGACAAGAACACCACCCCATTGCCCTGAGCACGGTCGGAAGAATAGGTAGCGATGGTCTCCCAAGAGATAGGGCCGAGTGCAGTATGGACCGTTACATAATTTAAATGGCGCCCAACGTGGGGCCCAACAGCAGCTGTCAGCTTGACACATTTACAGGTTAAACATTTAGCTTCTGATAAAAATAGAAAATATTTATATGTATATTATTGCTGTTGGTCTCACAACATAAATAATATCATCGTGGTGTTAACTAAATTTTTTTTTTGTTTAGTTTTGTAATTTATTTTAACATTATGGATTTTCAGATTTCAAATTAATATTTGATCTGTACCGTATGTTTTTTATTTTTTTTATAATGTGTATGTTATTTTGTTTGAGATTTTAGATCTTGGACATTTCGAGATCCTACTTACAAATTCATACGCAAATTTTTATTTTATTGGCTTTTCTCTCTCTAAATTTTGTTAATATGTTGATGATTACGAATAGGATTTTTGTATTTGGAAAGTTCGAATACTTACCTACTTTATAATTCAACTATTTATTTTTTTTTGCATTGTTTTAAAATTTCATTTGGAGATTTTTGTATTGGTATTCTAAATGACAATATTATACTCATTTGAAATTTTATAACACCATTATCTTTTGTTTTTGGTATACTTATGTCTGAAATTTAGTACTATTTTTTTTTATTACATTTTTTTATCCTACCTAACTTTTGTTTGATTAACTTAGTAGTGGAAGATTTTATTAATTATAAAACTTTAACTCAAACGAGTACTTTAAACATGCCTTTGACTAGAAGTCGCGAGAACTTGTTAGAGCTGGAACAACCAGCTAATGTTAGTTTTACTGTAGATGTAGGACCTACGAGTGGGAGCCAGGGTGCGCGAGGACCTTCAACGAGACAGAGGGGTAGAAAACCTACTCAGAATAATAATAGTACAGGATCTGACAATGACTCTCGGACAAGACAAATGATAAATGACAGTATGGAATCATTTCGTAATGAAATGATGGGTTTCATTTCAAATGAAATGCGATCTGCATTTCAAGATTTGAATATTCGACAACCTGCAAGTCAACCTCGAACAATAGAAGATTTTCCAAATATTCCATCTAGATCGACTGGAAACAATAACAGTTCAGATCATGAGCCATTTGTGGCAGACAAGGTTTTAAACATTATACGAAATTGGAAAATTAAATTTACCGGACGTGACAATAATATAACCGTTGATGAGTTTATTTACCGTGTGAATATTCTTACAACTAATAATATCAGAGGTGACTTTGAACTATTATGTAAGTATGCTCATTGTTTGTTCGAAGGTAAAGCACTTGAATGGTACTGGCGTTATCACAGACAGACCAATGACATTGATTGGAATTCACTGACTGACGCTTTGAAAAAACAATATAAAGAGGACTATAAGGACTTTGACATTCTTGAGGATATACGTCGACGAAGACAACGACGTAATGAAAATTTTGACGACTATTTTGATGCTATTTCAGAGTTAACAGACAAACTTAAGACACCGATTTCGGACAGCGATTTATGTGGGATAATTTTAAGGAACTTAAAGACCGATATTCGACATGAACTTCTTCATTTGGAAATTTCTTCTGTATCCCAACTTCGTCGTGAAGTGGGAAAGCATGAGAAATTTATAAAGGATGTTCGAGCAAAGGACAGATTTCGGAATTAGACAATGCGAACGTGGACTTGGAGTATTTTGAAGACAGAACAGGGGAAATTTGTACATTGCGGAAGGATTTGACATGTTGGAACTGTGACAAGACGGGACATACGTATTTTGACTGTTTAGCGACTAAACGGATATTTTGTTACGGTTGTGGTGCCAAGGACATTTATAGACCTAACTGCACAATTTGTTTAAGAAAGTCGGGAAACGGACTGAAGGATGTTCGACGGACTTGAGGACATCCGGTACTAGTGGACAGGAAGACACGGACACGACAAAGACCATAAATGATTTTAATATTGACAATGGTACACCGAAAGAGAACGTTCACCCTTCCCACAACTTATTAAAACCATATCATGTTAGGTTAGCTGAATATAAAAAGGTTCGAGCAAGAATTTTTGGCGAGAATAAGAAAATTAGTAGATCTTCTAACCGTATTCGTGAATTTTATCGCAAATTAAAGTTATTTAAGAATATTTTAATTTCACCTATTATATCCCAGGAACAAGATAGTAGGCCTTATATTAACCTTAAGATTAATAATAGTTTTCATTTGGCTCTATTAGATAGTGGCGCGAATAAGAGCGTTATTGGAGGTAATTTGGCGAACGAAGTTCGGAATGAGTCTTGTTTTAGGAGATGTGTAGGTAATGTACGTACAGCAGACGGAAATAGACAGGATGTTTTGGGAATGGCAGGATTAAATGTAACATTTCAGGGAGAGACAAGGAATTTTGAATTTTTGGTGGTACCGACGATAAGACAGGACATTATTTGTGGATACGATTTTTGGGTTGATTTTGGACTTAAAATTTCTTTTGGTGGCGTAAACGAAATTGACATTATGGAAGCAGACCTAGACAAACTTAAACTTACAATCGAACAAAAAAGACGTTTAGACAACGTAATTGCGACGTTTCCAAATTCTGAGACAGAAGGGTTAGGATGTACTACTTTGATAGAACATGGCATTGACACAGGGAATGCAAAGCCCATAAAACAACGGTACTATCCAATTTCTCCTGCCGTCGAGAAACAACTTTGCGGAGAATTGGATAGAATGATTTCCCTAGGGGTTATAGAGGAAGCTCCGAATTCTTCTTGGTCATCCCCAACTGTTGTCGTGATGAAACCGGGTAAAGTTAGAATGTGTGTTGACAGTAGGAAATTGAACTCTGTGACAGTTAAGGACGCATACCCTATACCGAACATTGACGGACTTTTATCGAGACTTCCTCCAGTTCATTGTATTTCAAAAATTGATTTGAAAGATGCTTTTTGGCAAATAAAACTGGACGAAAACTCGAAACCAAAGACAGCTTTTACAGTTCCTAATCGGCCGTTGTATCAATTTACAAGGATGCCGTTTGGACTGTGTAATGCACCGCAAACGTTGTGCAGACTAATGGACAGGGTTATTCCGTACAATTTAAAAACTCATGTTTTTGTTTACCTTGATGACCTGTTAGTAGTTTCCCAGACGTTTGACGAACATATAACACACTTAATGGAAGTAGCAACAAATTTAAGAAAAGCTGGTTTGACAATAAATATCAATAAAAGTAGTTTTGCTCTTAGTAAGGCTAAATACCTTGGTTACGTTGTGGGAAATGGAACTTTACAAGTTGACGAGGACAAGGTTACGGCTATTAGGGACTTTCCGATACCAAGATCTATTAAGCACTTACGGAGATTTTTAGGCATGACAGGATGGTACCGACGATTTATACAGAATTACTCGACATTGACTTTTCCATTGACAGAACTTCTGACGAAGAAAAGGACATTCGTATGGAACGAGCAGGCTCAGGAAGCTTTTGACCAATTAAAGACAAAACTGACTACTGCGCCTCTGCTTATTCACCCCGATTACAATAAACCTTTTATTTTGCAATGCGATGCAAGTACTTGTGGAGTGGGAGCAGTTTTGGCACAAATGGACAAAGACGGCACGGAAAGACCAATTGCCTACATGTCTCATAAAATAAATAAGGCTCAGAGAAATTATACAATTACAGAACTCGAATGTTTAGCTGTAGTAATGGCAGTAAAAAAATTTCGTTCTTTTGTTGAAGGTCAGGAATTCAAAATAGTAACTGACCACGCCAGTTTAAAATGGTTAATGAACCAACGTGATTTATCAGGGCGTTTAGCTAGATGGTCTTTAAAACTGCAAGCCTTCAATTTCGCTATAGAACATCGTAGTGGTAGAGAAAATATAGTGCCTGATACTTTGTCTAGAGCACATGAGGGGGAGATAATGATAGATGCAATTGATTTGGATAACCTTCCGGCAATAGACCTTGACTCGGACGCTTTTAAAAGTGACGAATACATGAAATAACAGGACGATTTTCGGAATTCGAATTTACCGGACTTCAGAATTTTGGACGGATATATTTACAAACGGACGGAATTTTCATCTGGTGGGTCTGATGAATCTAATTTGTGGAAATTATACGTACCGGCCGAACTAAGGAACGGAGTAATTTATTCGGCTCATGACACTGCTAACTCATCCCACGGAGGTATAGCAAAGACTCTAGAAAGAATACGACGATACTTTTTTTGGCCAAGACTAGTTACTGACGTAAAAGAATATATTCAAAATTGCGAGTTATGTAAAACATCCAAGACACCGACAAATATTTTGAGACCTCAATTGGGACAAATGGTGCGGACCGAACGACCGTTTCAGAGACTCTATGTGGACATTATTGGACCGTTTCCAAGGACGAGGAAAGGACACATCGGGATCTTAATTGTACTGGACCATTTTTCGAAATTTACGTTTCTTAAACCACTTAAGAAATTTGTATCAAAGGACATTATAGGTTATTTGCGTAACGAAATTTTTATGTGTTATGGAGTACCCGAAACGTGAGTGGGATATATACTCAGATAGTATTAATTGTGGTCTCAGAAATAGTATACATCAATCAATCGGCAAAACTCCATATCAAGTAGTGTTTGGACAGACAATGATGACTCACGGAAAGGACTATAAATTATTGAGAGGGCTCAATCTTTTGGCAGAGACGAATTTTGAAATCGAACGGCAGGACAACTTTACACTAATACGGGACAAAGTCAAGGAATTGTTGAGGAGGGCGTACGATAAAAACGCTCGGGTCTATAATCTGCGTTCTCGGACAAGGGACTTCGCCATAGGACAAACAGTAACGAGACGAAATTTTGTGCAAAGCTCTAAGATTGCCTACTTTAACTCTAAACTTGCTCCGGTAGGTATACGAGCTAAAGTTTTGCGCAAAATAGGACAACTTAATTATGAATTACAGGACTTAGACGGCGGTGGCACTGGAATATACCACGCTAAGGACATTTGGACTTAAGGACTGAATACTGTGGGATGGTCTTGCCGTTTTACAGATCCAGTTATCGATATTCTTTAGCATATCGAGAAGCTGTTCCTGTTTTGTGACGGCAATGTTTGGATAGAAATGTTTGCTAGGCTACAAATAATATTATATGTAATTTTCAAAAAAGCTAAACAGGCATTGAAAATTTTGTTTTTCAAAATTTTTCATATGTAAGAAAATTTATTTAATAAGAAAAATTTGAACACGAAAACGGTTTCTTGTAAGTACCGGAATTTTTTTTTTTTAAAGATAGAATTAATTATAGATAATAAAGGAACTTATATCGGGATCTTAATACATAAAAAGATAAGGATTTTGCTTGGCAGGATAATTTTATTTAAAAAGATAAACATTTTGAGGAGAAAATCTCCCGAAATTTAAATTGAGCAAGCAAGATTTTGCTGTCTAAATCATTTATCTCAATTTGTGACTGTTAAAGACATTTATATCTGGAAAGAGACAATATCGAATTTATCAATTTTCCGCCTAGTTCCTGATATTACTCTTACGAATTGCAATTTTTACCGGATATACATATTAACCCTGCTGAATCTTAACTCATCTAATACTAAAGCTTAACTCGAGCTTATATTAATTATTCTTAAACCCAACTAAATATTGACTTAAGTTTTCTTTGCTTAACTAACTATCATCTTAACTTAATTTTTCTTTTCTTAAATCTAATTTTGTTATTTTAAATCAAACTTAATTTTTCTTTTTCTTAAACTTAACTTAAACGTAAATTTTTTTTTTATCAATATTAAAAATAATTTTTTTTTTTTTTGTTTTTTCTCACCTTAATTTAACTTATATCAATTAATTTTCTAAAGATCTGATTTAAAATCCAGTTTTTCTTTAATTGACGTTTTTTTTTTTTTTTTTTTTTTTCTCTAATCTTATTTAAATTTAACGAAAATAACTAGATAAAATATGTAAATTTTTATTTATACAAATACATTTTTTTTACCACACTTACACAATACCTATATTATTACACATTGACATTCACTTACATACATTTAACATTTACAATTAACAAAATTTTGAATATATATATAATCTAAATTGTTAGTAAGATAATTCGAAATCTACGATAACAAGTAAATTCAACATCACATCAGGCCTGCTGTCATCGTTGGATAAAACTTGGTGAGTTCTAAAATATTGTTATTATTTTTATTATATTTTTCTTTTGGATTATCTTAAAATATTTTTCGGTTTTCATTTTAATAATTTGGAGTTTACATGTTATTAGCATAAAATGTTAATAACATTTGTGAAACAATCCTTCATTTAATTTCTATTTCGAGTGTTCAAAATTTAACACTACACTACATAACAAAAATCAGAATACACATTAACATTATTATTTATATTATTAAAGTATTTTAAAATATGTTTGAATATAGTTTAAATAAATGTTTCCTAATTGTGCGTTAATTATAATGACGTTTAACTAAATTCTTATTTTCCGTTAAATTCCATGAAAAGTTAATCAACAGTTAGTTAAGGTAGTGTTAGGGCTATCTAAGGATTGAGCGGTACGATAGCATGGCTGGGAGGGTTATGACCATAGGGAAGTTTTACCATCTTCTTCCTCGTACTAATTTCAGATCGGGTTACTTTTCTTTTCTATCTTTTAATTTTTATTTTCCCACAGTTAACATTGGTTACTTTTAGCTACCTTTTAAATTTAGTTTTTAGCGGTTTTTAACCAGTCTCAAGGGAGACAAGAACACCACCCCATTGCCCTGAGCACGGTCGGAAGAATAGGTAGCGATGGTCTCCCAAGAGATAGGGCCGAGTGCAGTATGGACCGTTACAGACTTTAGCTATTTCTAAATATTCTTTCGTTTTCTCTAAAGAAAATTGTAATCTTTGCTTTAATTCTCTTGCATAGTTTTCTATATTGTAAATTTTTTCATTACTTCTAATTTCATCGTTTGGCAGGTAAGGTAACTTCCCAAAGACCAATTCATATGGCGTGTAATTTGTATCTATGTGTGGCGTTGTATTGTACGCGAATGTAAAATACTGAAGTATCCCATTCACTATCTTTACAGAAGTTTAATAAAAATTCATTGAGTACTCTATGATTTCGTTCTATTGAGCCCAAAGTCTCATGATGGTAAGGTGCGCTAAAAATTTGTTTTATATCTAACAATTTGCATATTTCTGACATTAATTCATTTGTGAATTCAGTACCCTTATCTGATTTTAAGATTTTAAAATTACCGTATTTCAAAATAAATTGTTCTACCAGTGTTTTTGTCACTATTCTCGCCTCTTTAGTCTCCATGGGAAATGCTACCACGTATTTTGTAAGTTCGCATTGAATTGTAAGTATGTACCGGTTGCAGTTTGACAAACGCAAAGTTCCAACCGTATCGATTGACACCACCTCAAAGCTAGTTCCTGGTGTGTCTTTTAACATCATTTTTTCTTTTGTATGTTTAGTTTGTTTATTTATTTTGCATTGTTTGCAATTCAAAATATGTTGTTTTATCATTTTGCTCATATTCTTCCATATGTAGCGCTGCTTCAGCTTCAAAACCGTCTTTCTGATGCCTAAATGTCCTCCATGAGTTGAATTGTGGTATTCATTGATAAGTTTCATCTGTGTTTCTTTACAAAGTATTCGTTTTGGTTCTTCACATATTAATATTTTTAAATTTGTTTTCGTTTTCAATTGTAATTTGTTGTATAAATTTTTAAATTTGTCCATGGCCATGGTTTTAAATATTTCATCGTTTTTACTCAACGCTAGCTCGGTTACTCTTAAATCACGCATTTTTGATAACAGTTTCTTCAACGTCAACGTTGTGCTCGATGAATTATCGCTGCATCTTGCTATGATTTCATTATCCGATACTTCTATTAAATTATTTTTAAAATCTCTATGTAATTGAAACTTGAGTTTTCTTGTTTTACGTAAATCTGATATTGATGTGCAGTCCCAGACAAAAAGTTGATCAGGCTTTTGCTCGGACGTACATTTTGCACTGTTTGTAATGTCAGGGTTATTTTCATTCTCCAATTGTTTTTTCTTGTTTCTGGTTATTGCTAACACCTTCTTAGCTGATTCATCCGCTTCTGGGATCATTGCTCTCAATGTGTCGCTATTCAAAACTATTCTCGACAATGCATCCGCATTCGTATTCATTTTTCCTTTCTTGTATTGTATTTCGAAATTGTAATCAGATAAATCCATTCTAATTCGGGTCATTTTTGACGACGGGTTTTTATGTGAAAATAAAGAAATTAGCGGTCTGTGGTCAGTGACCACGATAAAATCTCTACCATATAGGTAAGGTCTAAAAAAATTAACTCCCCAATGAATCGCTAACAACTCCTTTTCTATTGTAGGTTTGTTTAGGTCATGTTTTGATAATGATTTGCTCGCGTATGAAATTGGTAAATCTGTTCCAACTTCACCTTGCGATAAAACTGCACCAAGAGCATAATTTGACGCATCTGTGGTTAAAATGAATGGTTTGGTGAAATCTGGGTATCGAAGTATTGGTGGTTTCCTAAGCTTTTCTTTTAGTGTTTCGAACGAGTCTTGACATTCCTTGTTCCATAGAAAAGGTTTGTTTTTCTTTAATAGTGCATTTAAATTTTTAGCTATGTCTGCAAATTTTGGTATAAATCGGCGATAGTAATTGCAGAAAGCCACAAATCTTCTCACTTCATCTGCACTTGTCGGAACTGGATAGTTTCTAATTACGTCATCCTTAACTGGATCTGTTGTGATTCCTTTATTTGTTATGAGGTGCCCAAGATACACTACCTCTGGTTTCAAAAAACTGCACTTGCTCGCATTTAGTTTGAGGTTGTATTTCATTAACCTTTGAAAAACTTTTATTAAATTGTCGTTGTGGTGCTTTAAACTGCATCCAAATACGATAATGTCATCCACATATAAAAAAGCCTCAGCATCTAAGCCACTAAGCGCAATTGTTAACATTCTCTGAAAACTGTTTGAAGATATTTTTAAACCGTAAGGTAATCGCTTAAATTGGTAATGACCATTTCCTGTGGAAAATGCTGTCAAAGGGCGTGAATTTTTATGTAACCTTATTTGATGGAATGAACTGGTCATGTCCAGCGTCGAAAAATATTTGGCTCTACCAAGTTTGTCGAGCACATCTTCTATTCTTGTCAGCGGAAATTTGTCGTTGACTATCTTCTCGTTTAGTTTACGGAAATCTACCACTAGACGCCATTTTTTTGTATCATCTGTTGACTTTTTTGGTACCACGAGTAGTGGTGAATTGTATGGGCTAACCGAATTCTCAATTACGTTGTCGCCTAATAACACAGTACAACAGCCAATCTGGGGGGGTGAGAAATTCCAAGTCAGGGTGATGGTACTAGGTCAGTATAGTAAAACCCTCAAAGGGTTTGGCGTTCGTATGTGTCAGTTTTTTTTTTATGACATTTTAAATTTTTTCCTTATCTTGATGTTTTTTTGTTTAACATAACTCGAGAACCACTTGTCCGATTTTGTCCGAAAATTTAGAATTACAATTTCTTTAATCCGTTCATATAACGTTTTTCTTTATAATCAACAGTTTTGCCGGTAAAAATAAATTTGTGGAGAATTATAATTGATAAGTGCAAAAAAATTTTCATACCTGGATGTATGCAGCAGATTTTATCACAAACCTGCACTGCAATTTTTGTGACTTTTTTTAAGCGATCGGTGAAAAACTGACACATACGAACGCCAAACCCTTTGAGGGTTTTACTATACTGACCTAGTACCATCACCCTGACTTGGAATTTCTCACCCCCCAGACAATAATCCCAAAAATGTTCCATAGTGTAATTGGTCAACCTGATTATTTATTTCCTTTACTTGTGTCTGTGGAAGCCTGTAGTTCTTTATATATACCGGTGTCGAATCTGTTGTTTGTATTTGTTGTGTATAAAAATTATTAACACTAAGCTCCTCCCCTGGAAGATGGAAAACATCTTGAAATTCTTTAAAAATTTCTCTTAGAGATTTTTCTGCATGTTGGTCACTTCCCCCAATATCTAAAATTTTCAAAATTGTACTTAATCTGTCCCCGTCAGGCTGACTTGATTTTCCTGTCGAATATACATTATAATTTTTTAGTGGTCTTATTTTGCAACCAGCACTTTTAAAAATCACACTGTTTTCAGTAGTATTCAGTACTTTAACATGTGCTATGCCTTTCGCGGGTATTAAGGAATTTCCTAAAAATACACCATCGGCTAACTCCTCACTCAGCACAATGCTCTATTCATTTACCTCTACATCGAAAGGAATGATCGCATCTGTTCTTGCTGGTACAACCATGTTTATTGGTTGAATTTTTTTCGAATTCATTGGTATGACAACCTCCTTCTCATTTATATTAAAAGTGATTGTGTATGTTTCAAAATCTATCTTACATAAGTGTTTTTCCAAAATGTCCCGTCCTATTATTCCATCGGTTTGGATTGGAAAATCTTTCTCCACAATGTGAAAACTGTGTTGAAAAGCTTCTCCTATTATTTTTAGATTTAAACTTTTTGTGCCTATACAATCTACGGCTTCTTTTGTTATACCGGTTAACCTGACAATTTCTGTTGTATTTATATCACAGAACTTTTTATTTTTACATATTGAAATGTAAGAAGGCTCCTGGTTTTGATAAGATCAGCAACAAAATGCTTTTGGAGCTACCCAGCATAGCAAAGAAAATTATTCTTTTAATTTTTAATGCTATTTTACGACTTGAATACTATCCTCAAAAGTGGAAGGTCTCCTTAGTCACCATGATACCTAAACCTGGAAAGGATCACACAAAAGTTGAGTCATATAGGCCTATAAGCTTACTTTTTAATATATCAAAGCTGTTTGAGAAGCTGTTAGCGTCAAAATTAACCCCAATTTTAAATGAAAATAGATGTATTCCTAACCACCAATTCGGCTTTAGAAGAGAACACAGCACAATTGAGCAAACCCATCGTATAGTAAACGCAATAAGAAAAGCCTTTGAAGAAAAAAAATATTGCTCCGCTCTCTTCATCGATGTTTCTCAAGCTTTTGATAAAGTCTGGCATGAAGGCTTATTACATAAATTGAAGCTCAACTTACCAGTAAACACACACAAGCTGTTAGAAAGCTACTTAGTCGGTCGAAAATTTATTATTAAAGAAGGTGATTATTTAAGCTCTCCTCAGCAAATTGACGCTGGAGTCCCTCAGGGAAGCATCCTGGGCCCACTTTTATACTTAATATATACCTCGGACATGCCAACAAACAACTACACACAAACTTCAACATTTGCTGATGATACAGCTTTTTTGAGCGTGCACGAAAACCGTCAAGAAGCATCTCGATACCTACAGGATCATATATTTCAACTCGAACTATGGTTAAAGCAATGGAGGATAGAGGTCAATGAGCAAAAATGCGTACATATAACATTCACCTTGCGTCGGGAATCATGCCCCCCTATTAAAATCAATAATCAAATAATACCTCAAAATTCGCATGTAAAATACCTCGGTATTCATCTAGATCGCCGTTTAACGTGGAAAAGCCATATAGAGGCAAAATTAACTCAAACGAAACTAAAAGCCATCCAAATTCATTGGCTTATTGGAAGAAACTCTGTCCTTAGTCTCGACTGCAAACTTCTTCTTTACAACTCCATCTTAAAGCCAATCTGGTGCTATGGTATTCAGTTATGGGGCACTGCCTCGGACTCTAATATCGAAAAAATTCAAAGGCGCCAAAATAAACTACTTCGAATAATCACAGCTGCCCCTTGGTATGTTAAAAACTCAAATATTCACAAGGATCTTAATGTTCCATTAGTTAAAACTATGATTACGAAATATGCAGTAAAATACTTAAAAAGGCTCGAATCGCACCCGAACCCACTAGCACGAAATATTTTAAATGATAGCGGCCACACTCGCTTAAGAAGAAGAGACACTGCAGCACTTATCCAATTAGATGAGCGATAAACACCTATAAAAGTGAACAGAACCCGCGATGAAGAAAATTTTTGTCTGGCACTGGCAGGACAAAAAATAACGTATTAGGTTAAGATTTGATTAATTATTGTTAGTTCATATTTAATATATGAAGATTCAATAAATAAATAATGAGAAAAAAAAAAAAATATTGAAATGTCCGCCCCTGTATCAACTAAAAATTTTAGACTACTATTAATATTACAACATTCTAAAGTTATGTATACATTTATGTTGCTCGATATTCTATAAATTGTCAACTTTGGCCTCATTGGGCAACTTTTTCCGTTACCCGGCCCCCTTAGTTTCCCTCATCAGCATTGTAGTGTAACGACCTGTGTGCGTTATTTTTACTATTTTGTGCTTTATTGCTGTTATCGCTATTTTCATTGAAATCGTTGTTTCTAGTGGGGTTTTTATTTTGATTATAATTACTATTTTTGAAGCTTCTGTTGCCATTATTTTTATTGTTGTAATTGTTGTTTCCAAAATCGCCATTATTTCTCCTAAAATTGTTGTTCGCACCATTGGTGTTTCTGTAATTGTTGTTAAAACCATTGTTTTTTCTAACATTGTTACTTGAACGGCTATCTATACGAAATAGGTTCACATTATCTACTCCTAAATTTTTCTCTGCCGTCATGCATCTCTCAACTGCCTCATTTAACTACCCGTCTCCACCATCCATCAACTTGGTAAGAACAGCATGTCGCACATGAATTCTACTCGTGTAGACTGTTCATGTTTCGTTCATGTGCTGCCATGTCATGTGCGCCATGATGTTGGCCATACAATGTATTTTCTGTATACAACCAAACGCACAACAACAAAAATTGTGGTCAATCAGAACATGAACATCAACACGTATTCCCCACATACAAGAACATGAACAAATTAATACCGCTACTCTGCCGGCGTTATGGTCATGTCATGTTCTAATCGAAAGCGCGTGGAGACGTGGGGTAATGTTTTTGGCATATTGGCCAATAAAAGTGGTTGATATTCCACATTAACTCCTTTCATAAATACATTCAGCGCAACACTATCACTCACTTTGTAGATAGCATCTTTAGCTTCTTGTGTAGGGCTTGGTAAATTTTTAATTTCAAAATTACTCATATGGTCTGAAAGTTCGGCAATTTTCTTTCTAAAATCAGATATGCTACTCTTATCTTGCTTTGTTGTACCTAATTCTGTCAGAACTTGTTGAAGCGTTTTCGGATTAGGAAAAGCGCTTTCCAATGCTTTTTTTAAATCATCAAAAGTTACTGGTCGGTTTGAACGACCTAAAATACTTCGCACATGTACCGACAATTAATAAATTTCTCCATGTGTATTAATTTACAAAAAAAAATTGGTTATTTCATTCAAATATTTGTTTTAAACAAAATTAAATTAATTTAAAAAAAAAGAAATATATTATTCTACTTCAATAATTTTTCTAAGTGTATGGGTACCGAGTACTGTGATTAGCTGATCTATAAAATACTCTGCGATGACTGAAGTTTAATCGTCAGCTGATCGGTAGATGACTTTTTCGTATTTTCTTTTAATGTGCTTTTTCTTTTACTTATTAACAAGTGTCAAATTCATAAATTTCTAAAGTTTTTAATTTAAAGTGTTTAAATTCAATTAAATATTAACTTCAAACTTTAAAATCAAGTGCTGTGTTTTTCTTTTCATATAATATAACACATGATTTGTATTTTTAGCAAAAATAAAGAATTTAAAATAAAAATTATTTTTAATGCCACATAATGGCGTGTTGTTATATGTGTTTTATTTCTTTTTTCTACATTATTTTTTCTTAAAAAAAGCAACAAAAAAAAATTATTTGTTTTTGTAAGCTTTTAACTCATGCGTTATAGCATCGATTTGCTCCCAAATTTCTGATGCCCGTTCCCAAGATGGTGGAGTTTCGGACGACACAATATTCTTTAACGCTGCCAATTTTCTTCGCAGCTTCACAATTCTGCCTGCTCTTCTCATTTTTGGCTTTTGTGTTGGCGGTATTGCAGTTAACCTTTCTTCTGTTCTGCGCTGCTGCCGCTTCAAATATTCCACGATGGTAATCGGTTGTGGTTGTTGTTTTACTGGAGTCTTTGCTGTACTGGTAGGTGTTGTGGTATAATTATTCCCTGTGACCGGCACAGAAGTTTTTTCCAAATTAGGCAGGATCGCCATGTAATGACTGGATGTCATTTAAATAAAAAAAGAAGTCCCTACTTCGATGGGGTATGAGATTTTTGTTTGGCCGGCGTTTGAAATGCCACTGGCACTAACAAGCGCCAAGGCAAAGCACTACTTGGAGTGCTGGTGGTTTTAATAAAAAAAGAAAACAGAGAGCCAATTTACTCGGCTAAGTTTCGTATTTGAATCTTGCTTTATTACAAAATTTGTCTCCTTATAAACTAAAATAACGGTACTTAAATCTAATCCTTATTCTATATATTTACATGCAATTATATGCTTACACACACATACAAAAAATATTGTTTATTTACTATTAAAAATATAAACAACACAGCTGATTCTAAAAATATATGAAACAGCTGATTTAACGATAAATGATTAGAGATGTGTAATAAATGATTAGTGATGTGTAATAAATACATTACAATAATAATGAATACTGCAAGTAATTTTATTAAGAGAGTGTTAACAATCAGTGACAAACATTTCCACAAAGACAATTTACGTAAACTAAATGATATTTTAAGAACTCGTTCCCCAAACATATTATCAAAAAACTAATCTACAAAAATAGGAACAGTAAACAAATACCTTTACCAGATGACTCTAATAGAATATATAAATCAATGACCTACGTGCCAAAAATCTCGGAACGGATTCAAAAATCGGATATTTATAATAAAGAAAACTATAAAATAGCTCCAAAAACAAATAACACTCTCAGGCAACTTTTTTCAAGTACAAAAAGTAGAATTGACAACATGGATAAATTAAATCTTATCTACAAAATAAAATGCATGGGGGACAACACTAACATATGTTACCAGGTATATGTTGGGACTACAAAAAACAAGCTTACAACTAGATTAGCAGGACACAGATCGGATATAAGATGTAGGGATAATTCATCAACGCAAAAAACAGCACTTGCAGCCCATTGTGCAATGAGAGGACATACACCAGATTTTGACAATGTACAAATTTTGCAACGAGAGGAAATATATAAACGAAGATTTACATTGGAAATGTTACACATCAACAAAGTCGAACAAGAAGAGAGAATGAACTACCGAACTGATATAGAAAACTTGTCAAAGAGTTATACTTACATAATAAATAAAACAAAGTAGACAATTTAGTGCAATATTAAATGTTCAACTTAAAAGTTCTAATTTTTTTGATTATTGTTACTCATTGTTTTGTAAGTTTTTTGTTTTTTATCGTGTTATCCTTCTACTCTGTAAAATAATAAGATAAATTTATTTGTATTATTTCTGTTTTGGGTATAGATTTTCCTGATGATGCTTACCGATGGTAGGCGAAATATTGAAAAATAAATAAATAAAATAAAAAGATTTTAACAAAGACCTCGAGCCTGATTATTTACTTAATTTATTTAAAATTTAAAAGGTCGAAACAAAAACATATTTAGTTAAATTTACGGAGGACACGCCGTATGAAATCAAAAATGGTTTACAACAACGTCAAAAAGAAACACAAAAATATCAAGGGATATATAAATAAATTTAAATCGTTAAAACAACAACAACTCAACATCAAATCAACAATAATTTTTCTCATAAAGTGTAGAAACACAGGAATCACACCTAGTTTTATAAACGATGCAACAAAAAACATACACAACATATTTAAAACTAATGAAAACTTACCTCCAAAAATTAATAGACTTCTAAAACATATACTTCAAAATTTCAACGCCAAAATATTAAATTTGCTTATTAGACAAAAGCACGAAATAGAGAAATACAACGAAGAATACATAAATGAAACTAAAAACAAAATAAACAGACACTTGACTACGGACGAACAACAACAATTGTGGGACAGCGAACAAACGCTTGAAAATCGAAAGAACATTGAAATCAAAAAAACGACACAAGAGAAAATTTGAAAACTTAAGAGATAAACAAAGAGAAGAGCTAGAAGTTGCTAAAAACGATAATTGGTTCGTTAATAAATCTAGTATTGATATTCCAAACGATATTCAATGGCTTCTCTCGTTGGGCAGAAAATACGCAATACCAACAACAAAGCAAAAATTCCCATTGTTGAAATATATTGCAGACGGAGAAGACTGCATTCAAACTCTTGAAAACAGAGATGAACAAGAGATAGCGCGCTCAAAGTTTACATCAATGTTGGAAAATCATTTGAATAAACAGAGATTAAACGAAAGAGATCGTTTGGTAATGAATACAGTGGAGCAAACAAAAAGTTTTTTGAAGAAAAATAAAAATATTTTGATATTGAATGCCGATAAAGGGAACGTCACAGTGGCAATAGAGAAAAATGATTATGAGACAAAGATGAATACTATTCTTAATGATATGATGACATACAGAAAAGTAAATAAAGACCCTACATCATCACTTCAAAAGAAAAATAATTATTTAGTCAATGAACTCCTAAAGTGCAATAGTATATCTGTGATAGAAAAGAATAGGCTTAAAAATGATGCAGCTTTTGCTCCAAGAATTTATGGACTGCCGAAAATACATAAGGACGGATTACCACTTAGACCAATATGTTCTTCAATAAACTCTCCGGCTAATGAACTTTGTAAGTTTTTAGCGAATATTTTAAAAAAGCTTACAGAGAATTCTGAATATAATGTTAGGGATGCCGTGCAATTTAGAGATAAGGTAACCAAAAGTGCAATATGTGATGACGAAAAACTTATATCTTTTGACGTAGTATCTTTATTCCCAAGTATTCCGGTGGACTATGCAATAGAAATTATTAATAATAAATGGGATGACATAACACCACACACAAATATGACTAAGGATTTATTTATAAAAATATTAAAATTCTGCATTAAAGAAAACCGTTATTTTAAATATAAAGACAATATTTATACACAATGTAGCGGACTACCGATGGGATCACCAGCCTCTGCAGTTGTGGCCGACATCGTAATGGAGGAATTGTTAAGAAAAAGCGTCGAAAAACTAAATAAAAAACCGAGATTATTAACAAAGTTCGTAGACGACTTGTTTGCGATGGTAAGGGAAAATGACATTGTAGAAACACTTGTCCAATTAAATAAATTTCACCACCGTATTAAATTTACAATCGAGGAAGAGAAGCACGGACATTTGCCGTATTTGGATACTTTGGTTATCAGGAGAGGAAATCAGATAATAGTTGACTGGTATCAAAAACCAACTTCGTCGGGAAGAATTATTAATTATTTGTCATGCCACCCAAAGAGTATAATAATGAATACTGCAAGTAATTTTATTAAGAGAGTGTTAACAATCAGTGACAAACATTTCCACAAAGACAATTTACGTAAACTAAATGATATTTTAAGAACTCGTTCCCGAAACATATTATCAAAAAACTAATCTACAAAAATAGGAACAGTAAACAAATACCTTTACCAGATGACTCTAATAGAATATATAAATCAATGACCTACGTGCCAAAAATCTCGGAACGGATTCAAAAATCGGATATTTATAATAAAGAAAACTATAAAATATTTCCAAAAACAAATAACACTCTCAGGCAACTTTTTTCAAATACAAAAAGTAGAATTGACAACATGGATAAATCAAATCTTATCTACAAAATAAAATGCATGGGGGACAACACTAACATATGTAACCAGGTATGTTGGGACTACAAAAAACTAGCTTAAAACTAGATTAGCAGGACACAGATCGGATATAAGATGTAGGGATAATTCATCAACGCAAAAAACAGCACTTGCAGCCCATTGTGCAATGAGAAGACATACACCAGATTTTGACAATGTACAAATTTTGCAACGAGAGGAAATATATAAACGAAGATTTACATTGGAAATGTTACACATCAACAAAGTCGAACAAGAAGAGAGAATGAACTACCGAACTGATATGAAAACTTGTCAAAGAGTTATACTTACATAATAAATAAAACAAAGTAGACAATTTAGTGCAATATTAAATGTTCAACTTAAAAGTTCTAAATTTTTTTGATTATTGTTACTTATTGTTTTGTAAGTTTCTTGTTTTTTGTCGTGTTATCCTTATATTCTGTAAAATAATAAGATAAATTTATTGGTATTATTTCCGTTTTGGGTATAGATTTTCCTGATGATTCTTACCGATGGTAGGCGAAATATTGAAAAATAAATAAATAAAATAAAAAGATTATAACAAAGACCTCGAGCCTGATTATTTACTTAATTTATTTAAAATTTAAAAGGTCGAAACAAAAACATATTTAGATGCTAGAGAGGTAGCGACGCCACTGGAGGCAGGTTTTCAGGTGGCCTGCTCTAACAACGAATGTCGAAAGGTTGATGCCACAGATTACCAATCAGCCATAGGTGCATTGATGTACCTAGCCATTTCCACACGGCCAGATATTCCTCACTCGGAATGCAAACTGGCTTAGTGTAACACAAATCCACATTCTGAACATCTATCGGCTATAAAGCATGTGTTGCGATATCTCAAAAAGACCATAGATTTCAAGCTACGTTTTGAGAAAACCGGTAAATCAACCGTAGGCTATGCAGACGCGGATTGGGGTAGTGATGCAATGAACCGAAACTCGTATTCAGGATTTGCCTTTGTTAAAGCTAATTGTGTTTTTTCCTGGGAGGCAAAGAAGCAAAATGTGGTCGCCCCAAGTAGCACAGAGGCGGAATATATTGCGCTATCGTCAGCAGCGAAGGAGGCACTTTATATACGCAATCTGCTTAGCGAATTGGGCTTCAACGAAGAAGCACCCTTACGTTTATACGGTGACAATCTCAGTGCGCAGTGTTTAGTAAAAAAAGCTACTTATCATGCCAGAAGCAAACATATCGATCTTAAATATCATCATGTTCGCGACGTATACTCAAAAGGTTTGATCGATATTGGTTATATTCCAACTTCAAGTTTTGTAAAGCGATGAGCTAATATTAAATACAATTTATTATTATTTAAGTCATATGTTGAGGGGGAGTGTGAATTGGCAACACATTCAATAAATAAAAGTTTGCTAGCACTCTCTTCTATACTTGTCATTTTGATATGTTCTATTTTTCCTACTTGAATTGTAACTTTGTTTTTTGTCACAACCTCTTAATAAAGAACTTTGTAAAAAACTAAAAGCCGACTAAAGTATTCATCATTTCCAATAGTTTTTAAATTAATTTATGATTTTAAATGAATTTTTTGTGTTTTTAATGAATATTTTATTTTGTTTCTAATATCGATCTCAATTTGTGATAACTAATGTAACTGAATTTTATTAGTTTTTTTTTAGTTAGATATATGTATGTATATAAACCTTTGTTTTGTAAATGAATTTTTTGTATTTATTTGTTTAATTTTATAATTAAAATGACAAAATAAAAATCAGTTTTACATCAAAGATCTAGCAATATTATCCCTTATTTGTGCAGCTTCAGTATTGTTTTGCATTTCATCAGTAATTTCTTCCATTTCTTCATTTCTAACTGGGTATAGTTCGTCCTCTGCTATGGGAATATTGAAGTTCTTACAAATGTGTAAAGCGCATCAAACATTTGTTATTTTCACAACTTTCAACAGGGCGTATGGAAGACACATATGAAGACATCTAAAACGACTCTTTAAGTTACCAATAGTCCTCTCCACTATGTTTCGCGCGGATGAATTTAGCAAGTTAACTTTATGCTGCATTGAACCAAACGTAGCATATTTGTACGGCACCATAACGTAGGGTTTTAAAGCGTATGCAGAATCAGCTAACAACCAACAATTACGGCTGCCGTTAGAATAGCCTTCAACATAGTAGATATGGGCATCACTTAAGTTCCATACAAAAGCGTCAAGACATGAACCAGACTTAGATGCATCGACCGCACGAATTTTCATTTGGTAGTCACAAATCTAAGGGGATATAAGGGATACATTTTTGGCACTTTTAAGTTGTAAATAAATTGCATACAGGAGACGAAACAAGAATGTATATTACTTACAATTAATACGTTTAAGCTGTAATATCCTTTTCTGCAATAATAGAGCTCAGAACAAGATTTTGGCTTAACTAGCCGTATATGGGTGCCATCTACTGATCCAATAACACCAGGAAGCCAAAGTGGGCATAGAATTTCTTCAAGAATATTAAGTATATTCCACAATATTTTACAAAAAGTCGTACGGTCCATACTAATATTATGATCATTGGCAATCACTCCTTGAAAAGACCCGACAGCTAATGGTGTTTTCTTTTCTAAAAAATAATGATGCATTATAGTTGTGTAATATATTAATTAGGTTACACGAACCCTTACAAAGTGAGTCATTTTTCTAAATTACAATGGAACAAAATAATAGCTACGTTTTACACTCAACACTAATGTGTATTTAGGGTGTTAAATATTGAATGCAAAGTTTGTACTAAAAGCGATATTCACCACGCTTGTAGCAATTTTCAACATTAAATTTTCTTACAATTCCAATAAGCGTTAACAGCAATGATTTTCAATAATTAATGTCAGCTGTTGTTAAAAATTTTGTGACAAAAAAATATAATAAAAGTAAAACAAACGAAAAACAAAAAGTTTTTATATCCATCACAATATAAGTAAGTAAGTAAGTAAAAATATTTATTGAGACTTTTTTTCTTTCAATAACAAAGAATGTGATAGGTACAATGCAAAAAACTTAGAACTATGTTGTGTTGTTCTAATGCACATTGAATGAATAAGCGGCTTGCAGAAGAGGAAAGGATAAAGTATAGCGTACAATATTAACATAGATCAACAACAATGCTTGCTCCCGGCATTTACAGTGACGTTCAGAGTTGTATCTGTTAACTACTTAAAATTACATAACAATCGAGACCAAAGGTAATAAATAAATTAACAACTAACTAACCAAATAATAATACAAATCTTATATTACATTATCTTATATCTTATATCACGAATTATAAAAAAGATGTTTGGAGCAATTATGAACAGTAAACAATAAAACGAGCGTTCCAAAAAAAAAATAGAACAGTCTGTAGGAGAAAACCGAATCATTGCGTTAAAAGAACAACTATGTATAAATAATTAATTAATTAAATGTATATATTTATATATATTAATAAATTAATTAATTAAATTAAGTTAAGTTAAGCGAATAGTACAAGAAAAGCACTAAAAAAAATTACAAAAAACAGTACAGTACATGGGTTTAAGTAATTCAAATTCCCTTGGGAATAAAATATAAGGGATAAGTATAAAACAAACTATCCTCTATGATATCCGGGATGCGTTCCCTGGTAAAAGTTCGGTAGGGTATATGCATCCCTTTCATTTCCCATGTCCTCACATAAAACGCCCACTGGTGAGAGATAAGGAAATGTTGACCAATTAACATTCCTTTCAGATTCATAAATCTCGTTCATGAAGATGTTGTCGTGATGTTCAAGTTTTTCCACAAACTTTCTCTGTAACAGGAGTGCATATTTACATAGGGGCACTATGTCTGACTTCTTGTAGATGTATGTGTTGGAGAATTTTTTTGTAAAATTTTCAAAATTTTTATTGATGCATTTTCTCAGTATCCTTCTTTCGAAGATTTCCAATTCCTTAGCCACTATTGGTGAAATAGTGAACCAGATCGGAAAAGCATACACCAGGGTTGATCTTATAGTGACTTTGTATAATAGAAGTTTAGTGTTCTGGGGGAGGTAACTGCTGTTCATCAAACTGGAGAGCATACCCGATATGCGTTTGGCTTTTTCAAGGAGAAGTCTGCCATGGACATTAAACTTTAACAGATTATTAAAATTTACCCCAAGGTACTTGATCTTAGACTTAAAGGGAATCTCGATACCATCGAGGGACAAGTGCAGGAGGTTACTCTGGGGCACCACGAATCTTGCGCATTTACCGGAAGCATTTCTAATACATATAGCCTCAGATTTTTCAGCGTTTATCTTAATTCCCCACCTTTTGTAAAAAACATTAATGTAACCCAGATGAAAAGCAACATTGTGCAACGCTTGGATTGGGGATTCATCGTGTGAGTAGGTCATGCAGTCATCTGCGTACAGTATGGCTTGTGAGTTAACAGCTGTATGGGGGAAATCGTGTAAAAACATGTTAAATAATAATGGTGCCAGCACGCTTCCTTGGGGAACTCCACTTTCCACTGTGCCAAAATTAGATGTTGATTCATTAATCTCAACGTTGAATTTGCGGCCGGAAAAGTAACTCTGGAGAATTTTTACTATGAACGGGTCAGTTCCAAGATTGATAAGTTTGAATAGGATTCCTTTTTGATAAGCGGAATCAAAAGCCTTTTCGATGTCCAATGAAATAGCCACGGTACATGTTCTATTTCTCAAATTATTAACAATGTCACTGTGAAATTTCAAAAGTGCGTGTTGTGTGGAGTGGAAACGTTTGAAACCAAATTGTGATTCAGATACTGGGTCGAATACAAATTCATTTTCAAGTTTTACTTTCAATACTTGTTCGAATATTTTCCCGATATTAGATAGCAATGATATTGGGCGGAAATCTTCTATTTTACAGCTGTTATCTTTCTTTTTAAGGGGTATTATTTTGGCCGACTTCCATATTGTGGGAAAGTATCCATTATTTAGACAATTGTTAAAGATTATAGTAAAAAAATTAATAGTTGTGTCAGGGAACTTTCTAATTATGAAATTTGATATTCCATCAAAACCGCAGGATTTTTTGTTGTTAATTTTCCTTATAATATTCTTTATCGTTTTAGAAGAGGTGAAGTGGTATGCATCATTATTTTCCAAAGAATTGAATGAGTTTTCAAAGGTATAAATGTGAGGGGGTAAAACATTGAGGCATGATGAAACACGGTCTTCCAAGCCGTCGACTGCTCGTTCAGGAATATTTTCAGTATAAACAGATGCGTAATATTCAAGGAATCTGTTGGCGATTTCTGTGTCATCAGTTATGATGGTATTGTTAAAAGAAATTTGATTGCAAAATGGTGATTTTTTGTTTCCCAACATTTGATAAATTTCTTTAAAAGCTGAAGGACCGGGTTTTATATTCTTCAACCTTACTTTTAGTTTTTTTGCATGTTCTACGTTTACAAGTTCTTTTATTATAGTTTTTAAAAGTTGTATTTGTTTAGAAAGAATGTTATATTCACAGCTGAGTCTGTTTCCTGTGCGATGGTAAATTTTTTTTAGCTGCTTCTGCCACCTGTGTTTTATGGTAAAGTATTTTTTCACGTTTTCTGATAATTGAATTTTATTATTCTTCAATTCAATTCTTTCCGAATGAACATTGTGGATTGATTGAAAGCTGGAGTTGAATTCATTTATCAAGGAATCAATTTCCACATTCTGTAAATTTATATTTTCAGCTGGCATTATCCTCAAGGAGGCTCTTTCAATGTCATGTCGAAAATGGTTCCAGTTAGTATTTTTATATGAAGTAAAAATACGAGGGGACCGCAATAAGAGTTCAGATGGGTCCAGTTGTAGTTCTAGCTTGATTGGGAAATGATCTGAAAACGTGGGCAGGCTTGATGTTTTGAAGTTTGGAGTACCGTTTAAAAGATGTGTACTAACAAGAAAATGGTCGAGGAACGAGGACCCATTTGGGAAAGATGGACTACTATCGCAAAGGCGTGAGATATCAACAGCGTGGTCTTGAAGCCATTTACGAAAAACTCTACCATTTGAATTATCGGTGTGATCGCCCCACGCCGGGTTCTTGGCATTAAAGTCTCCGCCCAGAATAAGCCCATCAAAATTGCCAGCTGCATCTAAAATTGTAGTTAGACCATTGTACATTTCGGTGACAGGAAAATTGCAGGGAATGTAAACAGACCCAATCAAAAAGTTCTTTCGCAGATTATTTGATTTAGCAACGATTTTAATGAAAGTACAAAAAAAACCAGTCCCTTCTATGTTAATACGATTAAAAGATATTGATTCTTTAATTACGATGGCGACCCCGATAGAGGAGTTATCGTACAAAAAATTGTAACCTTTAAGCATAATTTTTCTGTTTTTCTTAAGATGACATTCCTGGATGAAGCCAATGTCAATTTTGTTATGAAAAAGTGTATTATTCAGGTCAACTCGACGACTTGTATCCACAAGTGAACGAACATTGAAGGACAAAAAGTTTAATAATCTAAGGCCCATAGGTGCTTTTAACTTTATTAAACAGGCGTAAAAATTCAGCTTTAGCCTCGATCTTTGGCATGTTTCTGTATACACTAAGAAACTTGTTAATCTCCTGCTCTAGAGTAAGTTCTGGTTCCATAAAAAAATTAGCCAGTTTCAAAAACTCATCTATGACTGGGGGTTTATTTTGGGAATTTTGTTGAGAATATGAATTTTGATCAGGGTAGAGAACCCTTGCAAATGATGTACCCGGTGTTACTGTTAATGAGGGTATGGCCCTGTTGACGTTTGCTGAAACGATTAATTTAGCTTCACGATCCTTTCTCATACGCTCTTTTTTATTTTCTAGATATTTTTTAAAAAACGGACATCCTCTCCAGTTTGCGGGATGACCAGTTTCACCACAGTTTACACAACATGGATCGGTATCTTTTAGCACATTACGAGGACATTCACCTGGCAGATGTGGTTGTTTGCATTTGACACATTTGTACTCGGCACTACAATTTTTTGCAATGTGGCCCCATATTTGACATCTACGGCATTGGATTTCTTTTTCCTTCTTCTTTGGCATTTCCCAATTTACACATTGATTTAACAAATACTTGATGTGAGCAACATCATTTAATTTCTTGGCAGGAAGCAAAGTGACAAGAAAAAGACCGGTGTCTATGTTGTTTTTCGTTGAAAAGGCTGTGGTAAATTTAGATACTTTTGAGATCACACCAGGAACCATATTGTCTAAAACCGTCTTAATTTCGACAGTTTCAGTGCCATAATATAAGCCCCGTAAGACCAACGATACCTGTTTATATTCTTTAGGTGTAAATGAATATGATTTGATTTTTTTTTCTCTTAAAAGAGTCATCATTTCGGTGTGTACAGCGGCATCAGACAAGTACAATTTACTTTTATGTTGGTTGACGTTTTTAATTTTGAAAGAAATTTTTGGTGTTTTTGCTTCCAGTTGTTGCGCAAGTAGTTTTATATTGACATTATATAAAAAAATTGGTGGGCAAAACGATTTGCTGCTAGGTGTTGTGGGAGCTTTAGACCCAGATGATGTAGAATTTGTATTGTTGTTGTTTTTGTTGCTGGCGACATTACTGTCATTCACAATATCTAAATCTGCCAGAATAGCATATCTGTTGTGTCTGCTTGGGTCGGGGACCCCTACATTCAGTTCAGATACGTTAACGATGACTGGCGAATTAGCACCATTGGGCCTTCTCCTCTTATTTGAGTTGTCGTCTACAAAATTTTCATCCTCGCCAACGGCTGGATGCTGATTGTCAGCAGACCTGCCGTCCACATCACCCATCACAAAAGATAGATGACAATAACACAATTAAAGCTAACACGGCTTTGCATTTGTTTAACTGTGTTCGTTTTCAAGTAAAACTTTTTTTCCTTTTTCTTAATTATCAGTATAAAACGAAATTAATTCAACTTAATGTGCAGGTACACCCATCACAATATAACTAAAAATCAAATTGTCCGCAAACACAAGAAAAACTTAATAAAAAAAATACTTGCTTGCATAAAAGAGTACTTTACGCAGATGCAAAAAAGGGTATTATCTCACACTCAGTTATAACTGCGGGTAAGAAATGGAACAAATTTGCCATTTATTGTTGCAACATGTTTAGAAAGGAAAACGACAACTTCTCACATTTTTGCATATATTTTTAGAATGGAACAAAAACTCGCACTAATGGTAGCATATATGGAACATTATTGTCAGAAAAGAAAACACCATAAGAATCTTTAAACGCTAGCCAAGCGCACTATTTCCGGAACTAAGCCTTTACTCATATGTGTGGAAGTTTTTTGAAGAATCATCATAAATGCAGTTTTATTTAGGCGATAAAGAGCTATGAAACTAAAAGCTTCGCTTTAACCTTACAATGTGTGTACATACATAGTACATAAGTATGTATGTATATTGCATATACGTACATATTTTAGAATGCACTTACGCATGCTCTGGTATGTATAATGGGTTGGAAGAGTCCCTTAATGAACGTTTTTATGCTTTCGTTTCTTAATTGGATTAAAACTTAAATGCTTAGTCTGTGTTCATGTACTCTTGTCATATTGACATGATTGCTACTTTATAGGCGAGAGGGACGAGGGGAAAAGAAACGAGTACACAGATGCATGTACTGTCTATACGTTTTGCTTTTTCATTCGTTGTTTAATTTTGTTATTGTCTTCAATATCAAAAAAGCACATGTCGTCAACATGACATGAATCATTTGAACGCCAATTCATGTTCAAAGAAGAAAAAGTAAGAATCTTGTCAATAAGACATGAGCCGTATGAACTCAGACTTAACAAGAATGCAGCTGGTATTTTCAATTAATTTTTTTTTTATTCTGTTTGTTTTGTTTTGGTAAATATGTAAATATATATGTTTTTACTTTTCGATGAAACTTCGAAATATGGCAGCACGCAAGCAAACCGCGTGAGTTGCAGGACATGCAAAAACTAGTTAGGCGATTTCC
Source organism: Pollenia angustigena (assembly GCA_930367215.1). Lineage (NCBI taxonomy): Eukaryota > Metazoa > Arthropoda > Insecta > Diptera > Polleniidae > Pollenia > Pollenia angustigena. The sequence continues at coordinate 78,939,779 of OV884058.1, read as the reverse complement.
AACTCACATGCGATTTGATAATCATGCGAGTATCAGCACATACACGATAATCCGTTTGATCTCATCCAAAGTATGAAATTCAATATAAAGATGAAAATAAACTTCCTCAAAATCAACAATCCTTTCCCAAAATGAAAATTTTTCTGACAACATTTTCCTAGCATAATCTCATTATTTATTTTTTTCCTTTCCTTTTAAGTTTCAAAAAAAAAAAAAAAATGTTTTTATTTTATATATGTATGTATACAGTTTTGACAAAAATTAAAGCACGTCCTCACAAGCTGTTTCAACATTATTTTAATAACTATTCCATTAGGAATTCATTTAGAAAAATCCATATTTTTCAATGAGTTGTTTTAAAAAGAATTTTCTCAAAATAAATAAAAAAAATGAAATTAAGAACCCTTAAGATTTCGTGCCAATTCACACGTTGCAAGTCTTATTGATCAGCTTGCTATCTTATAGGCGAGAGAGAGTGAGAGAGAAACGTTTATTTTCCTCTCTTCACTCTCGTTATAAAGTAGCAAGCTGACCAATAAGACTTGCAACGTGTGAATTGGGACTTCATATGACGTACACTGAAAGAATTTCCTTCGCAATACTAACGAATTTTGACATTAATCCCATGAAAAATTGCATTATAAAGGAACCTATGCAGCGCTTCGTTGGATCAATGAAACCTGTTTCATTAAAAGGACTTAATGAAACATTACATTAGATCCATGAATATTATTCATTGGATGAATACTTTCAATAAAGTAAATTTTTTTATTTTTTTTTATTTTTTTATTTTTTTTTTTTATTTATTTATTTTTTTTTTTTTTTTTCTTATTTTATTTTACTTTATTTTATTTTTTATTTCTTTTCTGTCTCTGGTGGGATTCGAACATGTAACCTCGGTGCTGATAGACTAGCTCACTACCAGCTACTCTACCGGGGCAGCGTAGTTTTTGTATACAAAAACTATGTTTTTTTCTCAATTAAGACCGTAAATATTAGATTAAATTGTCCATAATAAAAATAACAACGTTGCTTGAAAGTGGATTGAAAGTTTTTGTTTCATTACTATAATGACAATTTTATTGTCATAATGAAAATTTAAATTTATGAAGGCAATTATTGAAATATGTTGCTTTTATAAAAAAATTTTTTGATTTCATAAATTTAATGGCATACATGTAACATTAGATGTATGAAGTTATTAAATCTTACATTTTTTAAATAACAATTAAACATTTTTTTAAGGAAACTATAATTTTGTATTAATTTATGAATATAGTTATGCTTGTATGTTGTTTTTTTAAGTTCCCAATTAAAATTTTTTGTTTAACTTGGACAAACTTAAGTTTTCATATATCCAATGAAAATTTTTAACGTAATTACGAAATCTAATGAACCGATTTTAACGAAAATACTTCATCAAACCTATGAAATTCCATTTAGACAATGAAAATTTTCATTTACCCAAGGAAAACTTTTTTATGAAAATGATTCATTAAATATATGAAGCATTTTTCTTTCAGTGTATGAGCTAGGGATGCCAAACGGGAAATCCCGGATTAATAAATATAAATCCCTGGAGATTTAATATATCAACTTTTGTGTACAAAAATGTTCGTCTTTATGGAATTTTTATACTCTATACAAAAAAAAAATTATTAAAAATTATATTTCAGTTGTATTTTTTATTTTTATAAGTCTTATTTTTCTTTTTTAAAAATATATGTTATATAAGTATATAATATCTTTTGAAAATTCATAAATAAATAAAAAGTGTTGTTTATTTAAAAAAATCCCGGGTTCCAGAAATCCCGGAATTTGGGGAAAATCATTCATACATCAGTACTTCTTTATATAGATGGACTTTTTTACGTTATGTTTTAGAAATGCATTTACAACGTGTTTTCAGAAAAATTTCGTCAGCTCATTATTATACATAATAGCGTGGCAAAAAAGACATGCAAATAGGGTTGCCAGACGTACTGTTTTTAGCAGTACATGTACTGATTTTTGTCAATTGTACTGTTTTATGCACAACACCCAAAACAGTACGCAAATGTACTGTTTTTTACACTTTGTACTGTTTTCTGTACTGATTTTTAAGTTTAGTGTCCAAAAAAAAAAATATAAAGAAAAATCGTTTTTAAATAAAACTCATTTGGGAATTTTTAACGGTATGCTATCAAGCCATATTGTCATAATATCCTTATCTTAGAATTTATTTACTCTCTAACTCTCATTTTGAGGGGTAAATTTTGTCCTTTTACCCAACTCTTAAACAAAAGTATACAAGACGGCACTTATTAGGGTTAAAATAATTCTCGAAATTTCGGGCATTGAAATTTTTGAATTTCTTGAAAGGGCGTTTGGTACAAGTCAAAAAAATATACTAAATGTACTTCTGACCTAAAAGACTATTTCAGATGTCTTCAGTAGAATTGTATGGCAGTTCTTTTCATAGAATATATTAACCCTCTAACACTCATTTTAAGGGGTAATTTTTTTAACTTCTACACTAAAACGGTACGTTAGAGGGTTAAAATATTCTGTGAATATTTCCTGCATCAAATTTCACTAGCGGTCTTCCAAGACCAAAAAAGCGTGCAATGTATGTAAAACGGGTTTTCGAAAAATTAAAAAAAATCAAGGCCCGGAATTTCGAAAACCCGTTTTACTTGCATTGGATAATTTTTGGTCTTAGAAGACCCCTAGTGAAATTTGATGCAGAAAATATTGGTAGAGCATTTTAACTCTTATAAGTGCCGTTTTAGTATCCTTTTTTTTAAGAGTTGGGAAAAAGGGCAAAAATTAACCCTTAAAATGAGAGTTAGAGGGTTAATAAATTCTAAGAAAAAAATCGCAATACGATTCTACTGAAGACATCTGAAATTATTTTTAGCTCAGAAGTACATTTAGTATATTTATTTTGACTTATACCAAACGCCTTTTCAAACAATTAAAAAACTTTAGGGGCCCATATTTCGGGAGCCCGAGCTAATTTTGCAAACCCTTTTGGCAGATTTGCTCTACTAGTTGAGGCTGGTGGCGATGACCCTAATTTTGTTGCACACTCTATTTTACAATATTTAGTTTAAAGAAATTGTTGTTTTGCAAACAAAAAAGTTGTAAAATAATTAGAATTTTTGTACTGCGTCTATTGTTTTGTCAAAAATATACAGATTAACGGGTGTGTTCTAGAATCCGAATCCACTCGAAAGTGGATTACTTTAGCATTTTTGGTGTTCTGTATTTCACATTCACAAGTTTTTATTCGTTTTCAATTAGAGAAGTAATGGGTTGGTGAAAGTAAAACGAATCGACTTTTATTCTAATATTTGATAACATTTTTAACAAAAAAATTAATTTTGTTTTTAGCTTAAAATCTTCTTTATCCAATTTAATCAAAAAAATATCGTTATCTAAAATGCAAAAGTCCCTCACTTACCCTAAATTTAAAATCGACTTTTTGATTATTTTGATGTAATTATAGCTTATTTTTTTAACGGTTTTTATGTTATTTTCAGACAATTTGTTTTTTAATCGATTTAGCGATCTCAAATTATTTTTTTTGTTTGTTTAAAATTTTGCGATTTTTCGTGAATTTTAGCCATGTCCGCGATAGAAGCGATTTGTTTCAGTAAGTTTTCTGATTCTTTACAGCTTTAACGATTTATAATAAATAGTATACTTTGCTATCATGCCGATGTTAGCAAATTTCCTCGAATTTAGCAATTTTTACCGAATTTTTGCCATTCCTTATGGTTTTAGAGACTTTTAATCAATTTAATGGCTAGTTTGAAATATTAAAAATTTTCGCGAATTTTCGCTGTTTTTGCAAATTTTTTTTTTTTTTTTTTTGTTATTTTCCGACATTTTGTTTTTTTCACCAATTTGCGATTTCAAATTAATTTTAGTGTTTGTTGAAAAGTTTGCAATTATTCGCGAATTTTAGCCATGTTCGAAATAGAAGCTATTTTTTCCTGTGATTCTTTACAGCTTTCACGATTTTAAAAAAATATTTAACATTGCAAATTAGCGATCTTTAGTCCAAAAAAAATTTTTTCGAACAAAAACTTCGAATACACAAAAACATGCGGATTTAAGAACACCAATTTATGAATTATGCGGATTTAAAAAATTTTTCGTTTTCAATTCGAGTCGAAACCTAGAACATACCGATAAATAAGGAGTTGCTTACATCCTTCATATATTTTCGTGTTATTATTTTAAGACATATGACTACCGTTTAAATTAAAGAAAGAAACAAATATTTTCTGAAATTTATGCGATAGTTCCACAATATGTGTGTGTTGAAAATTGCTTTAAATACCTATATGTTTTAAGAAAATTCTACTAACCCAATCAATGAATAAGTTTTTTAAGTTAAATATAAACTAAGATAAAAGTAATTTCAATTTTTGGGAATAAAAAATTTTAATTTCAAAAGATTTTGTTATTTGTGCTTAATTCCCAGTTTTTATTCTTGATAAAAACACTTGAAATTTATTGTTGATGGGATAAGCTATTCCTATGCATTTCACTGGTTGCTTAGGCCAGATCATCAGGAAACTTCATCCATAAAGATTTTAGACAAACTAAAGATATTAAACCAAATAAAACTGTTAAACGTATAAGACTTATAGCAACAGTTTTACTTGTAACAATATCAAAGCTTAAACAAAATACATCAACAATAAAAAAGTGGGTTTATCTCGTCTTACACTCCCCACTACAATTAGTTGAAATTCTTTCAACATTAATTGTAGTTGTAAGTAGGTTAAGAAAAACAAAATAAAAAACAAACAACAACTTACAAAAGATGTTGTCAATTAAGTGTTTTTTTTTAGGCCGTGCACTTGCCTGTTTATTATCAAAAAGTAATTTCAATTTTTGGGAATAAAAAATTTTAATTTCAAAAGATTTTGTTATTTGTGCTTAATTCCCAGTTTTTATTCTTGATAAAAACACTTGAAATTTATTGTTGATGGGATAAGCTATTCCTATGCATTTCACTGGTTGCTTAGGCCAGATCATCAGGAAACTTCATCCATAAAGATTTTAGACAAACTAAAGATATTAAACCAAATAAAACTGTTAAACGTATAAGACTTATAGCAACAGTTTTACTTGTAACAATATCAAAGCTTGAACAAAATACATCAACAATAAAAAAGTGGGTTTATCTCGTCTTACACTCCCCACTACAATTAGTTGAAATTCTTTCAACATTAATTGTAGTTGTAAGTAGGTTAAGAAAAACAAAATAAAAAAAACAAACAACAACTTACAAAAGATGTTGTCAATTAAGCACAAATAACAAAATCTTTTGAAAATAAACTAAGATATTTAAACATTATACATTGGAAAATGATACAATGGCCAAATGCTTCGTTTGTGGTGTTTGCTTTATAAACGCAAATGGTGTGATTTTGTATATGAAATACCATTAAATGTAAATCTTTCCTTTGATGTTGATGTTTGAAGTCTTTTTCTTTATATTACTGTTTTTCAAGAGTTGTAAATATTTAGTTATGGTTTCGTAAAAAAATGTACTGTTTTTTTTTTTGAATGTACTGTTTTTTCATAACCAATGTACTGTTTTTCCGAATTCAAAATCTGGCTACCCTACATGCAAAAGACGTAATGCATGGGTTTCAAGGATAATGCACTGGTTCCTTTAAGGCAAAGCTTGCAAGATTTTAACATTAGCGTGTCATTGGCGAGAATGGGTTCTCATTAGTTAAACGGCTCGTCATTAAAAGTTCAGGGATGAGTTATGATTTTCATTGATTTAAATAAGTGCGAATTAAAACCAATGAAGTTTAATGATTCTAATACGTATTTTCATTGGTGCTGAATATTAATTTATCAATTGTATTATAAATTAATTAAAAAGAAACATTAAAATTATTAAAAAATATGCATTTTGTACATTTTTGAATTTTTTATTTAAGTTTTACTGCGGTATTCATAAAAAATAAAATAGATTTGAATTTTGTTTATAGAAAAATTTGTACGAAAATTTTGCCTTAAAACACATTTCAAACTTTTTTATAAATACGGCAGTTAAACTTTCCATTTTTTAAAAGCTAAAAAGTCGAAATATTAATCCAAATGTTATTGTATAATAACTAATAAATTGTATAATGTATATTTTCAACGAAAAAAAGGACATTTCGAAATTTAGTAAATAGGTAATAGGATAATTCAAGCAATATCCCAGCAAAAACTTACATTGCAAAGTAATGAGTTAAAAAGCTAATATCCCAGCAAAAACTTGGTAATGACTTGCCATTACTGAACAACTTACATTTCAATTACTACTTCATACCATCTGCATTACATAGAAGTCGTTTAGTAATGGCTGACATATAATCTGTTACCTAAGTACTTGTGTATGAGTTGATTAACGAAATTTATAATTCATTCATAATAAAATGCATCTACGGTTTAATTTTTTTCAAATCTAATACAAATTGGTTTTAAATATTTATTCTTACAATTTGTTTTTTTTTTTATTACACTGAAAGAAAAATGCTTCATATTGTAGTGTACCCTAATACACTTTGCCAAATGAAGATGGGCCACCCTAATAAATAACCAGTCATAATAAAACAACTTGATACCACACATGCAGTCAATACAACCCTGCAAATAATAGGACCAGTCCAAACACGCGTGTAAAGAGTAGTCCACAAGGGACCAGGACTAGTCCACAAGTAACCCAAACGTATGGAAAAAACCTGGTCTATTTAACATTACGATGTCCTAGGAGAGGACCATATAACCCACCTTTGGGCCACTAAGGAGTAGTTTTAAAACTACTCCATGGTATATAACCCACCTTTGGACCAGTAAGGAGTAGTTTTAAAACTACTCCATGGTATACTCAAGAGGATTAGTTTTGAAGTCGTCTAAACACGAAAGCATGTCGTTAAAAAACGAAGACATGTCGTCTCACTACAAACACTTTTTAACAATGGCATGGTCCATGCTTGCATTACATCGGACTAGTCCATGGAGTAGTCCATTTTATCAAAATGGGTCAGGTGGTCCAATTTTATTTGCAGGGAAACAAATCAATGAACACATTGATTTGTTAAAAGTGCAACATGTGCAGTTTGGAAAATTGAGTGACTAAATTTTAAACTCAATTTCCCAAACTAAATTATGATTGGTTATGAAACCAAAAAGGGGAAATAGAATAAGAAATTAGACTAAGTTAAATTTTGTATATAAAGGGGCGCACTGCCCAGAATAAACCAGATTTTATTTGAACTACAAATCGGCAACATCTGCCTTGTGTTTTTAAATAATAGAAAATCTCCTTTTGCCCTCTAACCATAGAGACTGGCAAAAGTAAATAGTGTGACTAGTGGCAAACTCTGCCAGTCACAAAAACATTACACTTTTAAATATTTGAACACTTAACTTTACATGGCGATCCTGCCTAAACGGACCAAAATAATATTCTGAAGGCGACATATCCTAAACTAAAAAACGGCCCGTACCAAACAGACAGCTTGTAAATCCACTGGTGCTAAAGCCCCTCGTAAACAATTGGTTACCAAAGCTACTAGTAAATCAGCCCCTTCCACCGGCGGTATAAATAAACTCCAGCACTATCGCCCCGGTACTATGGCTTTGCGCGAAATCTGTCGTTGTCAGAAATCCACAGAATTGCTTATTCGCAATTTGCACTTCCAACGTTTAGTGCACAGGGTTTCAAAAATGATTTACGTTTCCAGTCTGCTGCCATTCGAGCTTTGCAGGAAGCTTCGGAAGCCTACTTGGATGGATCGGTTGAAGACACTAACTTGTACGACATTTATGCCAAGCGTGTCACCAGCATGCCTAGCGACATACAGTTGGCCCGCCTTATTCGTGGTGAACGTGCTTAGGCTGTTCAAAATTTGTTTGACAATTTTTTCATTCAAAAACAATTTTATTGAAAAAACAATTTTAAACCACTATATGTTTGTTCTCTAATTTGTTTCAAACTAAATATTAACTAAAAAGTATACATTTAAAAAATTAATAATAAACAAATTTTTACAAGAGAAAAAAAAATTTTACTAATGAACAAACATAATATTAATAATATTGATACAGTACATAGTTCGTAATCATACAATAGTAATTAAAGTAATTATATATATATATATATATATATATATATATATATATATATATATATATATATATATATAAATCCCCAAAATTATCTACATATTTGTTAAAGTCATTAACTATAGAGAAAATTGCTAACACCAAAAAGTGTTACACACATAAAAACTCTAAACAACAACAAATTCAACAGTAATTCTAAAAGGCATTAAACTTTAAACTGACCCACTAAAGAAAATTATGACATATTAGGTTACAATAACATAAACAATGACGAACGTTAAAAAAAAATAATAATGAAAGAGCTACAAATTAACAACAATGACAAAAATGCAATATCATCACTAATCATAAATAAAAAAAAAAAAATACCAAAATGTTTGGACAACGAAAAATTAACTAGCAACAATTTTTACAATCAGGAAATCATAACCTCAGACAACACACCGGTATACATTAAAAATTACAGACTTACCAATTTCTTACGTCAGCAAGTCTTTGCAGAAACATGACATAAACAAACCAATAATAGAAAAAGAACTCTTGGCAATCCATTGGGATATAAATTTTTTCAAACCATATTTGTATGGAAGAGAGTTCATAGTAGTCACGGACCATCGACCACTTATCTCATTGTTCTCTCACAAAAATCCTTCATCAAAGATGACCAGGATAAGACTTGATTTATCAGACTATAATTTTTCAATTGTTTACAAGAAAGGAAAGATGAATACAAATGCTGACGCACTCTCGAGAATAGAAATTGACTCTGACATACTTAGACAAATGATACCACAAGAACATGACGAAAATCAAAAAAGAGTTCTAATAACAACTAGAGCCATGAAAAATAAAGAAAATGAGGCAAATAAAATAGAGGAATTGAATAATGAGGATATAAATAAATTAGATAAAACACGCGTGAAAAATAGATTGGAGGATTGCACATCCCAGAGATCTGATCAACTTCATATATGGGAATGTACATCCATCAATGATATTAAGAACATGAAAAAATTGCAATTTAATGAAATACAATATAAAGAAAATTTAAGTATATATACGGAAAATAATATTGTGCACATAGGTCGGGATGATAATTCAACGAAACAAGTTTCGAATATGAAGAAATCTCGTACCCACTATAATGAAAATGATAAGCTAGCAAGATTCAGTGATAAATCAGCGAATCTAGGTTCGATACTGAAGAAACTGATTTCTAAAATGAATATAGAAAGTATAAGAGAATTAGCACTTTCAAGTCAAGATAAAATATTTAATTTGTATACAAAGGAAGAATTTAAAAAAGCATATGCACAAATAATAATCAACAACAAAAATCCTCAACTGAAAATATTGATATTTAAGCCTCCAACAAGAATTAAAGACGACATTATAAAATACAAACTGATTGACGAATTTCACAGTTCCTTGAGTTCCGGACACTTAGGAATTAGAAAAACAATCATAAAGTTAAAACAGAAATATATTTGGAAAAATATGACTAAAATGGTAAAACAATTTGTATCATACTGTGACAAATGCAATAAAAACAAACAGTCAAAACACATTAAGGAACCACTCATACAAACATCAACACCCAACAACAGTTTTGAAGTAATTTCAATCGACACTGTAGGTCCACTTCGCATATCAAACAACTACCGCTACATACTTACGATGCAATGCGAGCTGACTAAATTTGTAATCGCACACCCAATGCAAGCAAAAGACGCTGTCACTACAGCTAAAACACTAGTGGAACAAGTGATCTTGAGATACGGACAATTCAAAGTACTTAAGTCAGACAGGGGTACAGAATTTACGAATGAGACCATGCGCAACATATGCGAACTATTACAAACAAAACAAATTTTCTCAACCCCTTATCATCACCAAACTTTAGGTGCCGTAGAGAGAAACCATAGGGTTCTTAATGAGTTTTTGTTGACAACAGCAAATAATGACGAATGGGACACTTGGATTCCATATTTTACTTTTGCTTACAACACATCTCCGCATATTGACACTGGTTATACACCATATGAACTAGTCTATGGAAAGTTACCATGCTTGCCATCAGATACCGCTATGAATGATAATACTGTCATATATAACTATGATGACTACGCAAAAGAATTGCGAGTCAGACTACAATTCGCTCTAAACAGAGCAAAAGAGATTACTAATAAAGTAAAATCAAAAAGAACATTAAATAATAACTATCAAAACAGACTAAACTTAGAAATAGGTGACTTAGTATTACTTAGAGTAGAAAATAGAAGTAAGAATCAAAGCCCATATAAAGGACCATATAGAATTGTAGGTAAAAATGGAGTAAATACTCTAATAGATTATAACGGACAGACGAAGGAATTCCACAATAACAGTCTAAAACCATACATATCTTTATAATTTTAAATTTACATTTAACTTCATATATCTTAAGAAAACTAATTATAATTTATAAAATATTTAATTACATATATTTCATTTATAAAATATTTTACTACATTTAATTACATGTATTTCAATATCTTTAGAATACTACTTTAAGAAAAATATCTATAAAACATTTTAGTATAGAAGCAAAACCAATATATATATATAAACATAGGTTAATGTTAAAACATAATTTGTAATTATACAAAAATTTTTTTTTTTGAAAAATTAATCCCCTAATTTTTCTCTAAAGGGTGAGGGTGTAGTGTACCCTAATACACTTTGCCAAATGAAGATGGGCCCCCCTAATAAATAACCAGTCATAATAAAACAACTTGATACCACACATGCAGTCAATACAAACAAATCAATGAACACATTGATTTGTTAAAAGTGCAACATGTGCAGTTTGGAAAATTGAGTGACTAAATTTTAAACTCAATTTCCCAAACTAAATTATGATTGGTTATGAAACCAAAAAGGGGAAATAGAATAAGAAATTAGACTAAGTTAAATTTTGTATATAAAGGGGCGCACTGCCCAGAATAAACCAGATTTTATTTGAACTACAAATCGGCAACATCTGCCTTGTGTTTTTAAATAATATAAATCTCCTTTTGCCCTCTAACCATAGAGACTGGCAAAAGTAAATAGTGTGACTAGTGGCAAACTCTGCCAGTCACAAAAACATTACACTTTTAAATATTTGAACACTTAACTTTACAATATATTTAATGAATCATTTTCATACAAAAATTTTCCTTGGGTAAATGAAAATGTTCATTGTCTAAATGGAATTTCATAGTTATAATGAAGTATTTTCGTTAAAATCGCTTTATTGGATTTCGTAATTACGTTAAAAATTTTCATTGGATATATGAAAACTAAAGTTTGTCCAAGTTAAACAAAAAAATTTAATTGGGAGCATAAAAAAACAATATACATAACATAACTATATTCATAAATTAATACAAAATTATAGTTTCCTTAAAAAAAATGTTTAATTGTTAATTAAAAAATGTAAGATTTAATAATTTCATACATCTAATGTTAAATCTATGCCATTAATTTTATGAATTAAAAATTTTTTTTATAAAAGCAACATTTTTAATATTTTTAATTAGGCTTAAGTTCATGAAATTTAATTTTCTCATTAAATTATTTTTATGAAGAAAGGAATTTTACAACATGAAAATTAATTAAAATTGTTATTGATAATCTTTCATTCTTGACGTGGCTGGGGCTCGAACCCCGGCCGGCAGGTTACCATGACATATTTCGATTGCAACCACTCAATCTCCTCAGATGGATTTGCCGTCTTACACTCGCAGCCATCGACGACTTCTGTTTTTTCGTACTTTTGTCAAGAATTTTTCTTGAAGTCCAAGTACATTTTTTTGTGTTTTTTTTATTTTGTCTTTTTTTCCTTTCTGTTGACCTTTTTCATCACAACTTTTTTTTTTTTTTTTCATTATTTATTTATTGAATCTTCATATATTAAATATGAACTAACAATAATTAATCAAATCTTAACCTAATAATATTTTTTGTCCTGCCAGTGCCAGACAAAAATTTTCTTCATCGCGGGTTCTGTTCACTTTTATAGGTGTTTATCGCTCATCTAATTGGATAAGTGCTGCAGTGTCTCTTCTTCTTAAGCGAGTGTGGCCGCTATCATTTAAAATATTTCGGGCTAGTGGGTTCGGGTGCAATTCGAGCCTTTTTTAAGTATTTTACTGCATATTTCGTAATCATAGTTTTAACTAATGGAACATTGAGATCCTTGTGAATATTTGAGTTTTTAACATACCAAAGGGCAGCTGTGATTATTCGAAGTAGTTTATTTTGGCGCCTTTGAATTTTTTCGATATTAGAGGCCGAGGCAGTGCCCCATAACTGAATACCACCAGATTGGCTTTAAGATGGAGTTGTAAAGAAGAAGTTTGCAGTCGAGACTAAGGACAGAGTTTCTTCCAATAAGCCAATGAATTTGGATGGCTTTTAGTTTCATTTGAGTTAATTTTGCCTCTATGTGGCTTTTCCACGTTAAACGGCGATCTAGATGAATACCGAGGTATTTTACATGCGAATTTTGAGGTATTATTTGATTATTGATTTTAATAGGGGGGCATGATTCCCGACGCAAGGTGAATGTTATATGTACGCATTTTTGCTCATTGACCTCTATCCTCCATTGATTTAACCATAGTTCGAGTTGAAATATATGATCCTGTAGGTATCGAGATGCTTCTTGACGGTTTTCGTGCACGCTCAAAAAAGCTGTATCATCAGCAAATGTTGAAGTTTGTGTGTAGTTGTTTGTTGGCCTATCCGAGGTATATATTAAGTATAAAAGTGGGCCCAGGATGCTTCCCTGAGGGACTCCAGCGTCAATTTGCTGAGGAGAGCTTAAATAATCACCTTCTTTAATAATAAACTTTCGACCGACTAAGTAGCTTTCTAACAGCTTGTGTGTCGATGAAGAGAGCGAAACAATATTTTTTTTCTTCAAAGGCTTTTCTTATTGCGTTTACGATGAGTTTGCTCAATTGTGCTGTGTTCTCTTCTAAAGCCGAATTGGTGGTTAGGAATACATCTATTTTCATTTAAAATTGGGGTTAATTTTGACGCTAACAGCTTCTCAAACAGCTTTGATATATTAGAAAGTAAGCTTATAGGCCTATATGACTCAACTTTTGTGTGATCCTTTCCAGGTTTAGGTATCATGGTGACTAAGGAGACCTTCCACTTTTGAGGATAGTATTCAAGGCGTAAAATAGCATTAAAAATTAAAAGAATAATTTTCTTTGCTATGCTGGGTAGCTCCAAAAGCATTTTGTTGCTGATCTTGTCAAAACCAGGAGCCTTCTTGGGGCTTAAATCACAAATAGCCTTTTCGATTTCTCTTATCTCAAATCATAGCGGAACAGCTGCTCTAGCAGCAACAGGTGGTTACTCGACCGCAATATCGTGAGATATATTTGGGGTAAATACGTTTTTTAAATGATTGACAAACAGTTTTCCTTTTTCAACATCATTTCTTGCCCAACTTCCATTCAAGTTTCTTAATGGTGGTTTAGAGACAACTGGCCTTTTGAGATTTCTAGCTGCACGCCATAATGAGTAGTCTGATTGTGGGGTTGCATCAAGTTCCTTAAGATATTTTTCCAGAGAAGCCGTTTTCTTAGTCTGCAGTAACTTTCTTAGTCTTTTTGTACACTCTTTAAGTAAGTTCTTAAGTTGAGGGGATCTGTGCAATTGCCACTCTCTTCGAGCCCTCCTTTTTTCAGACAAAAGATGCTCGACATCTGTGGAATATATTTTAATAGTTTTTGTTTTTTTTGGGGCAATATTGGAATGTTGAACAGCTAGTTTCAGAAAACTGTCAAAATTGTCAATAGAGCGATCTACATAATCCGGTGTACTGAGCGGAATATTTTCTGTGCAATGGGTACTGAGATATTTTTTATATTTTAACCAATTAATTTGCGTAGCTGTCGTCGGAGGTACAATTCTATTGGGGTTCATTATAGTAACAATTGTAGGTGTGTGGTCGGAAGATAAATCTAGGGAGGCTTCAACTTGAATCGTTTCTATGGGAATGTTTTTAACCACGCCGAAATCTGTGACATCTGGAATTTTTTGATGATCAGTGGGCCAATATGTTGGTTGTCCGCTCGCTACCACATTTAAATCCATTTTAGAAATTATGTTAAATAAAACACGACCCTTTGGTGTTATAAGTCGCGACCCCCAGAGGGTATGTTTAGCGTTATAATCGCCAGCGGCTAGGAAACACGGTCCTAATGATTTAAAATATTTACAATATTGGTCCTCCGATATTGAAAATCTAGGCGGGGAGTATAACGATGAAATTATTAGGTTTCTATTTAATTCCTCAACGCAAATGTTCGTTGCCTGGAGATAATCTTCACGATGATCACACATTAGGTAGTGTTTGACTAGGGCCTTTATTAAAATGGCAGAACCTCCACAAGCTCTATCTCGAGGGTCCTTGGTATCATATAGTATATATAACCATTTATTTTAAACATATTTCTTGAGGTTAAATGAGTTTCAGAAATCATCATGACATCAATTTGTTTATTTTTAAGAAAGTATTCTAATTCATTTTTATGTTGGCGGATGCCGTTTGCGTTCCAAAAACAAATTTTTAAATAGTTCATGGTTTGTTAAGTACAGCTTGCAATAACATCGATTGCATCCTAAGCATTTCCTGCATCATATTAACCATTGTGTTCATAAAATTATTTACCGTTTGCACTAATGTTTCCATGGTTTTTTCCAAACGGCTTAAATTAGAAAATTGAGTTTCATCATTACTTGGCGAGGCACCTTGCATTGGCTCATGGTTTGATTTTAGGACGTTAGGGCTTGAATTGCATTTGTGTTAACCTGATTTGTTACCTGCATTTGAGGGGGATTAGTTTTCGGTCCGACCGACTGCTTGACGATAGTATATACAGGGCATCCTCTATAATTGGCAGTGTGATTACCGCCACAGTTGCTACATTTTTTTTCGTTGGGGTCGGTTTTAGACTTGTCGCAAAGAACTGTTCCATGTAATTCACCACATACTACGCAAACAGGGGGTAAGTAGCAGTATGCCTTAGTATGGCCAAATTCCTGGCAGTTTAGACATTGAACAGGACCATTTCTTTTGTGCGGCTCCTCAATCCTTCTGTACAGAATATACTTTAAATTATAAATTGGATGCGTTTCATTTTTTTTTGAGCTTAACGTCGCCGGGTTCAAGTTCCACTCGAAATAGTGGTTGGGGATTTTTTTCCCTATTTTTGATATTTGTTACGTTTTTGATTTTAAAGCCCTTCTCTTCCAAAAAAGTTTTAATTTCCCCTGGGTCTACGCATGAGTCTATGCCCTTGATTACTACCTGAAGACCTTTACTGCTCTTCAGTTGATACGTATAAATGTTTTTATTCAGAGTCTCAAATCTTGTAATTACCTTTCGAAAATCATCCTCGTGATTCACCTGTATTTTAGTCTCGTTAATGATACCGCGCTTTATTGCAGCTACATAAAAGGAATTTTCACCTATCACCGAAATTAAACTTTTTTTTAGCTCATTAGAGTTTTGCTCTCTAAGGTATATCGGGGGTGGCTTAGACGATTTAATGACGTTTGGTGCTTCAGAGGATTCATCCTCCAGAATCGCGAAACGATTTTGTGTATTTATTTTATCAAAAGATGGTACTTTTGAGGTCGAAGCAACTGCTGCAGAGGTAGGGCTGCGTCCCCGTTTAAGCACTGTTATGTACCTGTCCATACCAACTTGTACTGTAGACTTTTGACAACTTTTTACAGGGGGGTTTTCCATTGCATTTGAGTTTAAGTTCATGGTATCATTTCCCACTAAATTTGTTTTTGACTTCACGGCAATACTTGCTGGCCTGGCAACACTTGTCACCAAATCTTGTTGTAGTTTTTTTAATGAGTCACTATCCACCGTTTGTGTAAATACCAAGGGTGAGAGGGAACGTGTTCGAGTAATTGGCTTAGCCGTTAAATAGTTTATATTGTTTTGTTTTATTTATTTCTGCATTATTTTCATTTGCATTAACTAAAACGTAAACGTTTCTTTCATTTTGTCTTAGTGTTGTTTCACTGTTTGTACTCATGCAAAGAGTTGTTTTTGTTTTTCACCGTTTTGCTTTGCTTTAATATTTTTATTATTTATTGTATTTTACAACAACAAAAGAAAAACAAGAATTTAAATGTTTTGTTCAGAATATGTATACACATGTATGAACATTCACACGTACATATATATTTTTACTGATTAATTTTATTTAATTTGATCGTTTTAAATTGTTCACTATTATGTTAAATAATTTAATTAACAAAATATATTATTTTGTTTTTTTTTAAGCGTCCATTCGCTGCTTAGATTACAAAATCAAATGTGATTAATTAATAGTTCAAATCGTATGCGGGGCTAAAAATACACGTCTGTATCACAACAAGTTGTGGAAAAAGGTCAACAGAAAGGAAAAAAAGACAAAATAAAAAAAAACACAAAAAAATGTACTTGGACTTCAAGAAAAATTCTTGAACAAAGTACGAAAAAACAGAAGTAAGGAAAAAACATGTAAAATCAATTAAAATGGATAATCATTCAGGAAAGCAAATTTCGATCTACCAAATGTTAGAATACAATTTGGTTTAAGGATTGATGTTTGACTACTGACGTCAGCAGTCGTTGATGGCTGCGAGTGTAAGACGGCAAATCCATCTGAGGAGATTGAGTGGTTGCAATCGAAACATGTCATGGTAACCTGCCGGCCGGGGTTCGAGCCCCAGCCACGTCAAGAATGAAAGATTATCAATAACAATTTTAATTAATTTTCATGTTGTAAAATTCCTTTCTTCATAAAAATAATTTAATGAGAAAATTAAATTTCATGAACTTAAGCCTAATTAAAAATATTAAAAATTTGGATTAAAAAACCATAAATAGTTCAACAAAATAACCACAATACTTATTATTGTTAAAGCTAAGGCACGAGCTCTATGTGTACATTTGTCCTTCAAGTTGTAATGAAAAAGGTCAACAGAAAGGAAAAAAAAAAGACAAAATAAAAAACACACAAAAAAATGTACTTGGACTTCAAGAAAAATTCTTGACAAAAGTACGAAAAAACAGAAGTAAGGAAAAAACATGTAAAATCAATTAAAATGGATAATCATTCAGGAAAGCAAATTTCGATCTACCAAATGTTAGAATACAATTTGGTTTAAGGATTGATGTTTGACTATTGACGTCAGCAGTCGTCGATGGCTGCGAGTGTAAGACGGCAAATCCATCTGAGGAGATTGAGTGGTTGCAATCGAAACATGTCATGGTAACCTGCCGGCCGGGGTTCGAGACCCAGCCACGTCAAGAATGAAAGATTATCAATAACAATTTTAATTAATTTTCATGTTGTAAAATTCCTTTCTTCATAAAAATAATTTAATGAGAAAATTAAATTTCATGAACTTAAGCCTAATTAAAAATAATAAAAATTTGGATTAAAAAACCATAAATTGTTCAACAAAATAACCACAATACTAATTAAAAGCAACATATTTCAATAATTGCCTTCATAAATTTAAATTTTCATTATGACAATAAAAATGTCATTATAGTAATGAAACAAAAACTTTCAATCCACTTTCAATCAACGTTTTTATTGTTATAATGGACAATTTAATCTCATATTTACGCTCTTAATTGAGTAAAAAACATAGTTTTTTTTATCTAAAAACTATACTGCCCCGGTAGACTAGATGGTAGTGAGCTAGTCTATCAGCACCGAGGTTGAGGGATCGAATCCCACCAGAGACAAAAAAAAAAAAATAAAACAAAGTAAAATAAAATAAGAAAAAATGGAAAAAAATAAAATAAGAAAGAAAAATAGAAAAAAAAAAAAATAATTAAAAAAAATAAAAAAAATAAAAATTTTAAAGTCATTAGTTGTAATTTTGGCGACATCGGAGTAATAAGTTATTTAAGTCCCTATTTGTAAGCGAATGTGGTAATGACTTATTTAACTCCCTATTTGTAAGCGAGGGTGGTATGTACTTGCCTCCAATGACATCACCGTGTTAAAATAATGAGTTAAAATGCCAATGTACTTATGAAGAGTCGTTATATTAGCTTTTTAACTCATTACTTTGCAATGTAAGTTTTTGCTGGGATAACGACTAGGTTAACCGTTAATCGGTTAACCGATTAATTACTACCCGATTAACTGATCGGTTAATTTAAAATTGGCCTTTTTTCGATTAACGATTAAACCGGTTAATTTCAGTCGATTAACCGTTGTAATAAAAATTATAATTTTTTGTAGTATTAAACCATATTTTTTGTGTTTTAAGCAATAGGTGAGTTCCAAAACGTAGGTTGCAAAGCAACTCCCTTTTTTAAATACATTCATTCTACAGTCACCAAAAAAGTTGCCAAAGTGCACCAATTAGAATTATTTTTGTATGCAATATATTTCCTTCTATAAATAAATTTTTTTTTTTAATTGGCAACCCTGTACTCAAAGTGTCAAATAGTTAAATTTTTTCAATTACGCTAAAATTTATTTAATTTGTTAAAACTATCAGAATATAATCAAATAAATATTGTTAAATCACTTAATAAATGTTTATATTGGTGATCGGAATAATAGTCTGTTGGAGTTTTGCTATATGAAGGTGTATCCATTGATGTTGAAGAATTTTTCGTTTGTGGTGCTTTGACTGGGCGGCGGAGTCTCGAAGTGGTTTCGTCAAGAATACGGAAGTGGAGGGCTCAATAACATAATTGTAGTCCTGTTTTGAATCGTCAATTTGTTATAATACATACGAATTCAATTGGTATTGTACAGGGAAAGTCTTTTGGTTTGTTTATTAATCATAATTATATTCATTTGTTTATGTTTGTTTGTTGGTGTGCTTGCACATACATATAACCTTTGTTAATCGTCAGCTGTTTATTGCAAGAATACTGCCATTCATTGCTTATATTTGCAAGTATGCCTAAAGGTATGCAGTAAAAACTAATGAGTAATAAGCGGACAATAGATATAACATCACCCGACTACACGGACAATAAAACTTGTATCAAAAAGCGTTTATATTGTAACAATAATATGTCAACAGTAAACCAAAATTCCACTCAAGATGTTTTTTCTTGGGAAAAGTTATGTTATCTGTTGGACGACAAATTGAAAGATGTCACAAGAAAGGATGATTTAATAGACCTTAAAGCGGAAATAGATGAGCTGAAAAAGGAAAATATGCAACTGAAGAACGATCTGAAAAAAGTATCAACAAGGCTTGAGTTTATTGATCGCAAATCAAGGTCATCAAATGTCGTTGTTTCTGGACTTAGTAATCGTAATGTGAATGGAGCAAAGTCGGAATTTGTTAAGTTATGCACAGAAGTTTTCAAAACGAATGTAAACATTATTTCAACTCGTATGATTTCATCAGGGAAAGCGGTATGTTAGAGTCGAGTACGCAGGCATATAACGTTACTTCTGCTAAAAGAAAAATTAAAGGGTCGATCTGTATATATACAAAAAGATTACACAGAAGAAGAGCAAAATGTTCGTTATAATCTACGGCAAATTAGTAAAAAAATTTCGAGAAGTAATTCAAATGTCAAAGTAAGGCTTGGTGAATTTTGTATATATTTAAATAACATGATATATATTTGGTTAAAAGGCAAAGTTTTGGCAAATTCCGAGATGGATGCACAGTTTTTAAATGGTTTATTGGCCCAATGTAATTACCCAATGGATGTATGTGTTAGAGAATGGCATAACAACAGAACTACTACAACGGAAACATCACCACAATAGCAATTTAACTTATTTAAATTATTATCCTATAATGTAGCTAATTTATCAAAAGCAATAAACTTTGGCACGTTCATATCATATGTTAATAAATTTGATGTATTTTTCTTATTTGAAACTCACGTAATAGCTAGCAAAGATTATCTTTTTTCATCATACTTTCAAAAATTTACTTTACACTGGATTGAAGCGGTGGATGTTTATTTGGTTTTCGGAAAACTTCAAAAGATTTTGTTATTTGTGCTTAATTCCCAGTTTTTATTCTTGATAAAAACACTTGAAATTTATTGTTGATGGGATAAGCTATTCCTATGCATTTCACTGGTTGCTTAGGCCAGATCATCAGGAAACTTCATCCATAAAGATTTTAGACAAACTAAAGATATTAAACCAAATAAAACTGTTAAACGTATAAGACTTATAGCAACAGTTTTACTTGTAACAATATCAAAGCTTGAACAAAATACATCAACAATAAAAAAGTGGGTTTATCTCGTCTTACACTCCCCACTACAATTAGTTGAAATTCTCTCAACATTAATTGTAGTTGTAAGTAGGTTAAGAAAAACAAAATAAAAAACAAACAACAACTTACAAAAGATGTTGTCAATTAAGTGTTTTTTTAGGCCGTGCACTTGCCTGTTTATTATCAAAAAGTAATTTCAATTTTTGGGAATAAAAAATTTTAATTTCAAAAGATTTTGTTATTTGTGCTTAATTCCCAGTTTTTATTCTTGATAAAAACACTTGAAATTTATTGTTGATGGGATAAGCTATTCCTATGCATTTCACTGGTTGCTTAGGCCAGATCATCAGGAAACTTCATCCATAAAGATTTTAGACAAACTAAAGATATTAAACCAAATAAAACTGTTAAACGTATAAGACTTATAGCAACAGTTTTACTTGTAACAATATCAAAGCTTGAACAAAATACATCAACAATAAAAAAGTGGGTTTATCTCGTCTTACACTCCCCACTACAATTAGTTGAAATTCTCTCAACATTAATTGTAGTTGTAAGTAGGTTAAGAAAAACAAAATAAAAAACAAACAACAACTTACAAAAGATGTTGTCAATTAAGTGTTTTTTTAGGCCGTGCACTTGCCTGTTTATTATCAAAAAGTAATTTCAATTTTTGGGAAAAAAAAAAAAAAAAAAAAAAAAAACACTTAATTGACAACATCTTTTGTAAGTTGTTGTTTGTTTTTTATTTTGTTTTTCTTAACCTACTTACAACTACAATTAATGTTGAGAGAATTTCAACTAATTGTAGTGGGGAGTGTAAGACGAGATAAACCCACTTTTTTATTGTTGATGTATTTTGTTCAAGCTTTGATATTGTTACAAGTAAAACTGTTGCTATAAGTCTTATACGTTTAACAGTTTTATTTGGTTTAATATCTTTAGTTTGTCTAAAATCTTTATGGATGAAGTTTCCTGATGATCTGGCCTAAGCAACCAGTGAAATGCATAGGAATAGCTTATCCCATCAACAATAAATTTCAAGTGTTTTTATCAAGAATAAAAACTGGGAATTAAGCACAAATAACAAAATCTTTTGAAATTAAAATTTTTTATTCCCAAAAATTGAAATTACTTTTTGATAATAAACAGGCAAGTGCACGGCCTAAAAAAACACTTAATTGACAACATCTTTTGTAAGTTGTTGTTTGTTTTTTATTTTGTTTTTCTTAACCTACTTACAACTACAATTAATGTTGAGAGAATTTCAACTAATTGTAGTGGGGAGTGTAAGACGAGATAAACCCACTTTTTTATTGTTGATGTATTTTGTTCAAGCTTTGATATTGTTACAAGTAAAACTGTTGCTATAAGTCTTATACGTTTAACAGTTTTATTTGGTTTAATATCTTTAGTTTGTCTAAAATCTTTATGGATGAAGTTTCCTGATGATCTGGCCTAAGCAACCAGTGAAATGCATAGGAATAGCTTATCCCATCAACAATAAATTTCAAGTGTTTTTATCAAGAATAAAAACTGGGAATTAAGCACAAATAACAAAATCTTTTGAAATTAAAATTTTTTATTCCCAAAAATTGAAATTACTTTTTGATAAGTTTTCGGAAAACTCTACAGAAAATATATGATTTCAAATATATAAATATATACAATAACACTGTTATGGTTGCTAAATTGGATGGAACTCTTTTCTACTTCATACCCAAATATTTGAATTGTACCAATTGGAATTCTGATATGGAAAGCTTTGAAGAATTTTTACAGGATTTTAATCCTACAAACTTCTGTATAGTTGGTGATCTGAATGCTAGAATTGCAAATGAGCAGGTCTTGGATACAAATTTACTAGAGGGTTTGCCACATATCCGTGAATTTAGATGCTCAAAGGATAATATTTACAATACTCAAGGTAGAAAACTATTAGAAGTCGTTGAAAATGTTGGTGGTATTGAGCTTAATGGAAGAACGGTGAATGATGCATTAGGTGAATTGACCTTTTGTGGTGTGATGGGTAATTCTTTAATTGATTATTGTATTTGTTCTCACAGCTTTCTACAATTCGTTGATAATTTCTCTGTAGCATCTAAGCCTTACTCTGACCATATGCCACTGTGCCTTCAAATAAGATCCACAAACAATAACTATGATAGAAGTGATGAACGGCCCCTACAAAAACTACGTTGGCATAATAAACACTCACTTAAATATGAAGAAAACCTTAGGGCACTATCTACTTAGATTAACCTACATACTGATGTCACGGTAGACGAATTAGTACTAGCAGTAACGAGAAAAATCAAACTGGCAAACGTAAAACCTAGCAATATAAGTATATTCAAGCCTAAGCAAGAATGGTTTGATTGGGCGTGTTGGCGTTCCCGTAAATTTATGCTAGTGAAGCTGAAAATATATAGAATGACTTGCAACACTGTAAATAGACGTCGTTATGTTACAGCTAGACATAAATACTTGCGGCTCTGTAATACAAAGAAATTAGAATTATACAGCAAGAACCTTGAGCTACTAAATACAGTTAGATGTTCTAGCGAATGGTGGAAGCTGTCTAAATCATTGATACTATCTAGATACATTGTTAAAGGAATTTTGAATTCAAATGACTTTTATTCTCACTTCAGTACTTTACTACAAAAAAATGAAACTTTACATGCAATGAGCTGGTCCATGCCGTATTTTACCGATGCTCTGCTAGACTCGCCCCTTGAATTCTGTGAATTGTATACAGTAATTAAATCCCTTAAACAAAATAAATCTCCAGGACAAGATGGTGTTAGCTATGAGTTCTACAAATATGCCCCCGCATGCTTCTTAACTGAATTATTAACAATTTTCAACAAAATATTTTTACAAGAAGCAATACCATCTAGCTTCAGAAGTTCAATCATGGTTCCACTCTTTAAAAAAGGCGATCCAAACTTGCCAACGAATTATCGTGGTTTATCCTTGATCAACACTTTGTGCAAGATTTTTAATACAATTTTGCTAAATAGAATTACAGAATGGATAGAAAGCAACAATGTATTGAGCGAATATCAAGCCGGGTTTAGAAAACATTATTCAACAGTTGATAATATTTTTAATTTGACAAGCATAGTAAATTTGAATAAATTGAATGGTAAAAGAACGTATGCTTTCTTTGTCGATTTCTCGTGTGCCTTCGATACGATACCCAGAAATAGCCTGTTTTATAAATTATCATGTCTTGGTATGTCATCTAAGATAATAAGAATATTGCAGAAATCTTATGAGAACACAAAAAGCCAAATATGGGACGGCAATTCACTCTCGAATTCATTTACTGTGGAACTTGGTGTAAAACAAGGTTGTATTTTAAGCCCACTATTGTTTTCATTATATATAAATGACCTTGCTGATGTGTTGCCAGGTGGTGTTAATGTTGCAGACAATAATATTAAACTATTGCTTTATGCGGATGATATAGTTATTTTATCGGAATCACCTACTGAATTGCAAAACATGATTAATGCCATGCATTCATATTGTACTAAGTGGTGTTTAAAAGTTAATGTAGAAAAGTCTAAAATATTAGTATTTCGCTCAGGAACACGTATGTCTGCGAACTTGAATTGGCAATATGGTACAGATAATATAGAAATAGTGAACAGCTACAAATATCTTGGGATAACCATCACATATAACCTGTCCTTTAAAAAACATTTAAATAACAAATTAACGGCATCAAAGCTAGCAATAAATTCTACTTGGTCAAAATATATAACAAACCCACAAATATCGATCAAAAATAAGCTAAAAATATTTAACGCAGCCTGTAGATCAATTTTGTTATACGCGGCTCAAATATGGGGATATGAAAAACACGATGTTGTTGAGAAGCTGTTTCGATTTTTTATTAAAAAAATGTTGTACCTTCCCCCCACAACACCCAATTACATGCTACATTTGGAAACTAACCTTGACTCACTTTATATTTCGATGTTGAAACTGCACTTTGATTATATAAATAAAGTTTTAAATTTAAGTCAACGACAACTTCCACGTATTTTAGCAGAGTGTATTATATCTCGAAATGTGTGTTGGGCAAGAGAATGGTTAAATCTTTGTCAAAACCTACAATTTACCCCAGCTAATTCTAACAGACTTTTATGTACGTATTGGAAACCTATTTTAAAATTACTGCAAACTAAAGAACGTGAAGATAACTTAACAAATGCAGTCAACTCCCAGCATCATGATCTGTACTCGCAACTAAGTTTTGATTTCGCGCCAGCACTCACGGCAAATTTATCGCCCTATATCATTAGTTTGATAATTAAAGCAAGAGGTGGATTGCTCAATTTAAATTCCAGAAGCTTCCGAAATAACACTGCTATCACATGTACAATATGCAATCTTGATGAACCTGAGAATACTTTTCACTTTTTTGGAGTTTGTCCAATTTTTAATGTATATAGGAGAAATTTCTTTGGAAAAATACAACTTAATATAAGCGAAGTACTTAATATTTTGAATGGTCACAATTATGTTGCTCTATACAAATACATCCAAGTATGTTTAAAATATAGAAAACTGCTAACAAATGAATTTGATTTTTGATTTTTAAATATAAATATAAGCTTGTAAATACCAATGAATTATATAAATACAATATTATAATGCCAATCGGGCTTACAACGAAAACGTTCAGCCCAATATAGATAAATATCTTAAATTAATTTTTTGTAAATATGTAAATACAATTTATTTAATCTATTAATAAATAATAATAAATAATACATTTTTAAAATACAGTACAAAAACATTAATTACGGAATTCGGAAATTAACTTTTTTTGCAGAATGTTCGGTGCTGTGCTTTGCCAGGACGCAAACGCAACAACAGAATTAACCCAAACAATTAGAAGTGTTAAAAATAAAACAGGATTTAAATGGTATAATGGAAGATTTATATGTTTAGAGAAATCCAGAAAAAAGACTGAGAATTTAGATATTCTGTATTATGGGTTGCTTTCGATTTCTCCAACATCTACGATAAGTGAAAGAAATTTTTCCAAGCAAAAATTTTTCAAAACCAAAGAAAAGAGTCGCTTAAATGTAATACATTTTAACCAAATTTGTTACGGATTTAAAATTACTTTTTTTTAACATTTGAATTTTACCCGGGAATTTTTTCCCTCACCTAATAAATCTGAACATGCAATGGTACATGCAAAACTTTTTTCCCTTGTACATAAATATGTATTTGAATTCTCTTAATTGCGCAATTGTATTCATGGTAATTATGTATGTAGTTTTTCTTGTTGGTAACAATTTTCATCCCGTTGTTAAATTCCTTAACACCAAAAAAAGAAACAAATGAGAAAAAAAGAATCAAGGAGAGAGTAAAGAAACATTTTTTTTTGCGTAAAGTGGCCTGATTCTGCCGTTAGAAAAAGAACCTGTTTCAACATGGTAACAAATGTTCTAGATCTTTTGTTTGCCATTTATGGCAATTTTGTTCTCTCTGTACTCTGGTTATTAGTGTTGGCATGAACTGCGCATGTCAATTTTTTTTATTGCTTTAGGTGACCGTCACTACAGTTACGATTGTTCTGCTCATCCCCCATTTTCGCTTGCGCTTGCATGCACTTTTCTCTCTCTCACAACAATGATTGTGGATGATGCAATAGCAAAGGGAAAAAAATAATACATTTTGTAAATGCAATAGTAAAAAGGGAATTACGCAGGACAAAGTTAGTTAGTTGATTCTGGGCCGTGGCCCAGGGCAGTTGATTTTTGGCAGGCGGATGAGTCAGTTGATTTTGGGCAGTGCCTCAAGCTGTTGCGCACTCATAGTGAAAAAAAAAGGAATTTAATAACTGAAATTGTCTTGCTAATAAATTGTAAAAATTAAAAGAAAAGCAATCGATTGTAAAACTACCTTAAAACGCGGCATTAAAATCGAGAAAAGTTATGGAAAAAAAAAACGGAAATTTTAAGCCTATTCCAAACAAAAAGTGTATTGTATAAATAAATTTAAAAATTGTATAAACTTCCTACATAATATAAATTTATGAAAAAAGTTCCATTGTGTGAGAAATTGAGATTGCCAAAATTTATTGATCCTTCAATTGATATCGATTATTTCGGATCTTTTATACAAAATTGCTATCGGAAATTAAACCTTATTTACCCTTATGGAGTATATAAACCCACCATTACATTTGAAGGATTTAAGGTGTTTTGCTGTTCCCTCTTCATTACGGTGGGCAGTTAATGTTTTTTTTCCTTGCAATAAAACCTGGATGTGAAATTATTTTGACTGAATTCTCCACATTTTTTTTTTATGAAGAACCATAAAATATCCTCCTAGGTATAAAATAATTAAAATGTTTAAATTAATAATATTGGAGAAAACTTGTGTTTTTATTTCTTTTTAATTATACAACAAAATAATAATCCTAATACTGTTAATAATAAGAAAAGGAAAAAAAATAATTTTAATTATAAAATAATAAAAATTGAAATTATAATGAAATTATAAATCTACCCAAAAGGGGTTAAACTATAAAAATCTCTTTAAGATAAAGTTAATAGTTTTAAGGCTTAAAGCAAAAGAAGGAAAGAAAGGAAGAAGTGAGGTGTAATGCAAAATAATAAAAAAAAGGGAGAAAATACCTAAAGCGGTCCCGAATTGATTTATAATATTATTAGAAAAGGTAAATTATACCAACTGAAAATATATTTATTAATCCTATATATTAATATTCAATAGTATGCAACGCATTAACAAAGACAGTGAAAATATTAGTATAAAATATATTTATTCAGAAAATAAAAATATAAAACTAAATTTAAATAACTAAAAACCAGTTAAAAGTAGAGCATTTTTAAATATTAAAGGCAAAGGAGAGAAAGAAAATTGAAATTGTAAAACATTAAAATGATAAATATTCAAAACACAAAAATAATAATAATTTCTTTTTTTTTCCAAAGCTTTAAACGCAGAAACAAAAATTATCGGAGTAATTATAAACTCTATATATTATAAACGTATTAAAAATCCATGCATGGAAAAAATTCTTTTTTGTAAAATAGAATTAAAATGAATGATTCTAATAAAAACTTATTATTTTTGAATAGAAATTGAAATGCCTACGTAATTTTTTTTCATAACGGATGCTAGGGAAAACTTGGCCGTGGTAAGTATCCCGTAGTGTGACGATTGTTTTGTAAACGGGACAGGTTCAACAAATTGTAGGGTACCAGCCTGTCATAGGGTGGTGTAGGGACTAGCGTACCCCTATATGGCACAACACCTAGCCATATCATCACTTATTGTGATGAATTCTCATTTTTAGATTTCCCAGTTTTTCCGTACGTTTGTCATTTTAGTCTTGAGTAATTTTTCCACAGTGGCACTTATGCATTTTAGTTTTGTTGATATTTGAAATTTTCTACATACCTCCAGGGTGTGAGGTATGTATATATGCTTACGCGTCGAACTTGGGTAGGGAACCACATTTTCTTTCGTGAGCTAGCGGGTCAACTTTATACCCCCCTTTTACCGGTTTTGAGTTTGTTATTTGATTTTTCTTAAAGTTATTTGACGGCGCGTAACATATATGGCGCCCAACGTAAAGCCACCTGTATGGTGGATTTCAAATTTTCGCAACCTAATGCACAGGTTG
Organism: Pollenia angustigena; assembly: GCA_930367215.1. Classification (NCBI taxonomy): domain Eukaryota; kingdom Metazoa; phylum Arthropoda; class Insecta; order Diptera; family Polleniidae; genus Pollenia; species Pollenia angustigena. The sequence continues at coordinate 78,911,686 of OV884058.1, read as the reverse complement.
GCGCCGTAACATATATGGCGCCCAACGTAAAGCCACCTGTATGGTGGATTTCAAATTTTCGCAACCTAATGCACAGGTTGGCGCCGTAACATATAATGGCGCCCAACGTAAAGCCACCTGCATGGTGGATGTATATTTCGTCCAACGTAAATGCCAACTGTGGCATTGATACTTAACATTTTAAGATAAATCGTGCGTAAAGTAACATCAACGTAAGATAAACTAAAAGAAACGTAAAAATAACGCCAACGTAAAATAACATTAGCTAAAGTTAAAACAACGTTAGGCAAATGTTATAGTTTTACAGCGGGTTATTTATAAATTTTTCGCTTGAGATTTTTTTTTGAAGATTTAATTAAAGTAGACTTCCGGGAAATTTTAATGGGACGTAAGGACATGATTTTGGGGTAATCCAACACCTGAAATTTCATTCGCGACGGCCAAGTATTAAATTATCTACGGAAAGTTTTGTCAACAGCGAGTATTGCTTTCGTTGAAAATTCGCTTATTAAAAGTCCGAACTGACGACATCGAGTTGCGCGGTTACGTTGCGTTAGTAGACGGTTTTTAGGGAAGCTGTACGGAATCGAATTCATTTGTTAGAGTCCTTGTAGTAAATTGCCATCGGGTGGCAATACAAGTAGCAGAATAATTTAGTTCGGTTTTAGTCCTCGCGATAAGTTTGGGAACCCTGGGAATTTTAAAAATTAGATTTTTTTTTGTTGTTGATAAAATTCGATAGTTTTTTCTATCATTATTTTATTACAAAACAATCGTTGCAGTTATCACGGCTGGTTCTTCCTGGCATCCAAATTTTATATGAGAATTTTAAAACAAATAAGTTTAATTAATGAAGTAAAAATTTCATTAATTAAAAGGATTTAACAGAAAAAATTTTAAATTCGAAAAAAAAGGAAAAACTATTTTCTCCCCAGAAAATAATTTTTCTTTGTGTTTAAAAACAAAATTTAAAATTGAAGTTGGACTTAAAATTAAAATTAGTACTACAATTAAAATTAATATTTAAACTAAAATTGAAATTAAAATCAAAATTAAAATTAGATTTAAAATTAGAATAAAAAAAAATTAGTATTAAAATCAAAATTAGAATTGAAATTAAAACTTAAAAAAATTAGCGTTAAAATTAAAATTGAAATTAAAATTAAAACTAAAATTATAATTTACACTAAAATCAAAATAAAATTAAAATTAAAATAAAAACAAAAATAAAAAAATTAAAACTAGTATTAAAATTAAAATTAATATTGGAATTAGGGTTGAATTTGAGAATTAACTAAGATTAACATTAAATTTAAAATTAATATTAAAATTTAAATTAACGTTAAATATAAAAATTAAAACTGAATTTAAAGAAAATTAAAATTAAAAATTAATGAAATGGTTTACCTCCGTATCCATAGAAGAATTATTAATTTAACAAACGTAATGAATTTAAAATTTGATTTGAAAAATATTGTTAAATTGAAGATATTTTTATGAACGCGGCAATCAAATTTTATAGGGAAAAAAAATATAATTATTTTAAACAAGATTTACAAAAGAGAAACTTAAAGAAAAATTAAAAAAAAAAAAAAAAAAAAATTTAAAGAACTTAAAAAAATTTTTTTTTCCATTTAAACCATAATTAATAATTTTTTTTCCATTGAAATTTGAGTGATAGAAAATATTTTTACTTAAGAGAAGAGAAAAAATTTGGAAAAAAAAAATTGAATTTTACACAATTTTTGAATTAGTGCATTTTCAAATTTTTCCTATTTTCTTTTGATCACTTTTGAACACTTTTTGCAAATTTTTCCCGTTTGAACTTTTCCTTGCCCAAAGGAATTTTTTTTTCTGAATTTGTAAGAAAAATATCGTAAATATTCCTTTTAATATTTGAATTTGTTAGCCCTTTGGCTACGAAAAATTGCGGTAATACTTTTTAAAATTTTTAACTATTTTATGCACTTTGAGGATTTTACGTTCATTCTGAACAGTTTTTTTTCCTCATTTGCTCATTCCATTCGCGTCCTTGACTATTGTGATTATTTGCCTTGATTGGGAATTTTTTTTTATGAATTCAATTTTACTTGATAGACCTTTGCTAGGTAGCCGCGATTCTACCCTATAGTGACTGATGCATTATGCTAGCTCAGTCAGTGGAGCATGAGGCTCTTTATCTCAGGGCGTGGGTCGTGCCACACGTTTCTTTCGTATCTAACTACGTCAATTTAGTTTTGGTGTTGCCCGGCTTCGTGGGTCGTGCCACACGTATACTTACATACATATTCTTATTTTTATATTTATTAATGCCCGGCTTCGTGGGTCGAGCCACACGTTGCACATCACGTTTATTTCCTGTAGATATGTACGCGCCTAAATCCTGCCTGTTCAAACCTTATATCGATGACCTTGATTTGAAGCAGGTTTGTTACGGATTTAAAATTACTTTTTTTTAACATTTGAATTTTACCCGGAAATTTTTTCCCTCACCTAATAAATCTGAACATGCAATGGTACATGCAAAACTTTTTTCCCTTGTACATAAATATGTATTTGAATTCTCTTAATTGCGCAATTGTATTCATGGTAATTATGTATGTAGTTTTTCTTGTTGGTAACAATTTTCATCCCGTTGTTAAATTCCTTAACACCAAAAAAGAAACAAATGAGAAAAAAAGAATCAAGGAGAGAGTAAAGAAACATTTTTTTTTGCGTAAAGTGGCCTGATTCTGCCGTTAGAAAAAGAACCTGTTTCAACATGGTAACAAATGTTCTAGATCTTTTGTTTGCCATTTATGGTAATTTTGTTCTCTCTGTACTCTGGTTATTAGTGTTGGCATGAACTGCGCATGTCAATTTTTTTTATTGCTTTAGGTGACCGTCACTACAGTTACGATTGTTCTGCTCATCCCCCATTTTCGCTTGCGCTTGCATGCACTTTTCTCTCTCTCATAACAATGATTGTGGATGATGCAATAGCAAAGGGAAAAAAATAATACATTTTGTAAATGCAATAGTAAAAAGGGAATTACGTAGGACAAAGTTAGTTAGTTGATTCTGGGCCGTGGCCCAGGGCAGTTGATTTTTGGCAGGCGGATGAGTCAGTTGATTTTGGGCAGTGCCTCAAGCTGTTGCGCACTCATAGTGAAAAAAAAGGAATTTAATAACTGAAATTGTCTTGCTAATAAATTGTAAAAATTAAAAGAAAAGCAATCGATTGTAAAACTACCTTAAAACGCGGTATTAAAATCGAGAAAAGTTATGGAAAAAAAAAACGGAAATTTTAAGCCTATTCCAAACAAAAAGTGTATTGTATAAATAAATTTAAAAATTGTATAAACTTCCTACATAATATAAATTTATGAAAAAAGTTCCATTGTGTGAGAAATTGAGATTGCCAAAATTTATTGATCCTTCAATTGATATCGATTATTTCGGATCTTTTATACAAAATTGCTATCGGAAATTAAACCTTATTTACCCTTATGGAGTATATAAACCCACCATTACATTTGAAGGATTTAAGGTGTTTTGCTGTTCCCTCTTCATTACGGTGGGCAGTTAATGTTTTTTTTTCCTTGCAATAAAACCTGGATGTGAAATTATTTTGACTGAATTCTCCACATTTTTTTTTTATGAAGAACCATAAAATATCCTCCTAGGTATAAAATAATTAAAATGTTTAAATTAATAATATTGGAGAAAACTTGTGTTTTTATTTCTTTTTAATTATACAACAAAATAATAATCCTAATACTGTTAATAATAAGAAAAGGAAAAAAAATAATTTTAATTATAAAATAATAAAAATTGAAATTATAATGAAATTATAAATCTACCCAAAAGGGGTTAAACTATAAAAATCTCTTTAAGATAAAGTTAATAGTTTTAAGGCTTAAAGCAAAAGAAGGAAAGAAAGGAAGAAGTGAGGTGTAATGCAAAATAATAAAAAAAAGGGAGAAAATACCTAAAGCGGTCCCGAATTGATTTATAATATTATTAGAAAAGGTAAATTATACCAACTGAAAATATATTTATTAATCCTATATATTAATATTCAATAGTATGCAACGCATTAACAAAGACAGTGAAAATATTAGTATAAAATATATTTATTCAGAAAATAAAAATATAAAACTAAATTTAAATAACTAAAAACCAGTTAAAAGTAGAGCATTTTTAAATATTAAAGGCAAAGGAGAGAAAGAAAATTGAAATTGTAAAACATTAAAATGATAAATATTCAAAACACAAAAATAATAATAATTTCTTTTTTTTCCCAAAGCTTTAAACGCAGAAACAAAAATTATCGGAGTAATTATAAACTCTATATATTATAAACGTATTAAAAATCCATGCATGGAAAAAATTTTTTTTTGTAAAATAGAATTAAAATGAATGATTCTAATAAAAACTTATTATTTTTGAATAGAAATTGAAATGCCTACGTAATTTTTTTTCATAACGGATGCTAGGGAAAACTTGGCCGTGGTAAGTATCCCGTAGTGTGACGATTGTTTTGTAAACGGGACAGGTTCAACAAATTGTAGGGTACCAGCCTGTCATAGGGTGGTGTAGGGACTAGCGTACCCCTATATGGCACAACACCTAGCCATATCATCACTTATTGTGATGAATTCTCATTTTTAGATTTCCCAGTTTTTCCGTACGTTTGTCATTTTAGTCTTGAGTAATTTTTCCACAGTGGCACTTATGCATTTTAGTTTTGTTGATATTTGAAATTTTCTACATACCTCCAGGGTGTGAGGTATGTATATATGCTTACGCGTCGAACTTGGGTAGGGAACCACATTTTCTCTCGTGAGCTAGCGGGTCAACTTTATACCCCCCTTTTACCGGTTTTGAGTTTGTTATTTGATTTTTCTTAAAGTTATTTGACGGCGCGTAACATATATGGGGCCCAACGTAAAGCCACCTGTATGGTGGATTTCAAATTTTCGCAACCTAATGCACAGGTTGGCGCCGTAACATATATGGCGCCCAACGTAAAGCCACCTGTATGGTGGATTTCAAATTTTCGCAACCTAATGCACAGGTTGGCGCCGTAACATATAATGGCGCCCAACGTAAAGCCACCTGCATGGTGGATGTATATTTCGTCCAACGTAAATGCCAACTGTGGCATTGATACTTAACATTTTAAGATAAATCGTGCGTAAAGTAACATCAACGTAAGATAAACTAAAAGAAACGTAAAAATAACGCCAACGTAAAATAACATTAGCTAAAGTTAAAACAACGTTAGGCAAATGTTAAAGTTTTACAGCGGGTTATTTATAAATTTTTCGCTTGAGATTTTTTTTTGAAGATTTAATTAAAGTAGACTTCCGGGAAATTTTAATGGGACGTAAGGACATGATTTGGGGTAATCCAACACCTGAAATTTCATTCGCGACGGCCAAGTATTAAATTATCTACGGAAAGTTTTGTCAACAGCGAGTATTGCTTTCGTTGAAAATTCGCTTATTAAAAGTCCGAACTGACGACATCGAGTTGAGCGGTTACGTTGCGTTAGTAGACGGTTTTTAGGGAAGCTGTACGGAATCGAATTCATTTGTTAGAGTCCTTGTAGTAAATTGCCATCGGGTGGCAATACAAGTAGCAGAATAATTTAGTTCGGTTTTAGTCCTCGCGATAAGTTTGGGAACCCTGGGAATTTTAAAAATTAGATTTTTTTTTGTTGTTGATAAAATTCGATAGTTTTTTCTATCATTATTTTATTACAAAACAATCGTTGCAGTTATCACGGCTGGTTCTTCCTGGCATCCAAGTTTTATATGAGAATTTTAAAACAAATAAGTTTAATTAATGAAGTAAAAATTTCATAAATTAAAAGGATTTAACAGAAAAAATTTTAAATTCGAAAAAAAAGGAAAAACTATTTTCTCCCCAGAAAATAATTTTTCTTTGTGTTTAAAAACAAAATTTAAAATTGAAGTTGGACTTAAAATTAAAATTAGTACTACAATTAAAATTAATATTTAAACTAAAATTGAAATTAAAATCAAAATTAAAATTAGATTTAAAATTAGAATAAAAAAAAATTAGTATTAAAATCAAAATCAAAATTAGAATTGAAATTAAAACTTAAAAAAATTAGCGTTAAAATTAAAATTGAAATTAAAATTAAAACTAAAATTAAAATTTACACTAAAATTAAAATAAAATTAAAATTAAAATAAAAACAAAAATAAAAAAATTAAAAGTAAAATTAAAACTAGTATTAAAATTAAAATTAATATTGGAATTAGGGTTGAATTTGAGAATTAACTAAGATTAACATTAAATTTAAAATTAATATTAAAATTTAAATTAACGTTAAATATAAAAATTAAAACTGAATTTAAAGAAAATTAAAATTAAAAATTAATGAAATGGTTTACCTCCGTATCCATAGAAGAATTATTAATTTAACAAACGTAATGAATTTAAAATTTGATTTGAAAAATATTGTTAAATTGAAGATATTTTTATGAACGCGGCAATCAAATTTTATAGGGAAAAAAAATATAATTATTTTAAACAAGATTTACAAAAGAGAAACTTAAAGAAAAATTAAAAAAAAAAAAAAAAAAAAATTTAAAGAACTTAAAAAAATTTTTTTTTCCATTTAAACCATAATTAATAATTTTTTTTCCATTGAAATTTGAGTGATAGAAAATATTTTTACTTAAGAGAAGAGAAAAAATTTGGAAAAAAAAAATAGAATTTTACACAATTTTTGAATTAGTGCATTTTCAAATTTTTCCTATTTTCTTTTGATCACTTTTGAACACTTTTTGCAAATTTTTCCCGTTTGAACTTTTCCTTGCCCAAAGGAATTTTTTTTTCTGAATTTGTAAGAAAAATATCGTAAATATTCCTTTTAATATTTGAATTTGTTAGCCCTTTGGCTACGAAAAATTGCGGTAATACTTTTTAAAATTTTTAACTATTTTATGCACTTTGAGGATTTTACGTTCATTCTGAACAGTTTTTTTTCCTCATTTGCTCATTCCATTCGCGTCCTTGACTATTGTGATTATTTGCCTTGATTGGGAATTTTTTTTTATGAATTCAATTTTACTTGATAGACCTTTGCTAGGTAGCCGCGATTCTACCCTATAGTGACTGATGCATTATGCTAGCTCAGTCAGTGGAGCATGAGGCTCTTTATCTCAGGGCGTGGGTCGTGCCACACGTTTCTTTCGTATCTAACTACGTCAATTTAGTTTTGGTGTTGCCCGGCTTCGTGGGTCGTGCCACACGTATACTTACATACATATTCTTATTTTTATATTTATTAATGCCCGGCTTCGTGGGTCGAGCCACACGTTGCACATCACGTTTATTTCCTGTAGATATGTACGCGCCTAAATCCTGCCTGTTCAAACCTTATATCGATGACCTTGATTTGAAGCAGGTTTGTTACGGATTTAAAATTACTTTTTTTTAACATTTGAATTTTACCCGGAAATTTTTTCCCTCACCTAATAAATCTGAACATGCAATGGTACATGCAAAACTTTTTTCCCTTGTACATAAATATGTATTTGAATTCTCTTAATTGCGCAATTGTATTCATGGTAATTATGTATGTAGTTTTTCTTGTTGGTAACAATTTTCATCCCGTTGTTAAATTCCTTAACACCAAAAAAAGAAACAAATGAGAAAAAAAGAATCAAGGAGAGAGTAAAGAAACATTTTTTTTTGCGTAAAGTGGCCTGATTCTGCCGTTAGAAAAAGAACCTGTTTCAACATGGTAACAAATGTTCTAGATCCAAGATGCCCAAGGTAGTAGTATTGGTGAGAGTGCCGAAATAACACTGGAAGAAAACAATTTGCTATTTTATTTAGTCGTCAACGAGATTAAAAGTATATTTCTCAAACTAGAATTCTGCTTATTGCGTTTTTTTGAGCAAATCTAATTCAAATCTGAAAATATTTGTTCGCAAAGATATGTTGAGAAAAATAAAGATATACACTTCAATGAAATTTTCTTATAAATTTTAAATTGTTTTTCTTTTTCTTCCCCCTGCAAATAATTCATGTCTTTGTGAACATCTTCAAATGTTTTTTAAAATTATATTTCTTAGTTGTTTTAAATGTCTTATGACAAATAAGACATTGCATGTCATCAAAAGCATTTTTAAACATAAAATACTTTTCGGCTGACATCATTAATATATCGCAATAATTTCAATTTATGTGTTCACTGACAGCAGTCTCGATGACGATTAAAATGTAAAATAAGACACAGAAGTTCTGCAAGTGTAGTTTGTCTCTCCCACTCAACATGCTGATTTCCTATTGGCTGATTGACGATCAAACAAAAGAGCGTAAGTATACGTGTGAGTTAAATTAGCTGATATCAGCCACTACTGGGCATCAGGGTTACCGTTGGAAATTTTCGAAAAGGGTCACAAAAAGGGGATTTTCCAGAAAAAGGGGTCAAAAAAAGGGTATTTCTGTAAAAAAAGGGTCAAGTTTTTTATAAGCAGTATTTCCCATTTTAATGAAAATAATAAGACCAAGTTTTTTTATAAGCAAACAAAAAAATAATATTACAGGTAGGAAGAGCTCAAAAAACTTAATTTTTTATGGAATGCTCTGGCCTGTTTTAAGCACCTGACAAAAAGTTAATTATTTATCAATATAGCTAATTTTTTCATACTTTTTATGTAATTTTGCGATTTAGCGATGTCAAATAAATTTTAGTGTTTGTTTTAAATTTGGCTATCGTTCGCGAATTGTAAACATTTTCTCGATTAAAGCGATTTTTTCCTGTAAGTGTCAGATTTTTTAAAGCTTTTACGATTTTTAATAAATATAAGACTTTGCTATCATACCGCTTTTACCAAATATTTGGGAATTTCCGCTAATTGAGCAATTTTTACCTCTTGTTTTCGTTCCTGTTAGGGCACTCTCAACACTGTCGATTCAAAAGGGGGCGAAAGTTTAATACCTTTTGACATTATTGAGGCCGAATTTTTTTTGGAATAAAACATGCTACTGTTTAAGAGCGCAAAACACCAAATTGCATTTTTTTAATAAAATGTAAAATTTTTGTTTTAAAAAGAAACCACCGTAAAAAATAACAAAGATTTATATGAGTTATGTTTGTTTTTAGGGAAATTGAACTTTACTATCAAAAATCAAGGAGAAGAAAGCATGGAATTGTAAGTTTATACTTTGAGTCTGTTCCATATCAAGCAACGCTTATTTCGAAAACATTTGTTTAGCACTTCTGTTCCGCAGTGTTGACAAAAAACAAAATGTGAGAGCTTTTTCCAAAAAAGGGTCAAAAAGTGTCACAAAATAGGTGATAATGATACAAAAGTATAATTTAAAAAAAGGGTCATAAAAGGTATCAACACCGTCAAAAAAGGGTCAAATTGATACTTAAGTATCACAACGGTAACGCTGCTGGGCATCTTTGTTCTAGATCTTTTGTTTGCCATTTATGGTAATTTTGTTCTCTCTGTACTCTGGTTATTAGTGTTGGCATGAACTGCGCATGTCAATTTTTTTTATTGCTTTAGGTGACCGTCACTACAGTTACGATTGTTCTGCTCATCCCCCATTTTCGCTTGCGCTTGCATGCACTTTTCTCTCTCTCATAACAATGATTGTGGATGATGCAATAGCAAAGGGAAAAAAATAATACATTTTGTAAATGCAATAGTAAAAAGGGAATTACGCAGGACAAAGTTAGTTAGTTGATTCTGGGCCGTGGCCCAGGGCAGTTGATTTTTGGCAGGCGGACGAGTCAGTTGATTTTGGGCAGTGCCTCAAGCTGTTGCGCACTCATAGTGAAAAAAAAGGAATTTAATAACTGAAATTGTCTTGCTAATAAATTGTAAAAATTAAAAGAAAAGCAATCGATTGTAAAACTACCTTAAAACGCGGCATTAAAATCGAGAAAAGTTATGGAAAAAAAAACGGAAATTTTAAGCCTATTCCAAACAAAAAGTGTATTGTATAAATAAATTTAAAAATTGTATAAACTTCCTACATAATATAAATTTATGAAAAAAGTTCCATTGTGTGAGAAATTGAGATTGCCAAAATTTATTGATCCTTCAATTGATATCGATTATTTCGGATCTTTTATACAAAATTGCTATCGGAAATTAAACCTTATTTACCCTTATGGAGTATATAAACCCACCATTACATTTGAAGGATTTAAGGTGTTTTGCTGTTCCCTCTTCATTACGGTGGGCAGTTAATGTTTTTTTTTCCTTGCAATAAAACCTGGATGTGAAATTATTTTGACTGAATTCTCCACATTTTTTTTTTTTATGAAGAACCATAAAATATCCTCCTAGGTATAAAATAATTAAAATGTTTAAATTAATAATATTGGAGAAAACTTGTGTTTTTATTTCTTTTTAATTATAAAACAAAATAATAATCCTAATATTGTTAATAATAAGAAAAGGAAAAAAAATAATTTTAATTATAAAATAATAAAAATTGAAATTATAATGAAATTATAAATCTACCCAAAAGGGGTTAAACTATAAAAATCTCTTTAAGATAAAGTTAATAGTTTTAAGGCTTAAAGCAAAAGAAGGAAAGAAAGGAAGAAGTGAGGTGTAATGCAAAATAATAAAAAAGGGAGAAAATACCTAAAGCGGTCCCGAATTGATTTATAATATTATTAGAAAAGGTAAATTATACCAACTGAAAATATATTTATTAATCCTATATATTAATATTCAATAGTATGCAACGCATTAACAAAGACAGTGAAAACATTAGTATAAAATATATTTATTCAGAAAATAAAAATATAAAACTAAATTTAAATAACTAAAAACCAGTTAAAAGTAGAGCATTTTTAAATATTAACGGCAAAGGAGAGAAAGAAAATTGAAATTGTAAAACATTAAAATGATAAATATTCAAAACACAAAAATAATAATAATTTCTTTTTTTTCCCAAAGCTTTAAACGCAGAAACAAAAATTATCGGAGTAATTATAAACTCTATATATTATAAACGTATTAAAAATCCATGCATGGAAAAAATTTTTTTTTGTAAAATAGAATTAAAATGAATGATTCTAATAAAAACTTATTATTTTTGAATAGAAATTGAAATGCCTACGTAATTTTTTTTCATAACGGATGCTAGGGAAAACTTGGCCGTGGTAAGTATCCCGTAGTGTGACGATTGTTTTGTAAACGGGACAGGTTCAACAAATTGTAGGGTACCAGCCTGTCATAGGGTGGTGTAGGGACTAGCGTACCCCTATATTTTTTTTTTTTTTTTTTTTTTTTTTTTTTTAATAATAATTTATTTTTATTATTGAATCTTTCTTATCGAAATTTACAATATGTATTCAAATCTTAATTCTACTTGTTGTTTATTAGTTGTTACCTGTGTAACCACTAACTGCTGTATTCAAATTTTTAAGACTGTCTTCTGGTAAGGCTCAAAGTATCGGTTCTTTTTAGCCTCTGGTGACCTTCGAACTGAAGCAAACCCCGAGCGAGGTAGTTAGGGTGAACCATTAGTTTATCGATGTAGCTTATTGAATATTTTTTAATTTCCTCCTGGATAGTGGGGACGTTGAGATCTCTGTGGATAATATCATTACGTATATACCATGGAGCGCAGACAATTTGTCGTAATATTCTAGACTGTCTTCTTTGAAGCTTTTGGATGTTAGATGCGCATGCAGTACCCCATAATTGGATGCCATATGTCCATATTGGTTTTATGATGGACTTGTATAGAAGAACTTTGTTGTCTAAAGACAAGTTTGAGTTTCTACCGAGAAGCCAATGTAGTTGAGCTGCTTTAAGTTTCATAGCCGTTATTTTCGCTTCGATATGACGAGACCAGGTCAAACGTCTATCTATATGAACTCCCAAGTACTTTACATGGTTTTCTACCGGAACAGTGATGTTATTTATTTTTACTGCTGGGCACGTTTGTCTTCTGAGCGTGAAAGTTAAGTGAGCACATTTAGCCGGGTTAACCTTTATTCTCCATTTTTCTAGCCATGCCTCTAGTTCATTGATGTGGGACTGCAGATTTTGCGATGCGACTTTTGGGTCATGGTTAACGCTAATAAATGCTGTGTCGTCTGCAAATGTAGAGGTATGCGTGCTCAGGTTTGTTGGCATATCCGCTGTGTATATTATATATAGAAGCGGTCCTAATATGCTGCCTTGGGGAACACCAGCAGTAATTTTCTTGAGGGGGGAGTATTTATCTTGCGACCTTACTATGAATGTTCTGCCTGTTAGATAGCTCTCCAGAAGCTTGTGAGTGTTTTGAGGAAGCATTCGTGTTATTTTGATGAGTAGCCCATCATGCCAAACTTTGTCAAATGCTTGGGAAATGTCTATAAACAGGGCTGAGCAGTATTGCTTTTTCTCAAACGCCGATCTAATAAGGGTGACAATTCTATGCACTTGCTCTATTGTACCATGTTTCGCTCTGAATCCGAACTGGTGATCCGGGATGATGTCGTGTTCATTTAGATGAGGAGTTATACTTAAAATGAATATTTTTTCGAAAAGCTTTGATAGGATTGATAATAAGCTTATCGGTCTGTACGACGCAACCTGGCTAGCATCTTTTCCTGGCTTGGGAATCATAACAATTATAGACTTCTTCCATGAGGATGGGAAGTATCCGACTCTTAATATAGCGTTAAAAATGAACAGCAAGATTCTGGAAGCAGACGAAGGTAAGTTTCTTATCATTGACCCTGTGATACGGTCAAGTCCGGGAGATTTTCTAATATTCACTTTTTCTATTGCAGATTTTACTTGAGTAATGTTAAATTTTAATGGATGGTTTACCTTATCAGGAATGGTTGGACGACAGGAACAAGTATGTGTATCATGTGGCGTGAAAACTTTCTCAAGATGGCCCGCGAAAGCGTTTAATTTTTCATCTGTGTTTTTCGCCCAAGTGCGGTTTTCCAGTCTTAATGGAGATTCTTGGGTTATAGGGCATTTCATATGCCGTACAGCCTTCCATAAGCTATAATTGGAGTTTTTTGTGGCATCTAGGCTGTTTAGATAGCCTTCTATTGCAGACTCGTGGTTCTGTCTCAATTTGTTGCGAAGAGTTGTCAGGCATAATTGTAGTTGGGCCTTAGTGGTTGGGGAACGACTGTTTTGCCATTGTCTTCTTAACTTCCTTTTTTCTCTGATAAGGGTCTCTATATCCGTCGATGTATTGTAAGGAGCACGTTTAATTGTCCGCTTGATTGGGGTTGCATTTCTTGCTGCAGCATCCAAGACTTCTGTAAATCGGTCGACAGCTATTTGGATGTCAGATGAATTTTTTAGGGGAATGCACTGTGATAGGTGAGAGCTCACATACATTTTATACTTTAACCAATTTGTGTTTCTGTTTGGATAGGAAAACCAGTTTGCAGCTGCGGCGTCAGAGTTACATTTTAAAATGAGGATTGAAGGTGAATGATCAGACGAAAGATCATAGGAGGAACTAACTAGTACCTGATCGCGCTTGATGTTTTTGATTACAGCAAAGTCAATAAGGTCTGGTAGCTTGTTGAAGTCGGTTGGCCAATAGGTAGGCTCACCACTCGATACCACATCAAAGTTATTTGCAGTTACGGTATTATATAGCTGATTACCTCTAGGACTAATAAGTCTGGAGCCCCAATATGTATGTTTAGCGTTGTAGTCGCCAGCAGCAATGAATTTCTGGCCCAATGTGGAGAAGAAGTTGAGAAATTTATCGTGTAGAATTTTGTGCCTCGGGGGACAATAAACGGATGTTAACGTTAGTTTGAAATCAGTCAGATTTATAGATGTGGCCTGGATACAATCTTCTTCGAACTCTGGCAATGGTAAGTGTCTGATGTGTTTGTGCACAATTATGGCTGTGCCACCACAAGCTCGTCCGCTGGGATGTTTTGTGTCATACGTAAGGTAACCATTTACCCTAAAGCAGTTTTTATGAGTAAAGTGTGTTTCAGAGACAAGAAGTACGTCGATTTCATGCCTATGAAGAAAGTTTGCAACTTCGTGTTTATGTTGGGATAACCCGTTTGCATTCCAGAAACATATTTTTAACTGGTTCATTTTTTGTTGAGTAGAACTTGCAGGAGCATGTTCTGGTTTCGCATCATTTCCTGAAACATGCTCTGCATAGTGGCCATGAAGTTATTCATAGTTTGAATTAAATTTTCAATTGAGGTAGGCATTTGTAGACCTTCCCTAGGAACATTAGCGTATGGAGGTTGCTTTGCGTTGGAAGTACTCGGGGGATTTTTCGCATTAGGGTTTCCTTTTAGGACTTGGGCATATGATTGGTTTTGTTTGTTTGTTTGGGTAGTACTAGCAATAGAGCCAGCGGCTTGGCTGGGCGCATGTGATGGACCATATTGGGAGTGAGTATATTTTTGAACTAAAGCTGGTTTTTTTAAATGCAAGAAGACTTTACAACCCCTATAGTTTGCCGTGTGATTTTCGCCACAGTTGCTGCATTTCTTGACATTTGGGTCAACTTTAGAACGATTACATTCGGCGGTTTTATGAGCGTCGCCACAAACCACACATACGTGAGGCAATTTACAATATGATTTTGTATGCCCATATTCCTGACAGTTTGTGCATTGGGAGGGACCCTTTCGTTTTATTGGCTCCTCAACAGTTATTCTTCTGTTGAGTAGGTAGCGCAAGTTGTATATGGGATGAACTGAATTTTTGGTTTTGAGAACCGATGAATCAAACGATATCTCAATGCGGTGCAGTGGTTGGGGAACTTTGTTCCTGTTCAAAATGTTATGAACCGATTTTACCTCGTACCCCTCTTGCTCTACGGCAGATTTTATTTCATCTGTAGGAACGGAACTATCTATGCCTTTTATGACAATAATCAATCCCTTAGCACTTTTTAATTGGTATGTATAGTAGCTTTTATTTTCTGCGTCCAGGTGTCTTGATATAATACGAAAGTTCGTTTCTGTACTGGCTTGAATTTTGGTCTCTTGAATTTGTCCGCGTCGTATAGAAACGACGTAGAAATTGTTCTTACCTACAAGTTGAGTCAACATGTTGACTATGCTATTTGATGTTTGCTCCCGCAGATAGATAGGTGGCGGTTTAACTTCTTTAGTGGCTGTCCCATTAGCTAATTCTGCTTCTTCATCGTCAGGTATGGATAGTACAGAGAATCTGTTACCATTTGTTGGCAAAGAGACTACGTTAGAGCCTTTGTATTGTTTGGCCACGCGTTCCTGTTGGGTGGACCTAGGGCTAGCCTTTCTCTTAGTTATTGTTATATATCTGTCCATGCCTGTTTGCACTTTAGTACTTTTTGGTACAGCTCCTGTATTTGTTAATGCAAATCGTGATGTTCCAGGTTTTTCGTTATTATTCCTCTGGTCAGACGGCTTCACACTTTGAACCACATTTACGGTCGGATCAACACACTTGCTCAGGTTGGGCACACTTGAACTTAAATTTCTGTATGGAAAACCAGTTGCGCTGGCAATTTTTGCCCCCTATATGGCACAACACCTAGCCATATCATCACTTATTGTGATGAATTCTCATTTTTAGATTTCCCAGTTTTTCCGTACGTTTGTCATTTTAGTCTTGAGTAATTTTTCCACAGTGGCACTTATGCATTTTAGTTTTGTTGATATTCGAAATTTTCTACATACCTCCAGGGTGTGAGGTATGTATATATGCTTACGCGTCAAAACTCGGGTAGGGAACCACATTTTCTCTCGTGAGCTAGCGGGTCAACTTTATACCCCCCTTTTACCGGTTTTGAGTTTGTTATTTGATTTTTCTTAAAGTTATTTGACGGCGCGTAACAAATTATTTATCTAAAAGATTATTTTATAAGAATTTCTTAAACTATTTAAATTACTAATAAAATGATATCAGAGTTTACTTTTTAATAAATACATAATCGGCCTTGTTCTGGATATCGAAATCACGTGAAATAGAAATCGAACAAGTTTTTAATTCTATCCTGTGTTTAAAATTGATACAAATATTTCTTTTTCATTACCAAATACTTTGAAGACCACATATCTTTACCAAAACTACTTTTGAAATCTGGAAGAGCTACGTTCATTTAAAAAAATTTAACTTGAAATCTCCATCGATTTTAATATCACGTGATTTCGATTTACAGAACGTGGCCGAATATGTATTAATTAAAAAGTAAACTCTGATATCATTTTATTATTAGTATCGTTTTAGTTCACGTGTTGTTATGTTATTGTTTATTTTTTACTGCAAAACTGCAAATAATAAATAATTTTTCATTTATATTCATTGAAAGTACCTAATTTATAAAAAAAACTTTATTAATCGGTTTACCGATCAATAACAAAATTAACCGATTATTAACCGATTATTCAAAAACCTCGGTTAATTAATCAAGCGATTAACCGATTAAATCAAAAGCCCGGTTAATTGAATACCCTAATAACGACTCTTCACTACTTATACATTGGCATTTTAACTCATTATTTTAACACGGTGATGTCATTGGAGGCAAGTACTTACCACCCTCGCTTACAAATAGGGAGTTAAATAAGTCATTACCACATTCGCTTAGAAATAGGGACTTAAATAACTTATTACTCCGATGTCACCAAAATTACAACTAACATGTAATGACTTTAAAAAAAAATTTTTTTATTATTTTTTTTTTAATTATTTTTTTTACTATTTTTTCCTTTTTTATTTTACTTTATTTTATTTTTTTTTCTATTTTTTCTTATTTTATTTTACTTTGTTTTGTTTTATTTTCTGTCTCTGGCGGGATTCGATCGCTGATAGACTAGCTCACTACCAGCTTGTCTACTGCGGCAGTGTAGTTTTTGCATAAAAAAACTATGTTTTTTACTCAATTAAGAGCGTAAATGTGAGATTAAATTGTCCATAATAACAATAAAAACAAAATTAAGTTTTCATATATCCAATGAAAATTTTTAACGTAATTACGAAACCCAATGAAGCGATTTTAACGAAAATCATTATAACTATGAAATTCCATTTAGACAATGAACATTTTCATTTACCTAAGGAAAATTTTTTTATGAAAATGATTCATTTAATATATGAAGCATTTTTCTTTCAGTGTAATAAAAAAAAAACAAATTGTAAGAATAAATATTTAAAACCAATTTGTATTAGATTTGAAAAAAATTAAACCGTAGATGCATTTTATTATGAATGAATTATTATATTTTCGTTAATCAACTCATACACAAGTACTTAGGTATCAGATTATATGTCAGCCATTACTAAACTACTTCTATGTAATCCAGATGGTATGAAGTAGTCATTGAAAAGTAAGTTGTTCAGTAATGGCAAGTCATTACCAAGTTGTTGCTGGGATGATATTAGGAAGCAGAGCTACTAGTAAAACATATACTTATTTAATTGTCTATGAAAAAATAAATAAAATATGCCTGGAACTTCATATAAAAAATTATGTTAGTCTTTGAAAAAACTTAATAATTAAAAATAATTGTTATTTTTCTGTTTTTTAACTTTTTAAACCAAAGTTTTATTTGGGACTTTTCCGATAATCCAAAAGTTATTAGCAATTGATAGTTTTTGAGTTTAAAAAAAATTTATAATCTAACAAAAGGACAATTCACAAAAAAAGGACAATCTACTGTCCTCTTTATTGAAAAAATCTTAAAGGACGTCGTATCACAAAAAAGGACTTTCCTCTTAAAAAATCGAACAAGAAGAGAGAATGAACTACCGAACTGATATAGAAAACTTGTCAAAGAGTTATACTTACATAATAAATAAAACAAAGTAGACAATTTAGTGCAATATTAAATGTTCAACTTAAAAGTTCTAAATTTTTTGGATTATTGTTACTTATTGTTTTGTAAGTTTCTTGTTTTTTGTCGTGTTATCCTTATATTCTGTAAAATAATAAGATAAATTTATTTGTATTATTTCTGTTTTGGGTATAGATTTTCCTGATGATTCTTACCGATGGTAGGCGAAATATTGAAAAATAAATAAATAAAATAAAAAGATTATAACAAAGACCTCGAGCCTGATTATTTACTTAATTTATTTAAAATTTAAAAGGTTTTTTTTTTTTTTTTTTTTTTTTTTTTTGTCATTATTTTTTATTGAATCTTCATATATTAAATATGAACTAACAATAATCAATCAAATCTTAACCTAATACTATGTTTCCACTATGAGCAAAACAACTTGTTTTGAGCAAAACGTGTTAAAGTGTTTCCATTATGTAAAACTGGTTTTGGTTTTCGAAAAAACAAGTAGCAAAACACTTGTTTTGCTGCAAAACTAGTTTTGTGGCCCAAAACATGTAAGTGGAAACGTACTATTATACGTTATTTTATCTCCTGCCAGTGCCAGACAAAATTTTCTTCATCACGGGTTATGTTCACTTTTATAGGTGTTTATCGCTCATCTAATTGGGTAAGTGCTGCAGTGTCTCTTCTTCTTAAGCGAGTGTGGCCGCCATGATTTAAAATATTTCGAGCTAGTAGATTTGGGTGTTGTTCAATCCTTTTTAAATATTTTATTGCATATTTTGTAATCATAGATTTCACTAATGGCACATTGAGATCCTTATGAATGTTTGAGTTTTTAACATACCAGGGAGCGGCTGTGATTATTCGAAGAAGTTTATTTTGGCGCCTTTGAATTTTGTCGATATTAGAGGCCGAGGCAGTGCCCCATAGTTGAATACCGTAGCACCAGATAGGCTTTAAGATAGAGTTGTAAAGTAGAAGCTTGCAATCGAGACTAAGGACAGAATTTCTTCCAATAAGCCAATGAATTTGAATGGCTTTTAGTTTCATTTGAGTTAATTTTGCCTCTATATGGCATTTCAACGTTAATCGCCGATCCAGATGTATACCGAGATATTTAACATGCGAATGTTGAGGAATTATTTGATTATTGATTGTTATAGTGGGGCAAGATTCCCGGCGCAAAGTGAATGTTATATGTACGCATTTTTGCTCATTAACCATTATCCTCCATTGTCTTAACCATATTTCTAGTTGAAATATATGATGCTGTAGGTAACGCGATGCTTCATAACGATTTTCGTAGACGCTTAGAAAAGCTGTATCGTCTGCAAATGTTGAAGTTTGTGTGTAGTTGCTTGTTGGCATGTCCGAAGTATAAATTAAGTATAATAGGGGGCCCAGGATGCTGCCTTGTGGGACTCCAGCGGCAATGGGCTGAGGTGAACTTAAGAAATTTCCTTCTTTAATAATAAATTGACGACCGACTAAGTAGCTTTCTAGCAGCTTGTGTGTGTTTGCTGGTAAATTTTGCTTCAATTTGTGTAATAAGCCTTCATGCCAGATTTTGTCAAAAGCTTGCGAAACATCGATGAAGAGTGCTGAGCAATATTTCTTTTCTTCAAATGCTTTTCTTATGACATTTACTATTCGATGAGTCTGCTCGATTGTGCTGTGTTTTCTTCTAAATCCGAACTGATGGTTTGGAATACATCTATTTTCACTTAAAATTGGTGTTAATTTTGAAACTAATAATTTCTCAAACAGCTTTGACATATTTGATAATAAGCTAATAGGTCTATAAGACTCAACTTTTGTATGATCTTTACCTGGCTTTGGTATCATGGTAACTTAGGAAACCTTCCATTTTTGAGGATAGTATTCAAGGCGTAAAATAGCATTAAAAATAAAAAGAATCATTTTCTTTGCTATGCGAGGTAGCTCCAAAAGCATTTTATTACTGATTTATCAATACCAGGTGCCTTCTTAGTGTTTAAGTCACAAATAGCCTTTTCGATTTCTCTTATCTCAAATCTGAGGGGAATAGCTGCTCAAGCATCAACAGGTGGTAACTCGACCGCAATATTGTGAGATATATTTGGTGTAAATACGTTTTTCAAATGACTAACAAAAAGATTTCCTTTTTCAATATCGTTTCTTGCCCAACTACCATTCAAGTTTCTTAATGGTGGCTTAGATATAACTGGCCTTTTTAGATTTCTAGCTGCACGCCATAATGAGTAGTCAGATTGTGGAGTTGCATCAAGTTCATTAAGATATTTTTCTAGAGAAGCCGTTTTCTGATTCTGTAGTAACTTTCTTAGCCTTTTTGTGCATTCTTTTAATAAAATCTTAAGTTGCGGGGATCTGTAAAGTTGCCACTCTCTTCGAACTCTCCTTTTTTCAGTCAAGAGCCGCTCGACATCTGAAGAACATATTTTATTATTTTTAATTTTTTTGGGGGTAACGCTGGAGTGTTGAACAGCTAGTTTAAGATAACTGTCAAAGTTAACAAGAGAGAGATCCACATTCTCCGGTGTACTAAGCGGAATATTTTCTGTGCAATGGGCACTGAGAAATTTTTTATATTTTAACCAATTTATTTGTGTGGCTGGCGTCGCTAAGTAACCTGACGGAAATACAATTCTATTTGGGTTCGATATAGTAACAATTGTAGGTGTGTGGTCGGATGATAATTCTAAGGAAGCTTCAACATGAATCGTTTCTGTGGGGATGTTTTTAACCACGCCAAAGTCGATAACATCTGGAATTATTTGCTGATCAGTAGGCCAATATGTTGGTTGCCCGCTCGCGACCACATTTAAACCCATTTTAGAGATTGTGTTAAACAAAACACGACCTTTTGGTGTTATAAGTCGTGACCCCCAGAAGGTATGTTTAGCGTTATAATCGCCAGCGGCCAGAAAACAGGGTCCTAATGATTTATAATATTTATAATATTGGCCTTCTGATATGGAAAATCTAGGTGGAGAGTATAAAGAAGAAATTACTATGTTTCGATTTAGCTCCTCAACACAAATAGTCGTTGCTTGCAGATAGTCTTCACGGTGATCACACATAATGTAGTGTTTGACTCGAGTTTTCATTAAGATGGCAGAACCTCCACAAGCTCTATCTCGAGGGTCCTTGGTATCATATAGTATATAACCATTGATTTTAAACGTATTTCTTGAGGTCAAATGAGTTTCAGAAATCATCATGACATCAATTTGTTTATTTTTAAGAAAGTATTCTAATTCATTTTTATGTTGGCGGATGCCGTTTGCGTTCCAAAAACAAATTTTTGGTTTGTTAAGTACAGCTTGCAATAACATCGATTGCATTCTAAGCATTTCCTGCATCATATTACCCATTGTGTTCGTAAAATTATTTACTGTTTGCACTAATGTTTCCATGGTTTTTTCTAAACGACTTAAATTAGAAAATTGAGTTTCATCATTACTTGGCGAGGCAACTTGCATTGGCTGATGGTTTGATTTTAGGACGTTAGCGTAAGAGGTTCTGTTATTACTAGGCTGGGGGGCTTGAATTGCATTTGTGTTTACCTGATTTGCAACCTGCATTTGAGGGGTATTTGTTTTCGGTCCAACCGTCTGCTTGACAATATTATATACTGGGCATCCTCTATAATTGGCAGTGTGATTACCGCCACAGTTGCTACATTTTTTTTACGTTGGGGTCGGTTTTAGACTTATCACAAGAAACTGTACCGTGTAGTTCACCACATACTACGCAGACAGGGGGTAAGTAGCAGTATGCCTTGGTATGGCCAAATTCTTGGCAGTTTAAGCACTGAACAGGTCCGTTTTTTTTGCGGCTCCTCAATTGTGATTTTTCTGTATAGAATATATTTCACACTATAAATGGGATGCGTTTCGTTTTTTTTTTAACTTAATGTCGCCGGGCTCTAATTCTACTCGAAAAAGTGGTTGTGGAATTTTGTCCCTATTTCTAATATTTACCACATGTTTTATCTTGAAGCCTTTTTCTTCCAAGAAAGTTTTAATTTCCTCTGGGTCTACGCATGAATCAATTCCCTTAATCACCACTTGGAGACCTTTACTGCTCTTGAGTTGGTATGTGTAAAAACTTTTTTTGAGTGCCTCAAATTTGCTAATTACTTTCCGAAAGTCATTTTCATGATTAACTTGCATTTTAGTTTCATTTATACTACCTCGCTTTATTGCGGCAACATAAAAGGAATTTTCACCAATCAACGAAATTAAACTCTTTATTAGATCATTTGAGTTATGCTCCCTAAGATATATTGGGGGAGGCTTGGACGATTTTATGACGTTTGGGGCTTCAGAGGATTCATCCTCCAGAATTGCAAAGCGATTTTGGGAATTTATTTAATCAAAAGATGGCACTTTGGATGCCGAAGCAACAGCTGCAGAGGTAGGGCTGCGTCCCCGTTTAAACACTGTTATATACCTGTCCATACCAACTTGTACTGTAGGCTTTTGACAATTTTTTACAAGGGGGTTTTCCATTTCATTTGTGTTTAAGTTGGTATCATTTCCCACTAAATTTGTTTTTGACGTCACGGCAATACTTGCTGGCCTGGCAGCACTTGTCACCAAATCTAGTTGTAGTTTTTTTAATGAGTCACTATCCACTGTTTTTGTAAACACCGAGGGTGATAGGGAACGTGTTCGAATAATTGGCTTAGCCGTTAAATAGTTTATATTGTTTTGTTTTGTTTTATTTATTTCTACATTATTATCGTTTGCCTGAACTAAAACGTAAACGTTTCTTTCATTTTGTCTTAGTGTTGTTT
Organism: Pollenia angustigena; assembly: GCA_930367215.1. NCBI lineage: Eukaryota > Metazoa > Arthropoda > Insecta > Diptera > Polleniidae > Pollenia > Pollenia angustigena. The sequence goes on along the minus strand of OV884058.1, from coordinate 78,889,106 downwards.
CACTGTTCGTACTCATGCAAAGAGTTGTTTTTGTTTTTCACCGTTTTGCTTTGCTTTAATATTTTTATTATTTATTGTATTTTACAACAACAAAAAAAAACGAGAAATTTAAATTTAAATGTTTTTGTTCAGAATATGTATACACATGTATGAACATTCATACGTACATACATATATATTTTTACTATTTTATTTTTATTTTTTTTTTTTTTTTAAAGGTCGAAACAAAAACATATTTAGATGCTAGAGAGGTAGCGACGCCACTGGAGGCAGGTTTTCAGGTGGCCTGCTCTAACAACGAAATTTAAAAGGTCGAAACAAAAACATATTTAGATGCTAGAGAGGTAGCGACGCCACTGGAGGCAGGTTTCCAGGTGGCCTGCTCTAACAACGAATGTCGAAAGGTTGATGCCACAGATTACCAATCAAACATAGGTGCATTGATGTACCTAGCCATTTCCACACGGCCAGATATTCCTCACTCGGTATGCAAACTGGCTTAGTGTAACACAAATCCACATTCTGAACATCTATCGGCTATAAAGCATGTGTTGCGATATCTCAAAAAGACCATAGATTTCAAGCTACGTTTTGAGAAAACCGGTAAACCAACCGTAGGCTATGCAGACGCGGATTGGGGTAGTGATGCAATGAACCGAAAGTCGTATTCAGGATTTGCCTTTGTTAAAGCTAATTGTGTTTTTTCCTGGGAGGCAAAGAAGCAAAATGTGGTCGCCCTAAGTAGCACAGATGCGGAATATATTGAGCTATCGTCAGCAGCGAAGGAGGCACTTTATATACGCAATCTGCTTAGCGAATTGGGTTTCAACGAAGAAGCACCCTTACGTTTATACGGTGACAATCTCAGTGCGCAGTGTTTAGTAAAAAAAGCTACTTATCATGCCAGAAGCAAACATATCGATCTTAAATATCATCATGTTCGCGACGTATACTCCAAAGGTTTGATCGATATTGGTTATGTTCCAACTGAGGAAATGATGTCTGATATATTTACGAAAAATTTATGTAAAATTAAACATTTCAAGTTTTGTAAAGCGATGAGCTTATATTAAATACAATTTATTATTATTTAAGTCATATGTTGAGGGGGAGTGTGAATTGGCAACACATTCAATAAATAAAAGTTTGCTAGCACTCTCTTCTATACTTGTCATTTTGATATGTTCTATTTTTCCTACTTGAATTGTAACTTTGTTTTTTGTCACAACCTCTTAATAAAGAACTTTGTAAAAAACTAAAAGCCGACTAAAGCATTCATCATTTCCAATAGTTTTTAAATTAATTTATGATTTTAAATGAATTTTTTGTGTTTTTAATGAATATTTTATTTTGTTTCTAATATCGATCTCAATTTGTGATAACTAATGTAACTGAATTTTATTAGTTTTTTTTAGTTAGATATATGTATATAAACCTTTGTTTTGTAAATGAATTTTTTGTATTTATTTGTTTAATTTTATAATTAAAATTACAAAATAAAAATCCGTTTTACATCAAAGATCTAGCAATATTATCCCTTATTTGGGCAGCTTCAGTATTGGTTTGCATTTTTTTTTTTTTTTTTTTTTTCTATAGAAAAAACTTTTCTACAGAAAAATTTTATTTGTACAAAATATTTAAAATATATTTCAATTCCAGCCTCAGCGCCTTAAGGCATTATTGAGGCAAGTTGGCAAATTAATTCATTGTCAAAAGTACAAATAAAAGATTTAACTTAATGTTAAGATTATTAAATTACAAAAAATAAGTATAAAAACTGTTTTACAAAAAAATAACAAATTACAAAAGCGTTTCAAAGTTGTTAAATAAGTGTTGTTTACAAGACGATTTAAATAGTGAAATTCGATTAATTGCTTTCAAATCTGCATGTAAATTATTAAATTTCACAGCACCCACGTAATCAATGCGTTGCTTGGTAGTTTCTAGTCTACATCGAGGAATTCTTAAATTTGATCTGTTTCGTGTGTTTAAACTAAATTGCTGTTGAGAAAATGTTATGCTTTGGTGACCAATATGGTTAATGCATTTAAAAACAAACATTAACACCTGATACTCATGCAATCCATAAATTGGTAAAATTGTTTTGCTTATATCTTTGTACAATGTGACAGTTGAATACAGTATTGGTAGTTTGTAAATAATTTTTAATGCTTTGTTTTGCATGCATTGAAGTGATTTCAGTGAAATGTTATTTTTATTATAAGCATATATAATTGCTAAGTAATTCAAATGCGATTGAATCAAAGATTGAAATATCATCATCTTTGATTTAACATCCAGTTTATTTTTTAATTTAAATAAAATTCCAATTGCTGGAGCTATTTTCTTTTTCAAATCGGTTATATGTAAATCCCATGACAAATTACTTTGCAATACGATTCCCAAATACTTAACGGAATGGGTTTCAAAAACAGCTTTTCCATTAATAAACACGTTGAAATCACTATTTATACTTAAAGCATGTGGTCTAAAGCGTATTAATTTGGTTTTATCAGGGTTAAGAACTAATCTATTTAATCTCGCAAATTCAAATATCAAAGCAGCATCTCTTTCAATTCTTGTTTTAAGTGCCAAACCGTACTTGTAGGGGTAAAACAAGCACACATCGTCTGCAAACATAACAAGTTGCCCATCTAAATTTAGATTTTTTAAATCATTTAAATATATAGAAAACAAAAGAGGGCCCAATCCACTACCCTGCGGTACACCATAATCAACAGAACCAAGAAAACTGTCCGTGCTGTTTATATTAACATATTGTTTTCTATTAACAAAATAATTTTTAAACAATAAAAGTTCTCGTCCCTGAACACCATATTTCATTAATTTCTGTAACATTATCCCATGATCTACTAAATCAAAAGCTTTAGTAAAGTCAAAAAATATTCCAGCAACTCCACTAAAACCTCCATCAAGCCCACTACAAATGAACTGCACTACATTCAACACAGCATCTTCAGTACTACAACCCCTTCGAAATCCAAATTGATAATTGTATAAAAAAGTATTTTCCTCCATATAAAAAAGAAGTTTATCATAAAGAATTTTCTCAAAAATGTTATCAATTGTAGAAAGAACAGCAATAGGTCTATATTTATCTATATTTGTTGCATTAACCTCTTTCGGAATTGGAATTATTTTGTGCACTTTTAAGACGTCAGGGTACACTGAATTGTTAACGATTTTATTAAAAATATCTTTAAATATCGGGATTAAAATATCTCTACATTCTTTAACAAATTTAGACGAAATACCATCAAAGCCTGGACTTTTATTATCCATCAAATTTTGGATTATTTCAAACATATCATCATCATTAACATTACAAAGTGTAAAACGATGAGGTGACTGAGAAAGAGTCCGTAAAGAATTGAATCCATCACCAGGATAAATTTCAATTTCCCTTTTCAGATTTTCCACACTCATAATAAAATAATTATTAAGGCAATTCACTTTATCTTGGTCACATATTATTGATTGCCCTTGATAATCCTTAAGGTTAATGACATTACTCTTTGTTCGACCAAGAGTACTATTTATAAATTTCCACGATTTCTTAGGATCATTACCTGCCTTCAATAAGTTTCCAGCGTAAAAATCATCTCTACACTTTTTCGTAGAAATTTTTATAACTTTGCTGATTCGCTTTAAAATATCATTAACGTTCTGTTTGTTTTTCGATTTATGTCTTTTTCTTAAAAGTTTTTCCTTAAATAAAATTAAATCTTGAAGATTCTTGTTAATCCAGGGAGTTAGCTCAAAACGTACCGGTTTTTTAATTTTAGTTACCGCAGTTGAATTATTTATAGCACCTTTAATACAATGCACCAAGACTTTTGTTAATTCTGAAGAATTAAATGATTCATAGTTGTCAGGTAAATTATTTCGCAAGTATTCTCTAGCCTTTTCATAGTCACAGTGTGTCTTTTCAATCTCAACATATTCATTCTTCATTACCTCTTTCTTAAATTTACAGCAAATTATATTGTGATCAGATAAATTACATTCAACTGAATCAACATAAATTTCTTCAGAAAAATTGCTAAAAACATGATCAACACACGTTCTACTGACAGGTCTTGTTATTAAATTATGAGCACTGTCACAATCATAATTTTGAAAAACGGTCAACAAATCAATAAAATGAGGATTTTGAACGATATCAATGTTAGAATCTCCAACAAAAATTATTGGACTACTAGCATGTTCACTCAAAATATTAATAAAGTCATTTACGCTACACTTCTGCGATCGATAAAATGACACTATCTTCAAAGGTTTGCTTTCAACTTTAACACTGTTCAAAGTCAAAACTAAAAGCTCAACAAAATTACTACTCTTGCATACTTCAACACAAAATTGAATGTTTTTATTAATATATATAGTCGTACCACCATAAGCATCTTCTCTACAACAATGTATATTATTAAAACCTGGAAGTTTGTAAATTTGTGTAATGTCCTTCTGAAACCAAGTTTCTTGGACAGCTATTATATCCGGTAACTTGGAAAAGCTTGCTATTAACGTTTTAAATTTATCAACAGACGAAACGCTTCTGATATTTATACTAATAATATTAATTTCAGTAATTTCTTCCATTTCTTCATTTCTAACTGGGTATAGTTCGTCCTCTGCTATGGCAATATTGAAGTTCTTACAAATGTTGTGTAAAGCGCATCAAACATTTGTTATTTTCACAACTTTCAACAGGGCGTATGGAAGACACATATGAAGACATCTAAAACGACTCTTTAAGTTACCAATAGTCCTCTCCACTATGTTTCGCGCGGATGAATTTAGCAAGTTAAATTTATGCTGCATTGAACCAAACGTAGCATATTTGTACGGCACCATAACGTAGGGTTTTAAAGCGTATGCAGAATCAGCTAACAACCAACAATTACGGCTGCCGTTAGAATAGCCTTCAACATAGTAGATATGGGCATCACTTAAGTTCCATACAAAAGCGTCAAGACATGAACCAGACTTAGATCCATCGACCGCACGAATTTTCATTTGGTAGTCACAAATCTAAGGGGATATAAGGGATACATTTTTGGCACTTTTAAGTTGTAAATAAATTGCATACAGGAGACGAAACAAGAATGTATATTACTTACAATTAATACGTTTAAGCTGTAATATCCTTTTCTGCAATAATAGAGCTCAGAACCAGAATTTGGCTTAACTAGCCGTATATGGGTGCCATCTACTGATCCAATAACACCAGGAAGCCAAAGTGGGCATAGAATTTCTTCAAGAATATTAAGTATATTCCACAATATTTTACAAAAAGTCGTACGGTCCATACTAATATTATGATCATTGGCAATCACTCCTTGAAAAGACCCGACAGCTAAGAATCTTTAAACGCTAACCAAGCGCACTATTTCCGGAACTAAGCCTTTACTCATATGTGTGGAAGTTTTTTGAAGAATCATCATAAATGCAGTTTTATTTAGGCGATAAAGAGCTATGAAACTAAAAGCTTCGCTTTAACCTTACATCTGTTCCTTAATGTATGTACATACATAGTACATACATAAGTATGTATGTATATTGCATATACGTACATATTTTAGAATGCACTTACGCATGCTCTGGTATGTATAATGGGTTGGAAGAGTCCCTTAATGAACGTTTTTATGCTTTCGTTTCTTAATTGGATTAAAACTTAAATGCTTAGTCTGTGTTCATGTGCTCTTGTCATATTGACATGATTGCTACTTTATAGGCGAGGGGGACGAGGGGAAAAGAAACGAGTACACAGATGCATGTACTGTCTTTACGTTTTGCTTTTTCATTCGTTGTTTAATTTTGTTATTGTCTTCAATATCAAAAAAGCACATGTCGTCAACATGACATGAATCATTTGAACGCCAATTCATGTTCAAAGAAGAAAAAGTAAGAATCTTGTCAATAAGACATGAGCCGTATGAACTCAGACTTAACAAGAATGCAGCTGGGATTTTCAATTAATTTTTTTTTTATTCTGTTTGTTTTGTTTTGGTAAATATGTAAATATATATGTTTTTACTTTTCGATGAAACTTCGAAATATGGCAGCTCGCAAGCAAACCGCGTGAGTTGCAGGACATGCAAAAACTAGTTAGGCGATTTCCAACTCACATGCGATTTGATAATCATGCGAGTATCAGCACATACACGATAATCCGTTTGATCTCATCCAAAGTATGAAATTCAATATAAAGATGAAAATAAACTTCCTCAAAATCAACAATCCTTTCCCAAAATGAAAATTTTTCTGACATTTTCCTAGCATAATCTCATTATTTATTTTTTTCCTTTCCTTTTAAGTTTCAAAAAAAAAAAATGTTTTTATTTTATATATGTATGTATACAGTTTTGACAAAAATTAAAGCACGTCCTCACAAGCTGTTTCAACATTATTTTAATAATTATTCCATTAGGAATTCATTTAGAGAAATCCATATTTTTCAATGAGTTGTTTTGAAAAGAATTTTCTCAAAATAAATAAAAAAAATGAAATAAGGAACCCTTAAGATTTCGTGCCAATTCACACGTTGCAAGTCTTATTGATCAGCTTGCTATCTTATAGGCGAGAGAGAGTGAGAGAGAAACGTTTATTTTCCTCTCTTCACTCTCGTTATAAAGTAGCAAGCTGATCAATAAGACTTGCAACGTGTGAATTTGGGACTTCATATGACGTATGAGCTAGGGATGCCAAACGGTAAATCCCGGATTAATAAATATAAATCCCTGGAGATTTAATATATCAACTTTTGTGTACAAAAATGTTCGTCTTTATGGAATTTTTATACTCTATACAAAAAAAAAATTATTAAAAATTATATTTCAGTTGTATTTTTTATTTTTATAAGTCTTATTTTTCTTTTTTAAAAATATATGTTATATAAGTATATAATATCTTTTGAAAATTCATAAATAAATAAAAAGTGTTGTTTATTTAAAAAAATCCCGGGTTCCAGAAATCCCGGAATTTGGGGATCGGGATTTCAAAATCCCGAAAATCATTCATACATCAGTACTTCTTTATATAGATGGACTTTTTTACGTTATGTTTTAGAAATGCATTTACAATGTGTTTTCAGAAAAATTTCGTCAGCTCATTATTATACATAATAGCGTGGCAAAAAAGACATGCAAAAGACGTAATGCATGGGTTTCAAGGATAATGCACTGGTTCCTTTAAGGCAAAGCTTGCATGATTTTAACATTAGCGTGTCATTGGCGAGAATGGGTTCTCATAAGTTAAACGGCTCGTCATTAAAAGTTCAGGGATGAGTTATGATTTTCATTGATTTAAATAAGTGCGAATCAAAACCAATAAAGTTTAATGATTCTAATACGTATTTTCATTTGTGCTGAATATTAATTTATCAATTGTATTATAAATTAATTAAAAAGAAACATTAAAATTATTAAAAAATATGCATTTTGTACATTTTTGAATTTTTTATTTAAGTTTTACTGCGGTATTCATAAAAAATAAAATAGATTTGAATTTTGTTTATAGAAAAATTTGTACGAAAATTTTGCCTTAAAACACATTTCAAGCTTTTTTTATAAATACGGCAGTTAAACTTTCCATTTTTTAAAAGCTAAAAAGTCGAAATATTAATCCTAATGTTATTGTATAATAACTAATAAATTGTATAATGTATATTTTCAACGAAAAAAAGGGCATTTCGAAATTTAGTAAATAGGTAATAGGATAATTCAAGCAATATCCCAGCAAAAACTTACATTGCAAAGTAATGAGTTAAAAAGCTAATATCCCAGCAAAAACTTGGTAATGACTTGCCATTACTGAACAACTTACTTTTCAATTACTACTTCATACCATCTGCATTATATAGAAGTAGTTTAGTAATGGCTGACATATAATCTGTTACCTAAGTACTTGTGTATGAGTTGATTAACGAAATTTATAATTCATTCATAATAAAATGCATCTACGGTTTAATTTTTTTCAAATCTAATACAAATTGGTTTTAAATATTTATTCTTACAATTTGTTTTTTTTTTTATTACACTGAAAGAAAAATGCTTCATATATTTAATGAATCATTTTCATAAAAAAATTTTCCTTGGGTAAATGAAAATGTTCATTGTCTAAATGGAATTTCATAGTTATAATGAAGTATTTTCGTTAAAATCGCTTTATTGGATTTCGTAATTACGTTAAAAATTTTCATTGGATATATGAAAACTTAAGTTTGTCCAAGTTAAACAAAAAATTTTAATTAAATTTTAATAAAAAAAACAATATACAAACATAACTATATTCATAAATTTATACAAAATTATAGTTTCCTTAAAAAAATGTTTAATTGTTAATTAAAAAATGTAAGATTTAATAATTTCATACATCTAATGTTAAATCTATGCCATTAATTTTATGAATTAAAAATTTTTTTTATAAAAGCAACATATTTCAATAATTGCCTTCATAAATTTAAATTTTCATTATGACAATAAAAATGTCATTATAGTAATGAAACAAAAACTTTCAATCCACTTTCAATCAACGTTTTTATTGTTATTATAGACAGTTTAATCTCATATTTACGCTCTTAATTGAGTAAAAAACATAGTTTTTTTTTATCTAAAAACTATACTGCCCCGGTAGACTAGATGGTAGTGAGCTAGTCTATCAGCACCGAGGTTGAGGGATCGAATCCCACCAGAGACAAAAAAAAAAAATAAAAAATAAAACAAAGTAAAATAAAATAAGAAAAAATAGAAAAAAAATAAAATAAGAAAGAAAAATAGAAAAAAAAAAAATAATTAAAAAAATAAAAAAAAATTTTTTTTTAAAGTCATTACTTGTTAGTTGTAATTTTGGTGACATCGGAGTAATAAGTTATTTAAGTCCCTATTTGTAAGCGAATGTGGTAATGACTTATTTAACTCCCTATTTGTAAGCGAGGGTGGTATGTACTTGCCTCCAATGACATCACCGTGTTAAAATAATGAGTTAAAATGCCAATGTACTTATGAAGAGTCGTTATATTAGCTTTTTAACTCATTACTTTGCAATGTAAGTTTTTGCTGGGATAACGACTAGGTTAACCGTTAATCGGTTAACCGATTAATTACTACCCGATTAACTGATCGGTTAATTTAAAATTGGCTTTTTTCGATTAACGATTAAACCGGTTAATTTCAGTCGATTAACCGATTAACCGTTGTAATAAAAATTATAATTTTTTGTAGTATTAAACCGTATTTTTTGTGTTTTAAGCAATAGGTGAGTTCCAAAACGTAGGTTGAAAAGCAACTCCCTTTTTTAAATACATTCATTCTTCAGTCACCAAAAAAGTTGCCAAAGTGCACCAATTAGAATTATTTTTGTATACAATATATTTCCTTCTATAAATACATTTTTAAAATACAGTACAAAAACATTAATTACGGAATTCGGAAATTAACTTTTTTTGCAGAATGTTCGGTGCTGTGCTTTGCCAGGACGCAAACGCAACAACAGAATTAACCCAAACAATTAGAAGTGTTAAAAATAAAACAGGATTTAAATGGTATAATGGAAGATTTATATGTTTAGAGAAATCCAGAAAAAAGACTGAGAATTTAGATATTCTGTATTATGGGTTGCTTTCGATTTCTCCAACATCTACGATAAGTGAAAGAAATTTTTCCAAGCAAAAATTTTTCAAAACCAAAGAAAAGAGTCGCTTAAATGTAATACATTTTAACCAAATTATTTATCTAAAAGATTATTTTATAAGAATTTCTTAAACTATTTAAATTACTAATAAAATGATATCAGAACAAGTTTTTAATTCTATCCTGTGTTTAAAATTGATACAAATATTTCTTTTTCATTACCAAATACTTTGAAGACCACATATCTTTACCAAAACTACTTTTGAAATCTGGAAGAGCTACGTTCATTTAAAAAAATTTAACTTGAAATCTCCATCGATTTTAATTTCATGTGATTTCGATTTACAGAACGTGGCCGAATATGTATTAATTAAAAAGTAAACTCTGATATCATTTTATTAGTATCGTTTTAGTTCACGTGTTGTTATGGTATTGTTTATTTTTTACTACAAAACTGCAAATAATAAATAATTTTTCATTTATATTCATTGAAAGTACCTAATTTATAAAAAAAAACTTTATTAATCGGTTAACCGATCAATAACAAAACTAACCGATTATTAACCGATTATACAAAAACCTCGGTTAATTAATCAAGCGATTAACCGATTAAATCAAAAGCCCGGTTAAATGAATACCCTAATAACGACTCTTCACTACTTATACATTGGCATTTTAACTCATTATTTTAACACGGTGATGTCATTGGAGGCAAGTACTTACCACCCTCGCTTACAAATAGGGAGTTAAATAAGTCATTACCACATTCGCTTACAAATAGGGACTTAAATAACTTATTACTCCGATGTCACCAAAATTACAACTAACATGTAATGACTTTAAAAAAAATTTTTTTTTATTAGTTTTTTAAAATTATTTTTTCCTTTTTTATTTTACTTTATTTTATTTTTTTTTTTCTATTTTTTCTTATTTTATTTTACTTTGTTTTGATTTATTTTCTGTCTCTGGCGGGATTCGATCGCTGATAGACTAGCTCACTACCAGCTTGTCTACTGGGGCAGTGTAGTTTTTGCATAAAAAAACTATGTTTTTTACTCAATTAAGAGCGTAAATGTGAGATTAAATTGTCCATAATAACAATAAAAACAAAATTAAGTTTTCATATATCCAATGAAAATTTTTAAAGTAATTACGAAATCCAATGAAGCGGTTTTAACGAAAATACTTCATTATAACTATGAAATTCCATTTAGACAATGAACATTTTCATTTACCTAAGGAAAATTTTTTTATGAAAATGATTCATTAAATATATGAAGCATTATTCTTTCAGTGTAATAAAAAAAAAACAAATTGTAAGAATAAATATTTAAAACCAATTTGTATTAGATTTGAAAAAAATTAAACCGTAGATGCATTTTATTATGAATGAATTATTATATTTTCGTTAATCAACTCATACACAAGTACTTAGGTATCAGATTATATGTCAGCCATTACTAAACTACTTCTATGTAATCCAGATGGTATGAAGTAGTCATTGAAAAGTAAGTTGTTCAGTAATGGCAAGTCATTACCAAGTTGTTGCTGGGATGATATTAGGAAGCAGAGCTACTAGTAAAACATATACTTATTATTTATATGAAGGCTGAATGTTACAAATATTCATTCTATATCGCTTGCGCATAATGCCTAAATCGTCCGTCAACTTGGCCTTAATGTCAAAAATGCTGTTTCCGTTTTTCCTTAACAATTTTACCTTCTTGTTTTTTTAGCAGCTGTAGCGAAAGGTAAATCCCACGGAAATCTAATTAATAAATTTAATCCATTTACCCAAAATCCTAATACCTACTTGTTTTATTTCTATTTTCATTCTTGCAAATATTTTCCTATTGGGCTTTTGGCAAATTCTGAGTAAACAAAATAAATACATTATTTTGTTTATTCGATCGGCTCAGAGACTCATTAACAAATTCCCATCCAGAGCTCCTTCTACACCTCTACACACAAACATTTGGTCCATTCGAACCGGATTGGAATTATTACTCTCTGAGAATTCAGCATTGGATTTCTTGTGGTTACATTCTTGCCTACATACTTCATCTCAACGATCTTCAATAAAAAAAAGGTACGTTTTGTTTTTTGCTTGTTAGGGATTTTAGTAGTGAAAGTGCATTTCTATACAGTTCACAGGAACTGTTTCTTTTCATTTTTATTTTAATTTGTCCATGCTACCTGGTGTAGCCATCATAAAGTTAAATTAAATTAAATTAAATTAAAATACATAAATATATACATTGGAAAAGAGAAAAATTTCAAGGGCAAATCAGTGTTAAATGCAATAATTCCTACATACAATCATATGTGCATAAAAAGTGGTGGGAGAATATAGCAAATAACACGAAAAGAAGAAGAGTTGTCGCATAGAGAAAATATAAAAATTTTTAAGTGCGTTGGTGCTTGGAGGTTTCATCCGTCACTACCAAAAAAGAGTGTAAGTGCACATCAGTTTATTCTATCGGAGTTTTTATTTATTATTATTAATAATTAATTAGTAATTAATTAATTTTGTCGTGGCGGGTTGTCCAAGTGCGTAATATTATCGGTGTAGGGTGGCTAAGTTCCAAAAGTCCCTCTTCCCCTCCCCTTCTTTTTTTTATCTTTGGCGCTTTTTCCATTTCAGCTCATATGTATGTATGTTATGTTATGCGTGTTCATTTCTCCTTTTCAGCTCTGTTAAATTCCTCTTAACCTTTATTTCCTTATTTTTATTATTCAATTTCTCTTTACATTGATTCTTAAACTCTCTTACTTCTTCTTTCTCTGCTCCTTAAATTATATTTCGCTTTGTACGCTCTTACAGTTATAATACTCGGAGATTCTTTAGTGTTCCAATTACTAAGGAAAGGTGTTGCCGCACTGGCTTTAAATAAATTTGTTTTATACACTTTGTTCATAGGGGAAACATACATTTAATTTTAAATTTTTCCTTTTATTAAAAGATATAATATAATTTATGCCTTAATAAGGCTGCATGATAATTATATTGTATTTTTTGGTGTTCGTTGCTTTGGCAAAGTTTATATTTTCAAGAATATAAAAAAAAAAAATATATATATATAAATAAGTAAAAACCCTTCATAAATTTCAAATTTTGCATGGTTTTACTTATTTTTGTATTCGTGGGTTTTATTTTTTATTATATTATTTTATAAAAATATTTTATCTTGTACTTGCTTGTTTAAATTTTTCATTTTTCCAACCGTCTTTGCGGTAACACTGTTTTTATTTTCATCCCTATTTTTTGTAAACAGTGAGATATTCCTTACTCTCACCACAGGAATTTTATTTATATTGGAAGTGCGGAGCGAACGAAGTGATTTTTGTATGAAAGCACAATAGGTCTGTTCATTGAAATAAACTGAGTAGTAAATACAATTTATTTTGTTCGATTGTTTAATTTTTTATTCGATGATAAGACTATTGTGAATATTCATAGCATCTTATTTAATTATTTTTTTTGATATATTTTTATTCTATTGCTTCATTTGTTGTATTTTTTTTTGGGATTTATGTAATTGTATGCTTTTTAATTTACGAATATCATTATATAGTTTGCCGTTTGAACTAAATAATTATTCCAAGTTGTTTAACATTTTATTTAGATAAAATTTCGTCCTAATTTCTTAGAGTATTTTTCGACTGTGTACGCTCAGTGCATGAACAGACCTAATATTTCAATTATTTTCTGGAATCTTATTACAATTTCCAATTAGTAAAAGGTGAATGACCTTTTCAGAATTTTTTTTCCGTGAACAGATGATCTACGCTCCAGTTTCCTAAATAGCTGCAATCATTTGTTATACAGATATGCAAACTTATGCATTCACCATTTGAATTAAAATTTCGTTTTTAATCAAATATTTTATAGAAAAATACATGAGTGAATAAAAACAAGATTCTAAGGAAAAATTTAATATTAATATTTAATATTTGATTCCGTTTTAAAATTTTACTTTCAATTTATTTTATTTTCTGAGTAATTGTGGTGCTTCAATTATCAATAAATCTTTATTTAGAGCATTTATAGTTTCCAGCTAAACATTACCTCTGGAAAAATCATATTTTCGTATCCGCTAATTTTGCTTGAAATTTTTTATATTTTTTTCGATTTTATTTTGGTAATTTTTGGCTGTGGCTGAAATTTTAATATACCTTTTCCCAATTTTACTCGAAATTGTTATTATTTTCCGGTTTTTTTTTTTTTTTTTTTTAATAATTATAACAACGAACAATGTCTTTGGATCAATTTATTCGTGTGGCCGATACTATTATCGAATTTGAGGCTGATCTTAACGACAACCAGTATCCCTTAGCTTCTCCCCATGCCCTGGAAGTTCATCGGCATGAACTTAATTCGAATTGGAATCGTCTTAAAGCCGCCTACGACACATTTATGTTAGAGGCGGAAAAAGAAGCTAGCGGAAATAAAGATCCTATAGATATTGAACCCTTTAAGTTAAAATATAAAAGCACGTACACAACGTACTGTAACTGCTTAACAAGATTATCCGAAATGTCTGATGCACTTCGTCAACAGTCAGTCCCTATCCCAGGAATCGGGCATTTGACTGATAATACCATTCAGCCAAGCACTCTTTCTTCTACGGCACACAGCCTGCACTTACCTCCAATTGAAATTGAAACTTTCAATGGCAATTATTCTTCCTGGCCAACATTTCGTGACATGTTCACTGCAGTTGTTTCTAATTCTCGCGCTAGTAATGTTGAGAAATTATTTCATTTAAGGCAAAAAACAAAGGGTGAGGCTAGGGAAATTGTACAGAAAGCTCCCCTTACAAATGAAGGTTTCGAGCTTGCTTGGAAAGATCTGTGCTTACGCTATGAGAACCGCAGAGTTCTCGTCAATGGTCAATTGAAGATTTTGTTTAACCTTCAGACTATTAATTCTGAATCAGGCAAAAGTTTAAAGCAGTTACAAAGGGACATTAACTCCTGCATTTCAGTATTAACCCTCTATGGTATTGACGTGACCAGTTGGGATCCAATTTTTGTTTACATATGTACAAGCAAACTTCCGGAAAGTACATTAACGTTATGGGAACAGGAGTTGAAACATAAGACATCTATTCCAAAGTGGTCTGCACTAGATAAATTCTTAGCCAATCGTTATAGAACTTTAGAATCTGTTTCAGAGATTCGAGGTACTAACACCTTCAGGACTAATGATTCAAAAGCGAAAAATAATTCAGATTCGAGTTCAAACAAAAAAGTTCACAGTTTTCAAGCGAATATTGCTGGTCCGCAATGTCAGATGTGCCAAAATGAAAGCCATCCGATTCGCAAATGCCCGAAATTTCTGAAGATGGACCATCAACGAAGGCTAAACGAAATAAGAAAGGAGGGTTTATGTCTAAACTGTTTCTCAAAGACACACAGTGTGCGAAACTGTACGAGCAAAAATAGTTGTTTTAAATGCCAAAAGAGACATAATACTCTTCTACATAAAGAAGTTGATAGTCCTAGCCCTGCTTCAATTCAAAATTCAAATTCGATTTCAACTCTTAACCCCAATTCTGCTCCCTTCTCGCAACCCAGTTCTAACAATATACAGTCCACTTGTCCTTCAAGTTCAAACCGAGTTCAATCATGCTTTACTACGAACTCCAAGGGAGTTTTGTTAGGAACAGCTTGGGTCGATATTTGCCACTTGGGAATTAAATATCAGGCACGGGCTTTAGTAGATTCAGGTTCAGAGGGAACGTTTATTTCCGAACGTTTATTCAATTCTATTAAGCTTCCTTTTCAACGTACTAATGCACAGATTTCCGGATTAAATAACACGGTTTCGGCCAAGGTTCAGCGAAAATGTAGCTTTGTATTAGGATCGCCAACGAACGATAAAATTGAGATCCCGGTTGAGGCGTTGGTAGTTCCACAACTTTCTAATAGTTTACCTTCCCAAAATATTTCGTCTTCGATATTTTCAAATCTTCCCGAAATTCAGTTAGCTGATCCGAAATTCTATTGTAGTTCGAAGATTGATATGTTGATTGGGGGGGATATTTTCCCATCCATTGTTTGTTCAGGGATCATTCATAACGTTTGTGAATCTCTTATTGCCCAAGAGACCATATTCGGATGGATTCTTACTGGTCCTATTTCTAATTTGTCGAAACCTAGTCCCACAGTAGTTTCACATTTCTGTGAAATTTCTTTAGATAAAGAAATTTCACGGTTTTGGGAGGTGGAAAATCTTCCTAGGAAGAACTTTTTGTCAGCCTCTGATAGGTTCTGTGAGGACTTGTATGTAAAAACTACAAAAAGGAATATAGACGGGAGATATGTAGTTTCGTTGCCCTTTAAAGAAGAGTTCCCCGATTCGTTGAATATTGGACATTCTAGGTCCAGTGCTATGGCACAGTTTTTCAGAAATGAAGCTAGGCTTATTCGGACTCTAAATTTTAAGATTGATTATGATAAAGTTGTACAAGAATATGAAGAGTTAGGTCATATGTTTAAAATCAAGTTGCCTATTCCACTCGAAAATTCAAAAGAGTACTATCTACCGCACCATGCTGTGATCAAACCTGATAGTACCAGTACAAGGGTTCGCGTTGTCTTTAATGCCTCCGCTCCCACCTCCAACGGCCATAGTTTAAATTCGTTGCTTCATATAGGGCCTATTCTCCAAACCGACTTGACTCTACTCATTTTAAAATGGCGATTTTTCCGATTCGTTTTTAATGCGGACATTCAGAAAATGTACCGGCAGATACTGGTCAATCCTGATCATACTCCATACCAGCGAATTTTGTTCCGAAATAATCCGAATAGTCCCATTTGCCATTACGAATTAAAGACTGTGACGTTTGGGGTCAACTGTGCACCGTATCTTGCAATTCGGACATTACTTCAACTAGCAGATGACGTTCAGTCCATTTATCCAATCGCGAGTACGATACTGCGAAGTTCAATGTACGTTGATGATGTCCTTGCAGGTTCTCATACAAAAGAAGAAACAATTAGAGCAAAAAATGAGCTAATTCGAGCTCTAGATTCCGCTGGGTTTTCATTGAGAAAGTGGACTTCTAACTCCGAAGATATTCTAGCCGATATTCCAGCAGACCACCTATTACATGAGGATTTCCTGAAGTTTGAAGATAGCAGCTTAGCAAAAACTCTTGGCATACGATGGAATGCATGTTCGGATGAATTCTACTTTACTGCAAGTCCATTGTCCGAAACCTCGAACTGCACGAAACGAGAAGTTTTATCCGAAATAGCTAAATTGTTCGATCCAGCTGGTTGGCTAGCTCCTTGTATTGTCCAAGCTAAAATATTAATGCAGAAAATATGGATAGATCGTACTGATTGGGATGATGTCCTAGCTAAAGATTCTCTTGCTCAGTGGAAAACTTTTCAAAATAACTATTCCGTGATCAATACCATTCGGGTTCCTCGATGGATTGATTATTGTCCAAATGCTGATATTCAATTTCATGGATTTTGCGATGCATCCGAAAAAGCATATGCAGCAGCATTATACGTTCGTATAGCCTATTCTGGTTCCATTTCAACTCACTTAATAACATCCAAGACGAAAGTGGCTCCTATTAAAACGATTTCCATTCCAAGACTTGAACTGTGTGGTGCAGTTTTATTAGCTGAGATGATAGACACTTTAGTTCCGAGATTAGATGTGGAAAAATACTCTACTTACTGTTGGACGGATTCAACAATAGTTCTATCCTGGCTAGCAAAACCACCTTGCAATTGGTTGACTTTTGTTGCAAATCGAGTTTCGAAAATTTCTCAGGTCATTAATTATTCGCAGTGGCATCACATCAGTTCAGAAAACAATCCTGCAGATCTGGCAAGTAGAGGGGTTTGTCCCCAAGAACTTATTGGCAATAACTTATGGTGGTGTGGCCCACCATGGCTAAAGAAAATAGAATCGCATTGGCCTAACATTCCGTTGTCCTTTATTCCGAATACCAGCTTAGAAATTAAGCCGATTAAAGTTCTTTTTTCATATTTTACGGATTTTGAAGATTTGTTGGCAAGATTCTCCTCGTATCAGAGGGCACTGAGAGTTATGGCATACGTCTACAGGTTTTTCTATCGAACTCACCGTCGTTATCGCTTAAATTTCTTCAAGGAATCGTTAACACTATCCAGCTCTGAGATAAGTTCTGTTCGAGACCAGCTCATTTCTATTTGTCAAAAGTTTTGTTATTCTGATGAGTACAAAGCTCTTGATTCAAGCCATACTATTTCCTCCTCCAGTAATATCCTTAGTTTAAATCCATTCTTAGATCCTGAAGGCATTATTCGCTCCTGCGGTCGGCTGCAATCTTCCCCAGGGTTAACGTATAATGAAAAACATCCAATTATTATCCCATACAACTGCCACTATGCCAGACTTTTGGTTAAATTTGTGCACGACATAAGCCTACACGGAGGAAACCAGCTAGTTCTACGTCTTTTACGAACACAGTATTGGATTCCAAAAGCTAAAAATTTAATAAAAACGACGATCAACAAATGTAAAATTTGTGTGATATACAGGAAAAGGTGCCAACGACAAATAATGGCAGCATTGCCCCCTGAGCGATGTCAAATTACTAGTCCATTTGCCCATACTGGCGTGGATTTCGCCGGACCATTCGACGTCAAAAGCTATTCTGGTCGGTTTTGTCGCATTTCAAAAGGCTATGTCTGCGTATTCGTGTGCTTCTCCACAAAAGCCATTCACTTAGAGGCCACTTCGGATTTATCTGCCCAGGCGTTTCTTGCAGCTTTTAGCCGATTCGTTGCACGCCGGGGGTGTCCACTTCACCTTCACTCCGATAACGGCACAACTTTCGTAGGCGCTTCCAAAGTTCTGGCGAAAGAGTTCATACAGTCTTCCCGGCAATATGTAGAAACCAACTATGCCCATCAGAAAATTTCCTGGCATTTCATACCAGCAGGAGCTCCACACATGGGAGGCTTATGGGAGGCTGGTGTGAAAAGTTTTAAAGCCCATTTCCGGAAAATTGCTGGAGTCTACAAATACACTTTTGAAGAATTGTCAACTTTATTGTCCAAAGTCGAATCTTGTCTGAATTCCAGACCTATCTCCCCGATATCTTCAGATCCTGCTGATCTTTGTGCACTGACCCCCGGACATTTTCTCATAGGCAGTCCAATCTTAGCACCTGTTGATCCGCAGGTCAACGACTCCACCTTGTCACTCATCAATCGGTGGCAAAGACAAAAACTTTTGTTCTAGATGGAAAAACGAATATTTAAAGGAAATGAGTAAAAGAGTTAAGTGGAGAAAGCCTGAAGTCAATATTAAGGAAGGAGAAATGGTAGTGATTAAGGATGAAAACCTCCCTCCGAATTGTTGGCGACTCGGTCGAATAACTAAAGTTTATTCAGGTAAAGATGATCGTGTTCGCGTAGCTGATGTATTTACCCAACGCGGCTTGATAACAAGGCCGATAGTTAAGCTAGTTTTGCTACCTACAGAATGTTAGTGTCTACCTAAATTCACTGTTTCCTATTAATTTAATTTTTTCTAGCTCATCATGCCAAAAGTTCCGTCTAAGTCCAAGTCCACTTCTAAAACCTTCTTGGAAAGTTACAATGCTTACCCTTGCCGTTTATGCAATAGCCCACATCCGCTACGAACATGTCGCAAATTCCTTGCGATGAATATTTCAGATCGCATAAACGCCGTACGTGTTAATAAGTACTGCCAAAACTGCTTGGCACATGATCATTCGCATGGCAAGTGTTTTTCTAAAGACGGCTGCAAGCAATGTCACAAGTTTCACCACACACTATTGCATGTCAACCCACGACTCGTAAAGGATCTTGTACCCCCACGTTCCAGATCTCGTTCTCGGTCACGTTCAAAGTCACCGGAACCATCCACTTCCTCCAAAATCCGCAGCTCGTCCGCCTCCACTCGCAAAAGACAACCTCCAAAGTCAACCATTTCCAAGTCGACGTCATTAACCGACATTATACGCCAGAACACAACCATTTTGCTTCCTACCGTTTTGGTTAAAGTTGGCACTACGACGTCTCATGCTCGTTGTCTGATGGACTCCGGTTCATCTTTAAGCCGTGTTTCAAAGGAGTTGGTTGACCAACTAAGGCTAACTACCTATACTCTTCATGAGGAGACCATTTGTCCAATCGTTCTGAAGTCCAGGTACGATTCTGCTTCCAAAATAGAAGGAACCTTTCGAGTTGACAATCGTATAGCCCTTCGTACTCCGTCGAAGTCACTTCCTGACTCTTTCAAAAAGAATTTTCGGGATTTATTCTTAGCAGACTCCAACTTTAATGAGTCCGCTTCTCTAGATATTATTATCGGATCAGATCTTTACCCGAAAATCATATCACAAGGTGTTTTCGCGCAAATCGGCCTACCTACCGCCCAAAGTACAGTGTTCGGTTGGATGATTTATGGGCCATGTAATTTTTGAAATCAGTAAATGCACTTTTTACATATAAACTACAAGCAAACTACAAAACGTAAAGAATTTATATCAAAATTTTCTCATTTAAATAAAAAAAAAAAATGAATTGTGTTGAATTTTAATTTTTTATATTTTATAATAATGTTTTAAATTTTTCTTTTAATGAATTACATAATTTAAGTATATTTACCTATTCGAATTGGTTTTTATTATCTACGTATGTCTTTAAGTTTGATTCAGCGTCTTTGACATCATCAAGCCAATGTTCCCTTGCATATATCCTGCAAAGCGGGCGGCAATGTTAATGCCACAATCCCACCTCTGATTGTCGACATTAAAAGTTTTGTACAAAGTTTTTCCCCTTGGTAATAAACGTATATGTAGGCTGAATGTTACAAATATTCATTCTATCTCGCTTGCGCATAATGCCTAAATCGTCTTGGCCTTAATGTCAAAAATGCTGTTTCCGTTTTTCCTTAACAATTTTACCTTCTTGTTTTTTTAGCAGCTGTAGCGAAAGGTAAATCCCACGGAAATCTAATTAATAAATTTAATCCATTTACCCAAAATCCTAATACCTACTTGTTTTATTTCTATTTTCATTCTTGCAAATATTTTCCTATTGGGCTTTTGGCAAATTCTGAGTAAACAAAATAAATACATTATTTTGTTTATTCGATCGGCTCAGAGACTCATTAACAAATTCCCATCCAGAGCTCCTTCTACACCTCTACACACAAACAAATTGTCTATGAAAAAATAAATAAAATATGCCTGGAACTTCATATACAAAATTATGTTAGTCTTTGAAAAAACTTAATAATTAAAAATAATTGTTATTTTTCTGTTTTTTAACTTTTTAAACCAAAGTTTTATTTGGGACTTTTCCGATAATCCAAAAGTTATTAGCAATTGATAGTTTTTGAGTTTAAAAAAAAATTATAATCTAACAAAAGGACAATTCACAAAAAAAGGACAATCTACTCTCCTCTTTATTGAAAAAAATCTTAAAGGACGTCGTATCATTAAAAAGGACTTTCCTTTTAAAAAAAGGACGAATGGTCACCGTAATGATAAGGTATGTATGTATTTAAGTAAATAAGTACTAGCGGGGGAGCACATACTTTGCTGTACTCGCAAATTTGGTTTGTTTTTCGTTCGTAGTTTATTCCTGAAGTTTGCTGCAACTTTATATTTATATACAGCGTCGTCGGAAAGCTTGGTAAAAAAAAAACAAAAAAAAAATTACAAGGGCAAAAAATTATTAATTAAATATAAAAAATACTTCTTCCCGCAAAAAAACTTTAAAGTTCTTCAAGAAGAGGGAATATTTTTATTTTTTCTTTAGTATTTATTTACTTGAATGAATTTTAAGTCATACCTTTAATAAATGTTTCATAACTGAACGCATCACATAGGGGTTTTTTGCCAATCTAGCCGGACATTACTTTTTGTTTTAGCTTATATTGCTTCTTAAAAGTTATTGAGTGCCCCTAGATCGATGAAACTTGGCAGAAATATGTGATATTGTCATAGGCAGGTAAACCTAAAAAATAAATAAAATCGGACCAAGGAGGAAAATGTTCCCCCTAGAAGAACTAATCCAACCTCTGAAAAATGCAATTTTTTTTAAACTTTTCCCATACTTTTGTTTGGCAAATGCAACTTTTAACGTCGGCGAAAGTTAAAAAACCTAAAATAAGACCCATGAGATCGTAAAATTACACTTTTCGCCCCCCGCCCCCTTTTGAGGGCGGTTACATAAAATAATATTTAAAAAAAATGTAAATATTAAAAGAAATAGATTACTAACGCCTTAATACTATAAAAATTAAATTTTTGAACTTTAATGGGTAGGGGGAGATATCCCTCCAAACACCCCCCCCCCCCCCCCGGAACGACCCTGTAAAATTTTTTTTTTTTTTGCTAATTTCCAAAACATATTAATTTTTAAGATTTTATGTGACTTTTATATATTTTATAGTATTTAATTTATCTGAAAATAATTAATATATTCGTAATAATAACTTATTTATAATAGTAACAGCAAATTTTATTTAAAATAATAACAACTAATTTATTTAAAATAACTTCTCTTTTGCACTAAGATGATGATGAGTGCCATGGTTCTTCTTCGTCTGCTTCTTCAAAATCCTCTTCTGAATCTGAATTCTCTTCAGAGCCAAGTACAGGTGGAAGCATAAAAGAAATTGCTTCTTTCGTAAAGGGTAGTGACTTTTTTCTTGGAGTTGGTCTTATACTAGTAATCAGTGGGTCAGAACTGAGCAAAAGTCTATTTATAACATCTTTGTTACACTGAACCCTCGAAAACTTTCTAGCAAAATTCTGCCTGTAAAGCCGAAAATGTTTATTTCGTGCCTCAGACGCTTCTTCTGATAATAGCCCGATAGGCAACAATGCCTCACTCATTACAGTTGCGCCATGTACTAAAATCTTGTGCATTGTAGGTGTCATAGGATGCCAGGGATATAGAGTAACGTAAAGT
The DNA here is from genome assembly GCA_930367215.1 of Pollenia angustigena. NCBI lineage: Eukaryota > Metazoa > Arthropoda > Insecta > Diptera > Polleniidae > Pollenia > Pollenia angustigena. The sequence goes on along the minus strand of OV884058.1, from coordinate 78,866,487 downwards.
TTTGCAGTGTCTAAGCAATAATTGGCAAACTCGTGCAAATGGATTTTGTGACCACTTGTAATTACTTCAATAATAACTTTGATCCGGTAGATGAAATCCAATGCAATTCCAGTTATTTCTGCAGCTAATTCAGGATTGGAAAAAAATCGTCTGCTGGTGTTACCATCGTTGCTGTTTCCAAATCCAGTCTTCGGTACATCCACTATTAGCCCTAATTCACTTCTAAATTTTTCTTGGATAGTTTTTTTCCTCTCATTAACAATAGTTTTGTCCTCATCCGATCTTAATTGCCACTTTTTTACTGTGAGTTTATACGATTCTGGCGTGCAAAGTAGATAATCCGAAAGAAAGTGCATCTACGTCTATATCCCTTTTGATTTTCAAATTGTTAAATTCTTTTGAAGTAGCCCCACAAATATAGCACTTCATTGTGGACGTAGTTTGTGTTGCGGCATTACATACTTTTGCATCTATCATTGTAAATACCATTGTATGTTTTATGGAATATAACTTTCCTTCCATTAAAAAATTAGTGTTTTGTAATGTAGTAATGGCATCTTGTACATAATTAATTTCTTCTTGGATTACATCTACAGTTTCTTTAACAAATCTGATGCGAATAGGTCTACAATATCGCGGTGATGAAGGAGTTGGATTTTGCCATAATATTTTCTCCTTTTTTGCACCATATATTAGTCGAAGCGGTACGAAACTACTCTGAAAAATATGAGAATCAGAAGCATCATTTTTCATCTTTTGCTTAAATTGTGCCTGGTGTGATCCATCGCAGCCCCATTTGCTTATTAGTTCGAGGGAGTTGCATTCTTCTATTTGTGAATCACATAAAACATCTTTTAAATATGTAAGTAATCTACTTGCAGTATGATTAAGCAAATCCTGAAGATTTATTTGAGCACATGTTTCCGTTACTTCAAATGATTCTTTTGGAGGATAGCATTCACTTTTCTCTCTCTGCAGAATTTTGTAGCTAGGATAAACCTTCTTAGCGGCACTTCGGATTATTTCATATTGTTTTCGAGAAAGATCAGCTTCTACAAATATAGAAAGAGCCTTTAGAGGGGTTAGCTGTTTTACTTTATCCTCTTGTGCAGCTTTGTATGCTTTTTTTATTTTTGTAGCTCTTGCCGGAGAAGACACAATTTCTTTAAGCAGACCTGAGGCATCTTTTTTTCCAGACGTTTGTAGTTGTGTTTGGGTAGCGTGCATTAATAAATCAGCATCGGTTTGAGTTCGCAAGATTTCAGTTTTTCTTCTCTTACTTCTTTCGGTCAATTCAACAAACGGCTTTTGTAGTCGTTTTGAAGACGAACTCCCAAAAAAAGGTATTGTCACTGTTCCTTCCAGCCATTTGGCATGCATGCTTACAAATCGATCCTTTTTTCTTTGTGCTGAATGCCAAAATATTTTAAAAAAATATTTGAATTTCTTTAAGCATTGATTTACTACTGATATGTCACTATCTCCCTGACATTTTGAAATTTCGCACAATTTTCTAACTAAAAATTGTAATTTCTCTTCAACGAGTTTAGAACTACATTCTTGTATAATTTGGAATAACTCTAAATTCGTATACACTTTTTCCATTTTACTCTCGAAGCTTCAAAATGGTTCTGATAACAATTTTATGCAAAAACCACAATATATATTTAAAAAAACTAAGTACCTAGAGCCCAGATTTGATTTTTTATTATATATTATTTTTGTTGTTAATGATTTTAAAAGTTATGCAAAACAGGTACATTTATTTTGCTCTATTAAACAACGTCCTTTAGCGGCCGCACAGGTGGTTAAAACCCGTTACTTACTGTTTCGCACATCCCTTTTTTTACACAGGTAATATTAGGCTTATATGTAATAATTTAAATAAAAACCATCTACGTACAACCAAAACATTTTATGACTGACGAAAGGGTTTCTATCATATGTACCTATGCAAGATGAGCAAAAACAGAAAAAAGGTAAAAAAATTTGTTTGCTCTATTAAATAACGTCCTTTAGCGGCCGCACATGTGGTTAAAACCCGTTACTTACTGTTTCGCACATCCCTTTTTTTACACAGGTAATATTAGGCTTATATGTAATAATTTAAATAAAAACCATCTACGTACAACCAAAACATTTTATGACTGACGAAAGGGTTTCTATCATATGTACCTATGCAAGATGAGCAAAAACAGAAAAAAGGTGAAATTTTCAAAAAATCATAAAAAAAAATGGCGCAACAACGCGCAACGTTTTTTTTTTGATTTTAAAAGTAGAGATTTCAAATTTTATCGTGATGTATAAAATTTTTAAGAACTCAGCGGAACTCACCTTCAAAAACCTTTTAAATTTTTTTTTTTTACAAAAAAGTGAACAAAAAAATCGTTTTTTTTAATTTCGTACTAATTTTTTTATCATAAAAAATTCAAATAAAATTTTTCTAAAAATTTTCATAATTAGCTTTTTTTATAGTCTTTCACAGAAAAAAAAATTCAATGTAAAATCTTTATTCGTTTATCTACAAAAAAATATATTGTAAACCTCCCAAAACCGTAAAAAGTCAATGAACACGCATGCAATTTAATCAACTTTCCTGGTTTTAACAGTGTCCCAAAACCACAAATCTCAAGCAAAAGACTTGAAAATTCACTATACGATGCAGAACTTTGTTGTCTGTCGAGCTGCGTACTTAAATTTTTCCATTTCTTAAAAAAAATTTTTTGCTTAATGTCCGGCTAGATTGGCAAAAAACCCCTATGTGCGCATGTAAAATTACGTGCAATATTTCCCTTGAACTCTTGTGTATGAATTACAACATTTTTCTATAATTTGGTGTGTATTTTTTAGGATATAAAAAAGTCGAATATTGTATCCAATTAAAATAATTTGTTGAGTTATATTTATTAATTTTTTACATTTAATTTTAATACTTAATAGTTTCTTAAAAAAAATGCCGAAAATGTTTTGGCAAGTGGATTTGTGAATACGCATTTGCTGTTTGTAAATTATACGAAGAAATTTAAATAAAACCTGTATAACACAGTACAACACATGATTTCGGGACTCAATGCTGATAATTGCTTATGAAAGTAGACCCATAAAGAAGAACTTCTGCATCATTAGCACAAAGTATACAGAGATGAAAAAAGTGACGTATGAAAAATGCCTAAATCATTTGCGAGGGCAGCTTTCGAAGAAAGAGAAAGAAAACGTTTTTTGTTAGTGAAGTGACAATGCGTAAAAACAGGCCGCTACTATCTACACAAATTGCATAATCAAAACAAAAAACGCAAAAAGGGCAGCTTTCGAAGAAAAAGACAGGAAAAAAACACAATATTTTCTGTCTCGTGACGCCTCTGTATACTCTGTGATCATTAGTTCGGTCATGATAGCTCAATAAATAATTTAAAAATTAATTTGAAGTTAGTAAAGCTGTTTTGATACTTGATATTTTTTGTATTTTTTCTATATTGGAGAACAGTGCAAATATATTTGCATAGGAAAACTGACTAAGTGTAAAGAGTATGATTATATCATAAAAAATCTTGAAATGTCAAACAAATGTACATGTGTTATCGATAAATAATCTAAGACTGTCAAAAAAAATATAAAATTTTTTAACTTAAAATTGACATTTCCAGATAATTGTTAGCATTGTTGCCAATTTTTTTAGTTTTTGATCGAAAGAAACGGTTTTTAACTTTTTTTTGCGATTTTTAGCTTTTATGACGGTTTTTTGTGGGGAAAAAACGTGGGCAGTGTTGTTTGTTTTGTTTACATTTTATCAAATTGTATTTCTTGTTCTTTTTCGCATTTGTTGTTTCATTCAGTCAATCCTAAAAAATCCAATACAAAAAATAGCAAGTATCATAACACCTTAAGTATCGTATAGGGAAATTTGTCACGTTTTAGGATCTTTTGTTTGTCATAACTCGAGAACCACTAGTCCGAATTAGCTGAAACAAATTTAAAAAAATACAACGTTTTGCTACATAAGCAACAGTTTTGCAGTTAAAAATAAATGTATGAAGAAAAAAAATATTTTTTTACCAAAAAATTTAAATTTTTTATTTGTAATTCATAAAAAATCAAAACGATAAAAAAAAAGTGTCAAGTCCCATTGCTTTCACGTAAAGTCGCATAACCTATAAACAAAATGACACATAAATCATAAAAATCGATGAACGCGTTTCGCTTTTATTCACAATTAAGTAAAGGTATGAATTTCAAAAATTTGTTCGAGATCTCCACAAAACTCTTTGGAAAAAACATTGATGACTTTTTTTATGATTCTCAGAATTAAAAAAAAGTAATAAACAAAAGGTTATTTGATTTTTATGATTGCGGTTAGGGTCCCCAACTTTTTTTGTTGCAATTAAAGTACATTGATTATTAAAGGTTAAGAAAAAAAGTACACAGTAGAAATATAAAGTACAATTAAATTCTTTTTATTGTTATATTTAAAAACGTTTTTTATTGCTTTTCGCAAGTTTTATCAAACAATTACACTGTGCTAGAATTTGACACTTTTTTTTAGACAAGCCTGGCAACTGGCGCTTTAACCTAATTCGGGTACGCTGAATCAATATCTGTTCAAAAACGTTTCAGTTTATTGAAATTACTAAAAAAAACGAAAATCCGCAAAAAAAAATTCCTTTTTTTCTAACATGCGCAGTCACTTAAGAAACATATTTTTTTTTTATAACAAAAATAATTTTTTAACAACATTTCAAAATTTTTGTTTGTTAAAAATCTATAAAAAGTTACAGCTATGATTCTAATTATATTATATAAAAAACAAAGCTTCAAACAAAACAAGCAATAAATTAATTAAATCTGTAAACAACTTTTGATTTTATTCACAAAAGTCGAAAAATTTTAATAAATTTAAAAATTTCATAAAACGCAAGAAGTGGTGATAAGGGACAAGTACGTCTCGAGAAATTGTTAAGCCGACTCCTCGGCTGTTATGGTACGTTTTCTACAATATATTTCTAGTCTGTATTAAGGAATTGAAATTTTGAAATTTTGTTTTAAATGTTAGTTAAACGAGTCACTTTTCTGCTCGCGATCTAAAAGCAGGCAGTAATTTGAACGAGTTTTGCACTCGTGTTTTAAAAACAGGCAGTTATTGTACTCAAACAAAACAAACAAGTATAGTGCTGTCAGATTATTTTTTTTTTTTTTTAATCGTCCGGCCAATATAAAAAACATCAACAAATGGCCCTGACTAATATTAATTAGTAGTTCTTTAGTTTTTCTAAAAAAAAACTTGTACAATAAGTATTATAATTTTATGAATCTATTTTGAATACTAGATAAATCTAATCTTCTCATAAAGTATAGAGTACAATTACTCGAAATAACGTACAATACTTTATTATAAAGTACGGTTGGCAAGCCTAATTGCGGCAGCAAAGAAATAAGCGTTAATAAATGTGAGTGGACAATTAAAAGGAAAAAAGGAAAGTGCATTTTTTAAATATTTGGATTTTTCCGTTAGTTACCTGAACGAATTTTTACAGAAATTGCACCCACATTTCTGAGTGCTCATGTTTTAGAACGTTTCGAAAACATATTTTATAAGTACCTGCCAGTAAAATATTGAAATATTTGAAGTATTTCTAGGTGCTCTTTGATCGATTTTTGTCATTTAACAAGAGTCGACAAACGCGAAAATTACAAGTGAACTTTTCCCCGGTCTTTAAAAGTGAAAAATAACAAAACATACATATAATATATAATTTTAGTTACGTTTGTGGTCATATCGTCATAAAAAGAGGCCAACTGGATCGAAAAAAATTGATTACTGAGGGATTCAAAACAGCGTTTTGTCATTATTTTGATGAAGCAGATTTAAGTGGTGCAAATTTTACGCCAAACACAGTGTGCAAAAATTGTTATAATACCCTTATAATGTGGATACATGGAAAAGGTGGACAGTTTTTTTATGAAGCCAGTAATTTGGGTGGAAGACCTAACTGGACATAATGAATCCAGGTGCTACGCATGCATAAATTCTCGTCCTGGATTAAACAGAAACCACTTGAAAACAAAAGAATACATTGCTGCTTTTACTGACACACTTCCACCTAAACCTCCGAGTCTAGATACTCTGTCCCTGCAAGCCGAAACCGTTTTCACCAATCCAACCAATTTGAATGATGCTGATTGGACACCCGATATTGAAAATAATGGACCACAACCGCTAACACAAATCGAAATGGATTACATTGTGGCTAAGATGGGACTATCACAACAAAACTCCGAAATGTTGACATCATTTTTAAAAAGCAGAAAACTGACACAGCAAATGGAAGATTTGTTGCGATCTAAATGTTGTCAACATAATACAATGCATTGTATTAAAGGCCGGTTTTCCAAAATACTTCTGCTTCCTTTGTAATTGGGATTCACGATACACAGGAAATCAATATCAAAGTAAAGATTGGAAAGCAAGAACTCCCGAGCTCGAGAAACAACTAAAATTACGGAATAAACCTTTGATAAAGGATCTAGATGATATTTTGTTGCCATCGCTCCACATGAAATTAGGAATAGCTGAGAAATTCATCGAAGTGGTAGTCAAAGATATTGATGACTGTTTGAAATCCATCTTTCCAAAACTCAGTGAAGCTAAAATTATAAAAGGTACGTATCGTTGTCAGTATTCGATATATTCGCATTACCAATCATTTTTTCGTAAATGTTTTTTTTTATATTTCAAACAGGTATCCTCAATGGACCGAATATGCGAAAATTAATGAAAAGCGAATCTTTCACAAATATTATTATAGTGACAATAATTGAAAATGTTCTAAATTTTGTTTCCATGCACAGATAACATATAAAAATTGCATATTGTGTAAGAATAGCTGTAATATGAATCGGAATGTTTATTTTCATGCAAAATAAAGATTCCTAAATATTTAGATTTTGATACAAAATGCTAGCTGGGAACATTAACATTGTTTGATTGTGTTTAAAAAAAATTTGTTTAAAATTAATTTTAATTATTTTATTTTTACACAAATTTATCTGGCAGCACTAAATAAAACCAAAACAAGGAAAGGCTAAAAAAAAATTAAAATAACAATTGTGTTTTGTTTATATAAACATATTTTAAATTTAAAATATCTACATTTCGTTTTTCTCGCACCAATTGACATCAAATTGATAAAACATTTGATGTCAAATGTTTATTTTAAAATCATAATTTGAATTTAAATGTTAAAAAAAATTTGGCAACGCTATGTCTGAATTGTTGATTTATTTGTATAGCGCCTGATCGATTTTTTAATTACTTTTTTATTCTCTTAAATCGTGTTTTTACAAACTGCATTTAGTTTATCTGTGTAAAAGAAACGTGTTATTATCCATAATTGTTGGAGTTTTTTGGAATCTAGAGTATTTAAGAGGTAATCAACTTACTCTGTGCGCAACGTGTTTTTGGTTGGGTTGTTGTTCTTGCTGATTTTGTTGGCCATTTTGTTACAAACAATAGCTGCTTTATTAGCATACGACTTTATGATCCACAATACCTTGTTGGAAGTCATTTGAAACGTGGTGCAATTAGCATAGATTTTCTGGGTGCTTTGTGTTTTTTATTGATTTGTTGCTGTTGCTGGCCTGGTGGTTTGCGGAGTTTGTTGGATAGGTTCCATGGGCAGCTATCAACAGACTGCTCACTTGGATCCTTTATTGGTCCCTTTGTGATCATTTGGACGAATTGTAATTTTGTTGCTGTTGCATTGCTACCATGTCGTATTCATATGGTATTTGTGAAGTGATTATTTCAAGGAACCAGGCCTGTCTGCAATGTAAAAGCTGCTTCTTATGGTTCCATTCATCATGTGCTAAGATAACTGATAAGGAACTTACGTTTTTAAAGAACAACAAAGCATTTTCTTACTCTTGTGTACACTGCACAGAGAACCCTGTTTCTATTAATGATGACATTCGTGGTTTGAATAAAAAAATTTACAGTTATATGTCGAAGACCCAGGATGATATTGGTTCCATAAAGGATGCCTTTACGGCTGCAGTTTTGGAGATTAAGGCTGATATGGTTGCGTGTTTAAAAGAAATGCGAGCTGATGTTACTAAATGTAAGCTTAATTTACCTTGTTATAAATAAGCTATTTAATGCAGATAAACTTGTTGCTAAGCTTACATTGCCTGATGGCAAGGAAACTGATGTCTATGATGCTGCTGGGTGCAATTTGCTTCGTAAGAATAATATTTCTTGATTTGATGTATGCTATATATGTGTATATTTCTATGTATATATGTACATGTATATACATAACTTTCAAATGAATCATTATGAATCGCTTATAAATCTTGTAACAAAGAAAGTCTTAAAATGTGTAACTTCATATATATATGTATCCATGTATATGTATTTATACATATGTATGTATGTGTGTATGTGTTATACATGTGCATAAGTGGAGGTATGTAACAGTTGGCCAAATGGTCATAGACGAAAATGTCGTCAACGATGTCTTCCGAACATTTTTGAATTTGTCGCCTATATAACATTGATGGCGACAACTTAAGTAAGAAAATGTGTATATTGTCGTGTTAAAAATCGTATTTACGACTTTTTTGGAGACATTTTTTTAAATTTGTCTTGAATAATAATTTATTGAGGACAACGTAAGTAACCATTGCATGCATTTTGTCGTGTTTCAAACCACACTGACGACAAAATACATGCAATTGTCGCTCATCTTGTCTTCAATTAGACTTTATTGAGGACAACTTAGGCGACCATTGCATGCATTTTGTCTTGTTTCGAACCACTTTGACGACAATATGCATGCAATGGTCGCTTACGTTGTCCTCTACTAAAAAAAAATTTAAAACTTTAAATTTTTATGTAATTTAAAATTAAAATTTCTTGATGTTTTGCTTTTATTATCAATATTTTTGATAATAAAAAAAAATTAAAAAATAAATAATCCTGCCTGTTAAATATAAATATTTTGTAACTAATAACGTTATTCGCGGCTGTGTTTCAATTGTGCAATTGGAATACGTGAATGGATAGGACAAGAACCACAAAAAGTGAATGTTCCTGCTGACTACATTGCCATAACGTAACCTCAATATGCAAACCTCCTAAATCCAATTTTTAAGTAAATTGAGATTTTAATGCCGTAAGGGAGAGAAAGATAAACCTCGTCGACCAGCATGTAGTTTTTCTTCAAATTGAGTCTTAAAGTGTGTTAAAACAACTATATTTTTAGGTTTTCTCTCAAGCTGCGCATATAAAATATAAAAAGTTTGTTGTTTCCATTAAAAGTTATTGGAAGTTAGCAGGTTTGCATATTATGTCGAAGATATGTTAAGTTCAGAACCCATTCCCTTATTAATCTAAAGCCTATTGGAGGTCTAACTGTCTCCACACATCCAGTATCCACTATTTTCGAGCCCAGTCTCTCAAACTCATCGGCCATTTCATTAGTTTGGAATTCACTAGTTGGAATTCACAGCCCATCAAGGCCCTGGAATTCACTAGTTAAAATTCACAGCCCATCAAGACCCTAAGAAATTTTAGTAAATATATCCTCGAGGTATGCCCATTTACCCGTTCCCCTTATTCTGGATATATCGGCAAATCTGAATTGCTAATATATCAGTATTGGTGTTCGTTTAATCCCTTATTGTCACTTACCTATCGGCGACTAAATCGTAGATAGTGGCAACAATATTGTCATCAACGACACTATTAAGGTAATGTCGCTAATCGGACATTAACGACTTTATGAGGAAAAAGTCGTTTATATAGTCGCCAGCGACAACTTTAACCACATTGTTACCCATATGATCATTAACGACAATATGCATAAGTATGTCGCTCACATTGTCGTTTACGACTTAAGTGCCCTTTGTTCGAAAAAGTCGTCGACGATTTGCATGGGCTGTCGCCAACATGTCGTCAGGGATTTACTATGGGTCTTGTACGCGTCCTCGAAGTTGTCTTGAAGACATGGCCAACTGGGTTTAAATATGTATGTATGTATATATGTATGTATATTAATTTTTGTTGCTCTCTTATTTTTACGTTATTAATTATTCTTAAGTAATGAATTTTTTGATCTTATTGCTGCTTGATCAGCTGTTATATTTAATTAATGTGAAATATATTATATGAATTTGGAATTTAATTTTTTTGTAATTTTGACAACTCAGTGTTGTCTTAGCATATTATTCCCTTCTATGTCTTACCATTTTTGTTTTGATGTCTCTTAATATTAATCTTGGTCCAGTGGTTGGTGGCAGCTCGTATACTAGAAATATTTTACGGACTTTCAAGAACCAATTTAATGTTGCTAATGTTAATTCAAAGTTTGATGAGACTAGATCAGTTTTAGAGGGGTCAGGGTTTAATGCAGCGAATGGCAGATAGAGAACATTAAATAAAAGAGTAAATTAGTTGATTTACACTTAGAGAAATTTTTCAAACTGTATGTAAAATTGCAAAACAAAAAAAAATAAAATATTATTATTATATAATTCATTAAGTTTTCCTTAACGGTAAAATATATATATGCATATTCTCACCTGAAATCGAAAAGATCGTGAGCAAAAACTTCAAAATGTGTACTATTTATATGTATGTATATATGTATTTATATTCGGTTTGTGCTTTGTTGTGATACAGACGTGTATTTTAGCCCCGCATACGATTTGAACTATTAATTAATCACATTTGATTTTGTAATCTAAGCAGCGAATGGACGCTTAAAAAAAACAAAATAATATATTTTGTTAATTTAATTATTTAACATAATAGTGAACAATTTAAAACGATCAAATTAAATAAAATAAATCAGTAAAAATATATATGTACGTATGAATGTTCATACATGTGTATACATATTCTGAACAAAACATTTAAATTCTGGTTTTTCTTTTGTTGTTGTAAAATACAATAAATAATAAAAATATTAAAGCAAAGCAAAACGGTGAAAAACAAAAACAACTCTTTGCATAAGTACAAACAGTGAAACAACACTAAGACAAAATGAAAGAAACGTTTACGTTTTAGTTAATGCAAATGAAAATAATGCAGAAATAAATAAAACAAAACAAAACAATATTAACTACCTAACGGCTAAGCCAATTACTCGAACACGTTCCCTCTCACCCTCGGTATTTACACAAACGGTGGATAGTGACTCATTAAAAAAACTACAACAAGATTTGGTGACAAGTGTTGCCAGGCCAGCAAGTATTGCCGTGACGTCAAAAACAAATTTAGTGGGCAATGATACCATGAACTTAAACACAAATGCAATGGAAAACCCCCCTGTAAAAAGTTGTCAAAAGCCTACAGTACAAGTTGGTATGGACAGGTACATAACAGTGCTTAAACGGGGACGCAGCCCTACCTCTGCAGCAGGTGCTTCGGCCTCAAAAGTACCATCTTTTGATAAAATAAATACACAAAATCGTTTCGCGATTCTTGAGGATGAATCCTCTGAAGCACCAAACGTCATTAAATCGTCTAAGCCACCCCCGATATACCTTAGAGAGCAAAACTCTAATGAGTTAATAAAAAGTTTAATTTCGGTGATAGGTGAAAATTCCTTTTATGTAGCTGCAATAAAGCGCGGTATCATTAACGAGACTAAAATACAGGTGAATCACGAGGATGATTTTCGAAAGGTAATTACAAGATTTGAGACTCTGAATAAAAACTTTTATACGTATCAACTGAAGAGCAGTAAAGGTCTTCAGGTAGTAATCAAGGGCATAGACTCATGCGTAGACCCAGGGGAAATTAGAGCTTTTTTGGAAGAGAAGGGCTTTAAAATCAAAAACGTAACAAATATCAAAAATAGGGAAAAAAATCCCCAACCACTATTTCGAGTGGAGCTTGAACCCGGCGACGTTAAGCTCAAAAAAAATGAAACGCATCCAATTTATAATTTGAAATATATTCTGTACAGAAGGGTAACTATTGAGGAGCCGCACAAAAGAAATGGTCCTGTTCAATGTCTAAACTGCCAGGAATTTGGCCATACTAAGGCATACTGCTACTTACCCCCTGTTTGCGTAGTATGTGGTGAATTACATGGAACAGTTCTTTGCGACAAGTCTAAAACCGACCCCAACGTAAAAAAATGTAGCAACTGTGGCGGTAATCACACTGCCAATTATAGAGGATGCCCTGTATATACTATCGTCAAGCAGTCGCTCGGACCGAAAACTAATCCCCCTCAAATGCAGGTAACAAATCAGGTTAACACAAATGCAATTCAAGCCCCCCAGCCTAGTAATAACAGAACCTCTTACGCTAACGTCCTAAAATCAAACCGTGAGCCAATGCAAGGTGCCTCGCCAAGTAATGATGAAACTCAATTTTCTAATTTAAGTCGTTTAGAAAAAACCATGGAAACATTAGTGCAAACAGTAAATAATTTTACGAACACAATGGGTAATATGATGCAGGAAATGCTTAGAATGCAATCGATGTTATTGCAAGCTGTACTTAACAAACCATGAACTGTTTAAAAATTTGTTTTTGGAACGCAAACGGCATCCGCCAACATAAAAATGAATTAGAATACTTTCTTAAAAATAAACAAATTGATGTCATGATGATTTCTGAAACTCATTTGACCTCAAGAAGTACGTTTAAAATAAATGGTTATATACTATATGATACCAAGGACCCTCGAGATAGAGCTTGTGGAGGTTCTGCCATTTTAATAAAGGCCCGAGTCAAACACTACCTAATGTGTGATCATCGTGAAGATTATCTCCAGGCAACGAACATTTGCGTTGAGGAATTAAATAAAAACCTAATAATTTCATCGTTATACTCCCCGCCTAGATTTTCAATATCGGAGGACCAATATTGTAAATATTTTAAATCATTAGGACCGTGTTTCCTAGCCGCTGGCGATTATAACGCTAAACATACCCTCTGGGGGTCGCGACTTATAACACCAAAGGGTCGTGTTTTATTTAACATAATTTCTAAAATGGATTTAAATGTGGTAGCGAGCGGACAACCAACATATTGGCCCACTGATCTTCAAAAAATTCCAGATGTCATAGATTTCGGCGTGGTTAAAAACATTCCCATAGAAACGATTCAAGTTGAAGCCTCCCTAGATTTATCTTCCGACCACACACCTACAATTGTTACTATAATGAACCCCAATAGAATTGTACCTCCGACGACAGCTACGCAAATTAATTGGTTGAAATATAAAAAATATCTCAGTACCCATTGCACAGAAAATATTCCGCTCAGTACACCGGATTATGTAGATTGCTCTATTGACAATTTTGACAGTTTTCTGAAACTAGCTGTTCAACATTCCAATATTGCCCCCAAAAGAACAAAAACTATTAAAATATATTCCACAGATGTCGAGCATCTTTTGTCTGAAAAAAGGAGGGCTCGAAGAGAGTGGCAATTGCACAGATCCCCTCAACTTAAGAACTTACTTAAAGAGTGTACAAAAAGACTAAGAAAGTTACTGCAGACTAAGAAAACGGCTTTTCTGGAAAAATATCTTAAGGAACTTGATGCAACCCCACAATCAGACTACTCATTATGGCGTGCAGCTAGAAATCTCAAAAGGCCAGTTGTCTCTAAACAACCATTAAGAAACTTAAATGGAAGTTGGGCAAGAAATGATGTTGAAAAAGGAAATCTGTTTGTCAATCATTTAAAAAACGTATTTACCCCAAATATATCTCACGATATTGCGGTCGAGTTACCACCTGTTGCTGCTAGAGCAGCTGTTCCGCTAAGATTTGAGATAAGAGAAATCGAAAAGGCTATTTGTGATTTAAACCCCAAGAAGGCTCCTGGTTTTGACAAGATCAGCAACAAAATGCTTTTGGAGCTACCCAGCATAGCAAAGAAAATTATTCTTTTAATTTTTAATGCTATTTTACGCCTTGAATACTATCCTCAAAAGTGGAAGGTCTCCTTAGTCACCATGATACCTAAACCTGGAAAGGATCACACAAAAGTTGAGTCATATAGGCCTATAAGCTTACTTTCTAATATATCAAAGCTGTTTGAGAAGCTGTTAGCGTCAAAATTAACCCCAATTTTAAATGATAATAGATGTATTCCTAACCACCAATTCGGCTTTAGAAGAGAACACAGCACAATTGAGCAAACTTATCGTATAGTAAACGCAATAAGAAAAGCCTTTGAAGAAAAAAAATATTGTTCCGCTCTCTTCATCGATGTTTCTCAAGCTTTCGATAAAGTCTGGCATGAAGGCTTATTACATAAATTGAAGCTAAACTTACCAGTAAACATACACAAGCTGTTAGAAAGCTACTTAGTCGGTCGAAAGTTTATTATTAAAGAAGGTGATTATTTAAGCTCTCCTCAGCAAATTGACGGTGGAGTCCCTCAGGGAAGAATCCTGGGCCCACTTTTATACTTAATATATACCTCGGATATGCCAACAAACAACTACACACAAACTTCAACATTTGCTGATGATACAGCTTTTTTGAGCGTGCACGAAAACCGTCAAGAAGCATCTCGATACCTACAGGATCATATATTTCAACTCGAACTATGGTTAAAGCAATGGAGGATAGAGGTCAATGAGCAAAAATGCGTACATATAACATTCACCTTGCGTCGGGAATCATGCCCCCCTATTAAAATCAATAATCAAATAATACCTCAAAATTCGCATGTAAAATACCTCGGTATTCATCTAGATCGCCGTTTAACGTGGAAAAGCCATATAGAGGCAAAATTAACTCAAATGAAACTAAAAGCCATCCAAATTCATTGGCTTATTGGAAGAAACTCTGTCCTTAGTCTCGACTGCAAACTTCTTCTTTACAACTCCATCTTAAAGCCAATCTGGTGCTATGGTATTCAGTTATGGGGCACTGCCTCGGCCTCTAATATCGAAAATATTCAAAGGCGCCAAAATAAACTACTTCGAATAATCACAGCTGCCCCTTGGTATGTTAAAAACTCAAATATTCACAAGGATCTCAATGTTCCATTAGTTAAAACTATGATTACGAAATATGCAGTAAAATACTTAAAAAGGCTCGAATTGCACCCGAACCCACTAGCACGAAATATTTTAAATGATAGCGGCCACACTCGCTTAAGAAGAAGAGACACTGCGGCACTTGTCCAATTAGATGAGCGATAAACACCAATAAAAGTGAACAGAACCCGCGATGAACAAAATTTTTGTCTGGCACTGGCAGGACAAAAAATAATATTAGGTTAAGATTTGATTAATTATTGTTAGTTCATATTTAATATATGAAGATTCAATAAATAAATAATGAAAAAAAAAAAAAAAAAAAAATTTATATGTAAATATGCAAAAAAAAAGGAATTCAATAAAAAAAACTTGATTATTATACAATTCACCATCCCACATGATTGCTAAAAAGTTTTTAAAACAAACTGAAAAAAACATACATAAGCACAGCTTAATCACAACACAATAAATATATTGTCAGTGTACCACTACAAAATTGCAAAATTTGCCAAAATAACAACATGCGCAACAGTCCCGCTTTGTTAAAATTTATTAAGCAACTGAATACAATTTTATTTTTTTTCCTTCTGTTGTATTTGTTTTTCGGGTTGCCTTTGTTACTGCTTATGCATTAAACCAGAGCCCGGCAACACATACATGCAGACTTTTTGTTTTTTGTGAGAGAATAATAACTCTCCCTCTAAGAAGCACTTAAAGAAATGTTTGTGTTATTTTCTTGTTTTTAAAATCAATCTGGCTGTTAATGTAAACACTCAAAACATAAGTGTATGTTTTATATAAAATAAAGAACAAAAAAATCATTAATATTAAACAAATCATATTCTTCAGGAAAAATAAAAAAAAAACCATAATATCATTTCAACGTGTTAATCTATTGAAACAAAACAAAATTCAGAAATTAATGACTTGCGTTCATTAATCTTAACTTAAACTTAAACGATTCTTCAAGAAAAATAAAAAAAAAACTATAATTTCATTACCATTCGGGAGTGCCAAAAAAAAATTTCTGCAAACAAGAAATTAAATTCCCATTCTTCTTTAAACATTTCTCGCAGTGGAATTCTAAAGCAAGCGTCAACAGAACCTTCTTGTTTGAATGTTTGTTTGTTTTTTACAAAGTGAGAGCGAATGTTATTGTGAGAAAAAAAGCACGGTGTAGTACTTTTGCCGGGCTCTGCATTAAACAATGAATTCAAGATTTTCAGTTTGTGGGCAATAGTAAATGAGCGAAAACAACATCACACAAACACGAGTATGTGTTATACGGTAAATTTTTTCACATTCTGATTTCAATGTATATATTGTTGTTTCTTCTTGTTTTGACTGCTTAAAAATAGTTTTTTATTTATTTTCTCTATTTTAAACCTACTTTTTTTAAGTTTCAACAATCTAGTGACGACAATTTTGATTGGATAAAAATTCTTATCCAAAACTCAAAAACTTACGCAACAACCTGCTTAACCAACTTTTGCGGCTTTACAATCTGATCTTTTCCTCTGGAGTTATCCCCCAGCAATGGAAAACGGCAATTATTGTTCCTATGCATAAACCTAGCAAAGACTCCACCACGATTGACGGATACCGCCATATTTCGCTAATCTCTTGTATGTCTAAAGTCCTCGAGAAAATTATAGCCACTAGACTTATCTAGTTTCTTTTAAAAACAAGTTCTCTGATATTCACCAAGTCGCCTTTAAATCCGGTAAAGGTACTATAGACGCTCTCACGTACATAGATCACCTTAGCGCTTGCGCTCTTTCTCATCGCAGCCACCACTCAATTATGTCTATTGACTTTGAAAAAGCCTTCGATCGGATTGGCATTCACACAATAATATCGCAGTTAACAGAGTGGAAAGTCGGCAACAAAATTTTGAAATAAGTTTATTCGTTATTATCCAATAGGAAATTAATTATTAAAGCCAACAACTCTCACTAATCATTAAAACTATTACAAATCGCAACAAATAAACTTAACAAGATCATATCAAATAATAAGTTCTTTAAACACGTCATGTATGCAGATAACGTATATATTTTATGGAAACATAAACCGAATTTCGACATGCAATACGAATTTGAGTCCCTTTTTGCAGCTATAATGTCCTGGTGCAGTTACACAGGATCCAAAATTTCGTTTTTAAAAAGCAAAATGCTACACATGTGCAAAAAAACCTCGTGCATTAACCGCAGCTTCGATATTCAAGGCAACTGTACCGAAAACGTTACCAGCCTAAAAATACTTGGTGTAATTTTTAACAATAATTTTACTTGGTCTTCGCACATAGACCAACTAAAGAAATCTCTTTACTCACGACTTAATTAAATGCCTCGCAAACAAAAAAAGCAACTCACATCCAAATATAATTATTAACGTCGTTCGGAGTACCATCCTTTCAAAAATAGATTATGGCTTGATTCTTTATGGTAAAACCTCCTCCTCCCAGCTAAAAAAAATTACTCCAATCTACAATTCAGCTATTCGGATTTCCTTTAAAGCACTAATGCCCAATTTTCAGGATAGTATTTAACTCAATATTAATTTAATTTTCATAACAAACTTAAATCATATTTAAAACAGATTGGTTTTTTTTAGTTTTATTTGAAAAGTCGTATTTAATTAAAATAAAAGTATGGTAGCACTATTAAATACAAAAAAAAAAATATAAAAAGTGAAATTATTTACAAGGTGGTCTCAAAAAACAGCTGACTGTAAATGCTTTGCCTGTTATTGTTGTATTGTTGTGGTATTGAGGCCACCTTGCTAAAATATAACAATGGAAACTTAAGTTGAAATTAAGTGTACCACATCGGTGACTTAAATTTCACTTTAGTTTTTACTGAAGAAGAGAATTTTGTATTTAAAACGATTTTAAAAATAAATGTGTTTTAATATCAATCCTGAAAATTGGCCATAAGAACTACCCCCCATTAAAAATCTGATGGCTGAGTCCGGTTTACCAACAATTAAACACAGATTTGATAGCCTTATGGCGAACTTCATCACCAAAATATTATTTGCAAATGAACAACAACTTTAAGGACGCCTTCATAATATTTGCACACAACTACCACTCCGCTATCCCTCTACTGTAAGACTAGCTGTTATCTTAGCAACAGCAGCAAAAGGTTTATAACTCAACTACCCCTTACTGGAAACTCAAAGCTTCATGCTTTATCAACGCTTTGCTATCGCTGCCAAAAGATTCTACACCTCACAACATTTATTTAACATTTTTTAAAGATATCTCTTCTTATTACAACAGCATCAATTGGAAAATTCTTTACACGGGTGGCTCTAAGACTTCAACTGCTGCATCTTTTGCGGTCATTAAGCAAAATTTGAAAACAGACTTCTTAGGCCTACTAAACCACAGAAGCTCCATTTTTACCGCTGAATCCACAGCCATACTCCATGCACTAAATAAGTATAAAAATACTCGAGGAAAATATATAATTTGCTCCGACTCTAAATCTACAATTACTGCAATCCAAAACACTAAAAACAAAAGTATTACTATATCAAAAATAAGAGACCTATTGATAATGTTTAACAAAAAATTTAAAATAATGTGGGTTCCTAGTCACATAGGCAGTGGCGTAGCTACCTAGGGGCTAGGCGGGGCAGTGCCCCGGGGCCCTCAAGCTCAGGGGGCCCTCGAATCCTTACCAGAAATCCCGATAGATTTGAGCTTTTGAAATTTAACGTAAAATAATAAAAATAAAATATTCATTGGCTTAGCCATTATATTGGTGGACATATGTTTGAAAGTATTTTTACTTCTTAGGCTGGGTTTTTGAGTTCTCAGTTAAACTAGGTTTAGTTAATCTGAAAACAGATTTGTGCCGCCATTACCAAGTTTTTTTACAAAATATGACGGGACAGCTTAGTTCTGCTTAGTATGTTGGTCGTTAAGTCCCAATTTACATTATACGATTTTTGTCGTTGCGATTATTGTCGTTTCTTCTTTGAAGTCGGTCTGATATTTACATTGTACGATTTTTATCGTTAAAACTTTTTCTGTGCAACCGAACTTCAATACATTTTTCGTCAAATGAGAGCATAATGAGAGTACGAATGAGCGAACAAAATGAATCGAAGAGTACACTCGCTTGTGTACCCCTTTTAATTCCTCTCTCCCCTCTCGCCTATAAGGTAAGAATCGCAACGACAAAAATCGTATAATGTAAAAGCAGACTAATAAAAAAAATAAAAAAAAAAATCACATTTCGCCGGAAAAATCCGAGGTCCGGACTACGTTAAACTAAGTTTAAACTTAATCCACACCTCAAAAACCCGGCTTTAGAGTATTAACAGGTCAAACTAAAACACAAAAAAGAAGACGTTTTTTATATAAGAAAAATTCTGCTGCTGACACATTTTAAATAAAACAAGTAAGAGAGCTATATTCGTGTGCCGAATCTTATATACCCTTCACCATTGTGGGAGCAGAATACAGAGCAACTAGACAAAAACTAAATAATTTTTACATATGTATACATACATAATTATAATACTTTAAACTCCATTATAAATTAAATTTAAAAAGCGAAAACTGGTAAATATTTTTTTTAAATCGTTTTTAGAACATAAAAAAATAAAAATTAAAAAAAAATTTTCTTTTAAAAAAACCAGATTCGAACCAGAGAACTCACAGTTTCTAACTTAACCCCCTAGACAACTAAACTATGAAGGAACATTGTTTGAATATCATTAAAATGAAATATGGCCCGTTTTATGTTCACTGTGTAGGGTTGTAATTACTTTTGTTCACCACAATAGCAAAGTTGTAAACCATAAAACTTATTTGAGTTGAGAACTGAAATATGGAAACATATTCACCAAAATAGTTTGTGGCATGTAAGTATGCGTGTTTGTTTTCTTTTATCATTTTGGGGAGTTTTTAAGTACCAAAAAAACACACAAAAATTCCTAGTTTCGATTTGTTAAAATAATTTGGTTAAATAGATGAAATAATATAGAAGGATGATAACGAAAATCATATTGAGCGTTATGCTAGTATATGTAAACAATTGAAAGGGGGGGTAGAGGGACAACCGGATTTGAACTTCGCGTTTCATAAGGACCCAGAATATATCTACTTTATGGGTGTAGGATCAATATTGTAGAAATTACAAACGGAACGAGTTTTTTATAAAATATGTTCTACTAAAAATTTCCGATATTTTGGTATATAAATCATATCCATAGGACATATGGCAGCCTTAAAATTTAGGTTTTTATAAAATTTTTAATTTTTTTTGTACGGGAGGTACCACGCCCACTTCTCCAATCCCGCCCACATTTTGTAGGATGGTGTGTATTGGCAACCTAATTTTGTGTACCTAGTTTGGAAGATTTGGCTTTTTCCGTTCACCAGATATACAGCAAAAAGTAATAAAAATACAACAACCACAAGGGATTTTTGGGAAAAATTAGAGGTAGTCGTGGTTTTTTGCTCATATCTCAGCCATTTGTGGACCGATCTGGCTGAATTTCAATAGCAAAATTATAATAAGAATACCTGACAGAAAGATACCCCAACGAAGCTCCCATCATATCTGGGGGCTTCGGAAAACCCATTTCAACAGACAGACGGACAGACGGACAACCGGATTTGAGCTTCGCTTTTCATAAGGACCCAGAATATATGTACTTTATAGGGTGTAGGATCAATATTGTAGAAATTACAAACGGAATGACAAAGTTATATATACCCTTTTACCTTCGGTGAAGGGTATAATAATACAAAATTATTTAAGAAATAATATGGGCCAAACTCGACTCCGACATTTGTCGCTTATAGCAATTGAAAACAAAACCACATCAAGCCTGGATTTAAACAAAGTCATTGATACCTTTGCGAAAACTAATGCTTGTAAATATAATTGTTATTTAGTCAGTTGGTATGCCCGACCTTCTCTATTTCGTTTTATTAGCCACACCTACACCAAGTATTAATTGTAATTTGTGTAGTTACTGTATAATATTTTTATTCCTGCACTGCAGTGCACTAAAAAGAGCTTAAGTAGCTTAGCATTTTTTAAGTATTTGTATATTTCATATTTTTATTTGATAAAACCAGGGTTAAGAAAATACACACATCATACACACAATGTACTGTTCAAAAGCCACCAGCACATAATTTTATTTACATAACAATTTTGTGTGTTTGAAAATTTTAAACGGTGCCGAACACAACCACGATTTTGTTTTGCTTTAATATTTGGTTGCGTACACGGGCATGTGTAGTTCTCGTATTTTAAGATCGAAACACACTTTAACCACACATAAACGGTTGTAACTATGGTCGTGTACGTGTATGACAAAAAAAGTACATGTACGATAGAGGGGTTCGATACTTTAAGGTCGTGTATGTTTAAAAAATAAGAACATGAAAGATATACATGTTCGATTGCAGGTTCGAATGTAGCTATACTTTAAGTTCGTGTGCGGGAAAAATAAAGCACATGAACGACAGAAAGGTTCGATTATAGCTATACTTTAAGTTCGTGTGCGGAAAAAATAAAGCACATGCATGACAGAAAGGTTCGATTAAAGCTATACTTTAACTTTATGTACAGTAAAAAAAGTACATGTGCAATAGTCAGGTTCTATTTTAATATGTGTGTTTGCGTAAAAAAAGTTTTTCAAAAAACTAATATGTACTACATAGCAGTGTTGCCAGTGAAATTTCAAGAAAGATACATTTTAGTTTCCAAAAAGATACACTTTTTCCCAAAAAGATACATTTTGAAAAAAATTTAAAAATAAATTTTTAACGTTTAACATTTATTAACATAACATTTTTATTTAATATTTAATGAATATTGTAAAAAAATGATATCATATCAATTAATTTTTATATATATTTAAGTCATAAATATAAGTTATGAAATTTTTATTTTTTATTTTGGATGTTATCAAAACAAATTCATTTTTGTAAAAAATAATATAGGAGTTAAGGCGTTTTTACTAGGGCGATTATATCAAAAAATTCAATAAAATTTCCTGAAAATAAAAAAGATGTTCATTTTTCATAGAACAACTTCGCACTACACGTAATCATCGATTTAGGCTTCCTTTACCATCATTAAAGCTGCTATTGTATTAGTATTGAGTCGGTTACGATGATCAGTCTTAATAAATTTTATTTGGCTAAAAATTCTCTCCACACATGCTTTCGAAAATGAAATTACAAGTGTTTAGCAAACTAGTTTTTTAAAATTTTTAAACATCGGTTCATTATCAACATTTTTTAAATTAATTACTTTTTGCCAATTGTCATCAGCAGCCATGCCAATGTTAAAACAAAGTTTAATGTTTTATTTCTGTACATTTTTCGTACAGATTCAAAATTTCAAGATTATATATGGTACTTGAAGTCATCAAAAGGTACGAAAAATGTATCTTTCGTATCCTAACGGCAACACTGCTACATAGCAACAGGGCTTAAAACAATGGTGGGCGCTCCATAGCACAATTGTGCTGAGAGATTTTACACGTATTCTTATCCTCTTTAATTTAGTTTTTGATGAGACACATTTTCTTATATTTTTTGTATTTTTTTCAAGAGAATTTACCCAGCAAACACACGTGTTTCACTTCAAATAAATGATGTTATGCGAAAAATAATTTACTGTACTGTTTTTACTGTTACTTTTTTCTGTGAACAGTAAATCTCTATAATTTAAACTATTAAAAAATGTTTTATATTACTTCAAATGCGTAAAATATAAAATAAGGAAATATAATGCACCATTTATTTCAAATGCTTGGCTTTGTGTTTGGTGGGTAATTCTGCCATCTCACTAATACTAATAAGCATCAATACAAGCACAGTTTTAGTTGTGCCCACTTCCGGTTTAAAATGCTATCGCCATATTAGCAAAAGCAGCCAAATTTTGCCTTTTTCTTATTAAAAAAAAAAAATCAAAAATAAAAAGCCGACAAGTTCCACTGCTAAAAAAGGCGACACTTTTGAAAAGCAGCAGCTTTTTCCAACTATTGCTTTTTTAACAATAGCAAAAATTTCTTATTTGATGGAACTCTTATTTCTTATTTGATGGATACCCTGGCAATATAACTCTAGAAAGTTAGCCAAAAATTGTTTAGTGTTTAAGCAAAATCAAAAAAAAAAGTATACCTTATGACGCAAAATTTGCTAAAAATTAGGAAAACGCACTTCAACCTTTGAAGTTACTTCCACTTTTTGTAGCGTGCGTCACAAAAGTTTGTGATTAATTATTTCGCAACAAATACTTGCTAAGAAATTATGATATATCGAGGCATAACCGCAAAAAAAAACTTAGGTAACACCATTTTCCATTTTCGTTTTTTTAATAAACGACTTTATTGGCAACACTTGCATCATCTCCTAAAATGTCATGGTCACATAAGGATCCGTTACGATTTTATAGCAAAAACAATTTTATCTCAAGCGACAATATTCATACAAAATTTTTATGAAATAAAATAAAAAAAAACCCTCTCCTGTAAAATTTTGTTTTTGTCACTTAAGCTTTTTTTGCGGTTATGACTCGATATGCTATTCGTAAGTACATATTAATGTCACTAAATACTATATATAAGCAATCTTTTTTGAAAGACCAAAAAATTTGTATATTTCAATCAGAAAACGCGTGCGAATGTAGCATCCGTCACGCAGGATTTGCCCATATGTTTAAATAATGATTTTTAAATATATTGAATTTTTGTTTTTGCCAAATCAAAAAAATAAAAAACAGCTTGGATAAAAAAGAAGCCCAAAAATTATTGACAATGTATGAGCATAAAGTGCAAATTGTTTCTTTTCTTCTTGTTTTTGGTTCAAAATAAAGCTGGTTTGAATAATTGTTGAAGTACTTGATTGGTGCATTCTAAATAAAAGGGTCTGGCTACTTTAGCACTTTGACAGTTTCTTTTTATCATAATATTCCTTTTTTTATCTTTTTCCTTTTTTCACATCCGTTTTATAAATTGTATAAAAACCAGAAGTTTTCTCAATAAATTGAATTAAATCTTGTGTTTATTTAAAACATCATTGCGTTTTTCTATAGGTTATGGGCCCAGGAACCGTACAGGAATTATAACTAATAAATTAATAAAAGTTCTAAGGAAAATAATGTCTACAGATATTAAAACTTCAGTGGCAAAACTGGATGCAGGCACGTGGAAGTTTAAAATGGAGATGCTACTGATAAAGGAAGGTACCTGGGAAGTTTTAACAGTTAAAAAGACGGATGCAAATGCGGAAGCCTGGATAAAGAAAGACAACAGTGCCCGAGCAACAATTTCGCTAGCAGTAGAAGAGGACCAGTTGCATCTCATAAGACAATGTAAAACAGCAAGTGAAATGTGGATAAATTTACAAAATTACCATGAGAGGAAATCTTTAGGCAACAAAGTAGGTGTTATGCGGCAGATTTGTAACAATTGTTTGGAAGATAATGGTGATGTTAAGGTGCATATAGGTGTTATGAGGGATTTATTTTTGAAGCTGCAGAACTTGGGTGAAAATACCTTTATCGAAAAGTGGAATATTGCAATGCTTTTAAGTAGTTTACCGGCAAGTTACAACAATCTGATTACTGCACTTGAATCACATAATGAAGAGGAGTTATCAATTAACTATGTTGAATCAAAATTAATTGAGGAACATTGCAGACGTAGAAGTGGAATTTTCGCTGATTCACAGAAGGCCATGATGATATCGAATCGAAAACAATGCAATGTTGAGTGTTATTTTTGTCATAAGAAGGGTCATTTGAAGAAGAATTGTACCCGATATAAGGAATGGAAAAGAAAACAACCTCAACAAAAGGCGAATGCTGCTACAGGTGACGATTTTGGTTTAGTGACAACAGGTGGTTCTGGCAAATGGATCATTGATTCTGGTGCATCCTGTCACATCTGCAATGATGATTCCCTTTTTACAGAAATGGACAACAACACAAGAAAAGAAATCATTTTAGCAAATGGTGAAAAGGTATTGTCATGTGGCGAAGGAAGAATAAATATAAAATTTAAAGGTATACACAACAGCTACAACAACATCACATTTGAAAACGTGTTATATGCACCAACGGTAAATATGAACATTTTATCTGTAAACCAATTAACAAAAAGAGGCTGCAAAATTGATTTTGAAGAAGAAAGAGGCATTTTACGAAAAAACGGTAAAGTATTTCTTTCTGCAACAACTGATTCTGGTTTGTATTTACATATGTCAAAATAAACAACACCTAAATTTAGCAAATACGTGCCCACCAGACTGTATTCATTTTTGGCATTGAATATTAGGTCACAGCGACACAAAAGTCTTTGAAATTATGCAATCGAAAAAACTGGCAGACGGTATAAAAATAAAAGATTGTGGGCTGAGAAACAGTTGCTGTGAAATTTGTTCAGTTGGAAAATTAACGCGCACACCTTTTCCTAAGAAAAAAGGATATAAGTTCAGAAGGTACGTTTAATATAGTCCATACCGATTTATGCGGCCCAATGGAAGTTGCTACGCCAAGCGGCAATCTGTTTATTTTAACATTCATAGATGATTACAGCAGATATTGCTACATAAATTTGCTACGACACAAGTCGGAAGTGCCTGAAAAAGTAAAAAACTATGTTTCCTTAATTTGTAACGAAAACTCCTGTTGTGACAACATTATTATTAAAGGAGATACTATAAAGCCTAGGCTTCCAAAAAGGGTGTAAATAGTTACGGAAACATGAGCCTTGACGACAAAAAGTTACGAGTTGACGTAACTGAAAATCAAATAATTTTCGGTCAACCTTACACTACACTACACAGCCTAAGCCTTATTGTCTTCCTACGGGACATTATAGGGATAGGACGACGGGAGCCATTGATTTGCTAGCTGCAGTGGTTGAGGGGGTTCGCTCCTTTCCTATAACTCCGAGTTTTACATAATTATTAAAGACTCCCGTTTATTCTTCGATCATTTAAGGTGACAGGGCCAAAATGACTAGATATCTATAAAATTCCTGTGCCCCAATCTAGTCATGAAAAAAAACTTATCAAAAAGATGTCAGAAATCTTATCCTAATAATACGCATCTCTCCGATCTTATTGAGAGATAATAGCCTCGTAACCCACGCCTACCTATGTTCCAATGGCCAACATTTATATGAAACCCCACACACAAACGGAAGATATACTTTACACTACATTCCTTCTGTGACCGAGAGAAAACACCCTTTAAATTTCACTTCAGCAAAACATGATGCTTAACCAACTGGTTTAATTAGATCAACCATTGAAAAACAATTTTAACTTCGGGTAATATTAAAGTATCATAAGTTATGAAATTTATTGTTAATTCATTGATTAAAATATTAACTTATTAATAATTACACAACTATTTTATTCAAATCACTTCTTAACGCGAAAATATTACGAATCGACTGCCAGAATTGCCAAAACAGAAAAAAACACAAGTTTCTATATATATATATATATATATATATATATATATATATATATATATATATATATATATATATATGCCACGAGAAGCAAAAACCAACAATATGAAAACGAGTTCTGTTATGTATGATTACGCTTAGCACGTTCTGTTATTACAAAAAAAAAACATAACGAGTACCGTGTAAAAGAATTGTTAACAGTAGACAATGATACTATCAGACGAAAATCAATGTTAATAGGGATTTATTAACATTAACATAATGCTCGGTTGGATGTTGCTTCTTCTTGTTATGGTAAATAGAAATGCAAGAATTTATTATGGAACTTAAAGTATGGACAAGTTGACATCAAACTTACCGCAACATGAGTATCTGATGAAGGCCTCCAACAGGAACTGATGATGGGTGTTTATTTTTGTTTTTGTGTCGATGTATAGATTGTTCGATAGATTCTTGCATTAGGAGTTTTGCCAAATGGTTAGTAAGATTGTTGTTTAATTCATTAAATTTAGGTTGAAAAGCGCTTATATTACAGGGATAACTACATTTTATGAGGTTTTATAAATTCATAATTGTCTTGTGATATTAGATTTTAAAGGTAAATTTAGAAAAATTATGTTAGAAAAAAAATGCGTTTAGTTCAGTTATATTCGAATTGTTATTTTATGATTAATTATAGTTTGATAGGTAGAACCGAGAAAAGATCGAAAAATTTATGCTGAGTGATAGATATGCGGAATCTTTTATTAAACGTTAAATGATATTATTTATCTGGTCATTTTCAGATCACGGTATTCTGTTACTGGTTCGACATATCTATTTAGGTGAGATGATAGTACATGGATTTAATCTTTAGGTTAGGTAGAATCATTTGTTGTAAATTTGATTATATGTAAGGAAATTTCGAATGCAAAATTTTGGTTAAAAAGGAAGTTGGTACGTTGATATTTATTTGGTTGGAAGTTAGGGTTTTTATTGCCTTCCTGTTATTTTACCCAAACGATTTGGTGGCAAGGTCAAATAGTTAAACGTGCTGCACATAAGTATACGGGAATGATGCAATAAACTACCGTTCCAATTTCACACCACGTTTGCATGGAGAGTTCACTGGCATGCTATAGACCCCACGTGACTGATAAATGTTTTCCCAATTTCCCGGTTTGGTTTTCCGTATCACTGGGGATTTAAAAGTTGTCTATTCAGATGCGTGCCTAGGTTCTGTAGAAAAATGGTTTTACGATTGCCCACTCAAAATAGGAAAAAAATATATACAGTACCTTCAATTTCGCTAGTGTACCACGTTTCCTTTAACCCTTTTTTTTTTGTTTTTTTTTTATCTTTTTTAACGATTTACGGTCTAATTTATAAAAAATAAAACATGTTAATAAAGGGTTTATTAAACGGATTTTGTATGAAAATCCGTTTCATAAAGCCTTTATTAACCGGTTTTATTTTTTATAAATAAGGCGGTTAAAATTTAGTGCCCTTAATTTGTCGTTCCTCCACAAATTTCAGATGAGGTGTTAAGGGTTTCGCTTGCAGTTCTAAAAAGAATTCTAGAAATGCTATGCAAGTTGTAGTACACCTCGTTTCGTATAATCAGTACGAATAGTAAAGTAGGAATAGAGAAAAACTTGACGAAAAGCGTTGTATTTCAAAGTAGGTAGTGATTAAGTTACCTGGGTTACCATCACATTACATTTGAAACACTGCGCAATTAACTAAATATATATTAACTTAACCCTTATTTGTCTCCATGCAAGTTCCCTGGTCCCTCTTTTATCTGCATTTACCTGAGTTTACTCTGAACAATGAATAAAACAACGTCTAATGCTTATTTTTCATGCCTATGCCACATGATTTGTTCCACCCATCCCCCTTTGTAGCCTAGACGCAAACCCCTTTTAATACTACGCATTCTCATTCATAACTATTTACATTGAGTAATTGAGTACATACGAATAAATAAATAACGAACTGATTAATTACCAGCTGTGTATCATCTCATATGTAAGAGGTTATATATATAAAAGTAAAAGACTCCAACAAAAAAAAAAAAAAAAAAATCCCATTGAAAAAAAACAGCATTCATAAATTTTTAACAGTCTTGAATGAAATATATTTAAGGACGGTGACCAACCGTTCTGTATTACATATATACTCAGAGCAGCTGTCACTGCAGAACTGACTATAATTTGCCAATGTTTTTTTTTTTTTTATAAAAAACCTTATTGTTTTATTTGTTCTCATTCTCATTACCTAAATAACAATATATATGTATATACATATATTTAAATATAAATTTTAATTATATACCTATATTGAGTTATTTAGGTTAAATACTGAATCGCACTATTTCATTTGGACATTGGTTAGGAATCCACCTAACATCTACAAGGTTTAAACATATTTTATTTTTTTCCTGCTCAAAACTCATGTCCCCTAATGACATTAAAGGCCCAAAAGAAAATATCAAGCATTATTTTAAAATTATGATTTTTAGCACATATTCTTAACTTCGTATTCCTAAGAAATGTTTTCCACTGATGTCATCATCGTGTTTACCCTATTTAATAATAAACCTATCATTTCAGGAGCAACGTTGTTAAATGTATAGCCATAAATGTTAGCACCCCAAAAAGTGGTATCCGTTTAAAGCGAATAGATCACTTTTTCCAATGAATATTTTTTTCCCATATTTTAACAAGTGGGTTTACTAATAGGATATTATTGCCAAAGCCGTTAATAAGAAAAATGTTAATTTTTCTGCAATTTAAAATATGCGTATTGTATTGAATCCATTGAATCATTTCCTATAGTATATAAGCATTATTGAACACGTAAGTCCAAGCGGGTTTCGATCGCCGCTACTTTTGTGCGCCCTAAAAAAAATATTTAAGCTGCTGTTCTGATTCTGATTTAAGAAAATATGATCACCGGAATCAGAACATATTTGATCATTGAAAGGAGTGGCCAATAACGATCATTACAAAACCAGACTATTTTCACGAATTTCGTCAGAAAATTGAATGGAGAAAGGGAGTTAACATCGTATATCCTTTCCATGATAGGTGCCAAGGGTTCTCCCCTGAAGGTCCTCTAAAATGTAGTAATTATAACCTATTTTCTCCTTAACTCTAGCCTTGAGAAACAATGGCGACAGCTTCGCATTAAAATGTCTTCCAAGACTACTTTGGGCGAAATTTCGTCGAAATACTGTTTGTCCTATTTCAAAAGTTTGGGGCCTAGTCCGAAGGTTGTATCGTTGTTGATTCCTCTCCTGGGCATGTTGGATAAATTTTCCAATGTCGTGTCTTAGTAATTGTAAACTATCATCCCTCGACATATGAGCCGTGGGTTCACTTAAAAGTCTTCATTTTGCCAATAACCCGTAAGACGATGCGTGCGTTATCATGTCGAATCCAAATAAGGCATGAAAAGGTGAGCAGTTAATGGACTGGTGATAAGAGTTTCGAAGGGCACAACTTATCTCGGAGAGCTTATCATCCCACAGACGATGATCTGATTTTAGATAGGCTCTTATTCCAGCAATTAACGATCTATTGACGCGTTCTGAGGCGTTGGCTTGGGGCGAGTAGAGCGCCGTGTAGATGTGTTTAATTCCGTACGAAGAAAAAAATGCGTTTAAATCATTTGCTCTAAACTGGCTGCCATTGTCGCTGACAATTGTTTCAGGAACGCCATATATATGAAAAATTTGTTTCTTCAGAAAGTCTCTTATTGCAATAGATGTAAATTTGCGTAGGGGACATAGCCAGTGGAATTTCGTAAGATGATCTAATACTATTAAAATACCAATATAGCCAGATTTACTGCGAGGATATGGACCAAGTATGTCAATAAACAAGCGTTGAAATGGTCGAACTGACAAGACAGAATTATTCATTGGTGGTTTCATTATAAAATTGGGAGCTTTTGTTGTTTTACAAACCTCGCAATTGCGTATGTAATTTCTAACATCACGAACCATTCCGGGCCAGAAAAAGTGTCTTTTTAATAGCTCCAAGGTCTTGGCGATCCCTCCATGAGCTTTAACCGGTGTATTGTGAGCCTTGGTGATGGTTTCGTTTCGCAGTTTGGATGGGACCCATAATTTCCAACATAGTTGTTCTTGATCTTCGTTGCCATCATAATGTTCCGTACGATAATAAATATAATTATCAACAACCTTAGCATTGGGATATTTTGCCTGATTTTCAATTACTTGTTTTTTCAATTGTACATACTCAACGTCTTCAAAGTGGGCCGATTTCAAATCAATTTCTGGCTCGATTATTTCCAAAGCAGCTATATTTTCAATGGGAATCCGAGACAGCGCATCGGGAACTACATGATCTTTGCCTTTTCGGTGGCTAATACTAAAGTTATAAGCTTGAAGTTTAAAAACCCACCTGGCCAGTCTTCCACTCAAATCTGGTTGCCGCATCAGCCATAAAAGACTGGAGTGATCTGTTATCACTTCGAACTCTTGCATCTCCAAATAACAGCGAAATCGTTTGATTGCCTCAATGGCAGCAAGACATTCTCTTTCTGTGACGCT
Source organism: Pollenia angustigena (assembly GCA_930367215.1). NCBI lineage: Eukaryota > Metazoa > Arthropoda > Insecta > Diptera > Polleniidae > Pollenia > Pollenia angustigena. The sequence goes on along the minus strand of OV884058.1, from coordinate 78,835,443 downwards.
GTAATTTCGTTGCGCCGAATTCAACTTTTTACTCATGAATGCAATTGGACGTTCTGCACCCTGATCATCCAATTGCACCAGAACTGCGCCTATTCCGAAATCACTGGCATCACAATGAAGAAAGAATTTCTTGCTAAAATTGGGATTCGTTAACACAGGAGCCGAGGTGAGAAGCTTTTTCACCGTCTCAAATGCTTTTTGAGCCTCCGCTGTCCATTTGAAAACCTTTTTTGAGGATAAGACCTCAGTTATCGGATATACCACTGATGAAAAATTCTCGATAAAACGTCGATACCATCCAGCCAATCCCAGAAAGCCTCTTACTTGCCTTAATGTTTTCGGAACAGGCCAGTCATTAATGGCGGCCACTTTTTCAGGATCAGTTGTGATACCTCCGTTACCTATCACGTATCCTAAGTAATTCACTCTCGTCACGCAAAATTGAGATTTCGAAACGTTCAGTGTCAAGTTGGCCTTCCTAAATTGAGATGCAATACGCATCAACACCTCAATGTGTGATGTGAAATCCTCCGAAACGATAACTAAATCATCGAGATACCCAAAGACACAGTGCCGTAGGTCAGGTGGAATTATCTCATCCATTAGTCTACACATGGTCTGAGGGGCATTACATAGACCGAAAGGCATAACTACGAATTGGTAGAGAGGCCTTCCCGGGACTGTGAATGCCGTCAAACATTTTGATTTTTCGTCCAGGGCAATTTGCCAGTAGGCATCTTTCAGATCCAGTTTTGTGATAAGATTGGCCTGTGGAAGTCTTGCAAAAATTCCCTCAAGGTTTGGTAACGGATAAGCATCCTTTTTGGTTACTAAATTAACCTTACGTGCATCTAAGCACAAGCGAACTTTGTTTGGTTTAACGACCAAACGCATTGGTGAACTCCAGGGGGAGGTTGATGGTTCTATCACCCCTAGCGCCAACATACGATCCAGTTCACCAAACATCAGTTTCTCGACTGCTGGAGAAACTGGATAGAACCGTGACTTGATTGGTGTAGCGTTACCAACATCGATCGAGTGCCTAATGAGACTGGTTCTTCCCAACCCTTGTCTTTCGAAGTTCGGAAAGAGATTAATAACAGCAATAAGCTGTTGGCGTTGGCTATCTGATAGGGGATATAGATTTTTATCTATTTGAATTTGTGGTACCAATTTATTCTCAGACAATATTGCGGACTTGGTCGTGGGAACGGAAATCTCGGATATGGACAAGTTGGACATCTTATTAAAAGAAAGTATGTCTACCGACCCAACAATATCGGTAAGCAATGCAAACTGCCTCCAGAAGTCAATCCCTAGAATCAATCTTTGTGATATGGACGGTACCACAAATAATTGAATTCTTTTGCACTCGTTTTTAAAGATCACATCAACATCAAGCCACCCACAAACTGCTTGTAACTTGCCATCGGCCGTTTTAACGCTTAATTTACATTTCGTATAACAGGAAAATCCAGAAAAGTCAGTCAAGGCTAAGTCTGAACCCACACAGCTTATATTGGCCCCTGTATCCAGTAACCCTAATTCTTCGAAATCTAAAAATTTAACCTTTGCGTAATACCTTAAATCCTTTGGATTAGATATAATGGCCGAAATTAACATTTTACGATAACGTTTCCTCCTACGGTAAAATTCACGTAACCGAATGGTAGACCGTTTTGGCTTCACATCCATTCTTTGCCCTAATGCAGATATATTAAAAATCTCATCCCGTTTTTGTAGATATACTTCCCAACGTTTATGATATGGGAGTTTAGGACTAATTATATTGGAAATATCACTAGCCGAATAAAAATAAAAGTTTTCAGGACGTTTCAGAATTGTAATCCCCTATTTTCAGACTTTTTATTAGGTAAATCAGAAAGTAAATTGTCATCATCTCCAGTTCTGTATTCGTCACTTTTGGGTTGGCGATTATTAACATCATCTATGTTAGGGGGTTTAGAAAACATGGCAGAATCACGAATCGCAGAAAAATCAGAGTTAAAAGAAGATTTGAAGTTTAGAGATTGTCCCGGGTAGGACCTATCTGCCGATAGTTTTTTGAATTTTTACGTGTTGCACAATTCACACAATTTGGTTTATATATATTCTTTAAACCACATCCGTAACAAAACACCGTTCTGTCTTGGAGACAGTCTTGCCAATGGTGACCACCCTCACCGCAATTCCAGCATTTTGTTGTCATTTCGACATTTTGAATCCCGTCGACAGAACAATCAAAATGTTCATAACCCTGGACGTTTTCCGTTGCAGATTCGATGTCTGCTATATAACGACGATTGCCATTCTGGTTCAGGTGTCTCACGATAGGATTTTTCCGCACTGACTCTTCATTCAAAAAATGCTCTCGCATTTGTACAAGTTTGCGTAAATGGGCAATTGAATGTATAGGTACGTATAATAAATCCTGCCGAATTTCAGGTCGTAAATTCCTAGCGAGAACTTCAATCAACTCCATGTCAGACATAGGTGTTGGAAGACGATCCATAATGGATAAAATGGATTCAAAGAATAAATCAAATGTTTCGCCCGCTTTCTGCTTTCGGTTACGCACCTCTTCCCTAATGTCAAATGAAGACTTATATTCTTTATATTGGCTTCTCAGCGCATCACAGAATTCGTCCCACTGTATTGACTGGACCTGCTTATGATACCGCCAATACCAGTCACGTGCCTTACCCGTGAGAAGAACGTGTAAGTTTTTACAAATGACACTTACGTCGCCATTGAAGTTGTCCCTCGTTAGGGATCTTATACGGTATAGGAACTCTTCGACATGCAGTCCTGTCGATGAACCGTCAAACTTGACGTTCCAATTCTGTATGACAGATGTTATTTTGTCTGCATTCATTGAGCCACTGCCAGCGTTCGAAATTGTGATTGGTGACAGTGAGTAGGGATTATTTGCGTGTGCTCGAGACTGTTGCCGTTGAGGCCCATTATAATTTGTCTGATTGTGTGAAGTATGAGCGTTGTTACTGTCATTCTGTATACCATTACTATCTACTCGCGGTGCCAAATTAAAATTTCCTAACAATCTACTCAAATTTTCCTCAATTAATTTATGAATTTCAGTATAATCAATAGTACGTGTACTTGTCTGTGCCGGCGGCAGGTTCGAAGTTCTAATAGGGGTTTTCAAAACATTTTCATTAGCTATATTATGGTTAGGTTCAGAATCTTGTATGTTATCTTCCTGAAAAATAGAAAGACTTTCCCCATTATGAGCATCGGTAAATAAATTTTTCTGGGAACGAGTGTTGTAGTGCTTAGCCATAGCCCCTCTTGGCTTGCCTTTAGACGTAAGTCTAACCGAAGCTAATTTTGAAGTAATTACTAATTTTCGCAATTCGGATAGTTGAAAAGACCTATTGCATTGTGGACATTCAGAACTGGATATCAAATGTGATTCAATGCAATTGCGATGAAAAGCATGTGAACAAATTTGGATTATAAGACACTCCATACCGTCACCCATAGTTTCATGACAAAGATGGCAAACTGACGGTTCAATTTGTAGGGGAGCTAGCGGCATTGGAGGTGGTATATTCTCCTCAGGTGATATTCCCCCCGTAGCCATGTTCCTTTTTTTTTTTTTTTTCTTCTCAGAAAAATGTTCCCCGGAAAGAAAAATTTCACAATCTTCAAAGTTTAGGAAAAACCCGACACTATTCTTTAAGCAGATTCGCCAAAGGAAATATAAATGGAATGGTCTTATAATGAAGTAAATACCCGTTACAAATAGATTTATATTCTAAGTTATCGTATTTTCCCTCTACACCCTTTGTGACGAAATTAATTTTCAGAAGTTTAATATCTTCCTGCAAAATCCCAATATATGTTCGTAATTTCAAAAGAAGGTCCATAAACATGTGTTGTATTTAGTCTCCAATTTCACAGGATCTACAAATCCCCTTTACCCCATGTGATGATTTCATACTTATATTGCAAATATATAAATTTCGAGTAACGGTTATTTTTATCACAAGTATGGATAATCACCAAAAGCGTCTAATATGCATGAAAACCAGTTGATCCACACGAAATACTCCTAAAGTAAAAAACATACGTTGCCACTCTTAAAGTAGGTAATTGTCCGCAAAGACAAATCCGAAATTTTCCCTCGAATTTATACCATAAAGTTAAAAAAAAAAAAGAAGTCAAAATTAAAGGACAGATCAACTAAATATACTATTTATTCTCGTTCTAAATTCAGTATGTAAATTACTATATTTCATTCAATATTCGCGTTTTCCCATGCCTAATTGCATAAGAATCAGAAAACAAATTTTTCCACCCTTGACTTTAGATTTCAATTATGATGAAATTTAACTTTAAAATTTCCCCTTTTCTTGTTGGTTCTCTCAAATAGCAGAGTAAAAAAAACCAAAAAAAAATTTTGGTCGCCAATAATAAATTTCAAAAGTTAACCAAATTAGTTATTGTAATTTCACGCAGATAATTAATTGATGTTTTTCTCATCAATCTCAATAATGATAAACTATATATCAAAACATCTTAAAATCGAAATGCAAAAATAAAAGTATAACGAACGGGTGCTTTCTATCAGTACATAAAATGTAAGTGTAAAGTGTAAAAAAAATTTAGGGTTTAGGTTTCTGACATTTGGGTTAAAAAAAAACCGGGTTATAGTCTATTGTACAATAAAGAGAATAATATTCGAATTCCTCATAGCGCTAGCTGGTTGTATTTTTTCTTTTTCACCACATTTTTAACAGCCAAAGCACAGTGGTCATTTAATCGTAGTCACAAAATAAATGAGTTCCTAAAGTACCCTAGTTGTTAAATCCGCGTCAAAAGAATTCGCCGATACGCTCTCTTTGTACAACATTGCAATAACTAGCATTTACCGTAAACACAAACAGATTCTTTATTGAAAGGATTTCAAAATGTTTAAGCGGTCAACTTATTCGAATTTTATCTACTCAAATAGTTGAGAAAATCCTGCAAAATTTTTGAAAGTATTCTCCAAAAAAAATGTTTATGTTATGTGCAAACTGAAAGCGAAGCAAAAAAAAAAAAAATTTTTTTTGAAATTTACTTGATTTTAATAAAACTGAAAATTTTGCAGAGCCGAAAAAAAACTAATTTTTCCATCGAGCCCCACGTTGGGCGCCATTTATGTAACGAAAACTCCTGTTGTGACAACATTATTATTAAAGGAGATACTATAAAGCCTAGGCTTCCAAAAAGGGTGTAAATAGGTACGGAAACATGAGCCTTAACGACAAAAAGTTACGAGTTGACGTAACTGAAAATCAAATAATTTTCGGTCAACCTTACACTACACTACACAGCCTAAGCCTTATTGTCTTCCTACGGGACATTATAGGGATAGGACGACGGGAGCCATTGATTTGCTAGCTGCAGTGGTTGGGGGGGTTCGCTCCTTTCCTATAACTCCGAGTTTTACATAATTATTAAAGACTCCCGTTTATTCTTCGATCATTTAAGGTGACAGGGCCAAAATGACTAGATATCTATAAAATTCCTGTGCCCCAATCTAGTCATGAAAAAAAACTTATCAAAAAGATGTCAGAAATCTTATCCTAATAATACGCATCTCTCCGATCTTATTGAGAGATAATAGCCTCGTAACCCACGCCTACCTATGTTCCAATGGCCAACATTTATATGAAACCCCACACACAAACGGAAGATATACTTTACACTACATTCCTTCTGTGACCGAGAGAAAACACCCTTTAAATTTCACTTCAGCAAAACATGATGCTTAACCAACTGGTTTAATTAGATCAACAATTGAAAAACAATTTTAACTTCGGGTAATATTAAAGTATCATAAGTTATGAAATTTATTGTTAATTCATTGATTAAAATATTAACTTATTAATAATTACACAACTATTTTATTCAAATCACTTCTTAACGCGAAAATATTACGAATCGACTGCCAGAATTGCCAAAACAGAAAAAAACACAAGTTTCTATATATATATATATATATATATATATATATATATATATATATATATATATATATATTTATATATATATATATGCCACGAGAAGCAAAAACCAACAATATGAAAACGAGTTCTGTTATGTATGATTACGCTTAGCACGTTCTGTTATTACAAAAAAAAACATAACGAGTACCGTGTAAAAGAATTGTTAACAGTAGACAATGATACTATCAGACGAAAATCAATGTTAATAGGGATTTATTAACATTAACATAATGCTCGGTTGGATGTTGCTTCTTCTTGTTATGGTAAATAGAAATGCAAGAATTTATTATGGAACTTAAAGTATGGACAAGTTGACATCAAACTTACCGCAACATGAGTATCTGATGAAGGCCTCCAACAGGAACTGATGATGGGTGTTTATTTTTGTTTTTGTGTCGATGTATAGATTGTTCGATAGATTCTTGCATTAGGAGTTTTGCCAAATGGTTAGTAAGATTGTTGTTTAATTCATTAAATTTAGGTTGAAAAGCGCTTATATTACAGGGATAACTACATTTTATGAGGTTTTATAAATTCATAATTGTCTTGTGATATTAGATTTTAAAGGTAAATTTAGAAAAATTATGTTAGAAAAAAAAATGCGTTTAGTTCAGTTATATTCGAATTGTTATTTTATGATTAATTATAGTTTGATAGGTAGAACCGAGAAAAGATCGAAAAATTTATGCTGAGTGATAGATATGCGGAATCTTTTATTAAACGTTAAATGATATTATTTATCTGGTCATTTTCAGATCACGGTATTCTGTTACTGGTTCGACATATCTATTTAGGTGAGATGATAGTACATGGATTTAATCTTTAGGTTAGGTAGAATCATTTGTTGTAAATTTGATTATATGTAAGGAAATTTCGAATGCAAAATTTTGGTTAAAAAGGAAGTTGGTACGTTGATATTTATTTGGTTGGAAGTTAGGGTTTTTATTGCCTTCCTGTTATTTTACCCAAACGATTTGGTGGCAAGGTCAAATAGTTAAACGTGCTGCACATAAGTATACGGGAATGATGCAATAAATTACCGTTCCAATTTCACACCACGTTTGCATGGAGAGTTCACTGGCATGCTATAGACCCCACGTGACTGATAAATGTTTTCCCAATTTCCCGGTTTGGTTTTCCGTATCACTGGGGATTTAAAAGTTGTCTATTCAGATGCGTGCCTAGGTTCTGTAGAAAAATGGTTTTACGATTGCCCACTCAAAATAGGAAAAAAATATATACAGTACCTTCAATTTCGCTAGTGTACCACGTTTCCTTTAACCCTTTTTTTTTTGTTTTTTTTTTTTATCTTTTTTAACGATTTAAAATTTAGTGCCCTTAATTTGTCGTTCCTCCACAAATTTCAGATGAGGTGTTAAGGGTTTCGCTTGCAGTTCTAAAAAGAATTCTAGAAATGCTATGCAAGTTGTAGTACACCTCGTTTCGTATAATCAGTACGAATAGTAAAGTAGGAATAGAGAAAAACTTGACGAAAAGCGTTGTATTTCAAAGTAGGTAGTGATTAAGTTACCTGGGTTACCATCACATTACATTTGAAACACTGCGCAATTAACTAAATATATATTAACTTAACCCTTATTTGTCTCCATGCAAGTTCCCTGGTCCCTCTTTTATCTGCATTTACCTGAGTTTACTCTGAACAATGAATAAAACAACGTCTAATGCTTATTTTTCATGCCTATGCCACATGATTTGTTCCACCCATCCCCCTTTGTAGCCTAGACGCAAACCCCTTTTAATACTACGCATTCTCATTCATAACTATTTACATTGAGTAATTGAGTACATACGAATAAATAAATAACGAACTGATTAATTACCAGCTGTGTATCATCTCATATGTAAGAGGTTATATATATAAAAGTAAAAGACACCAACAAAAAAAAAAAAAAAAAAATCCCATTGAAAAAAAACAGCATTCATAAATTTTTAACAGTCTTGAATGAAATATATTTAAGGACGGTGACCAACCGTTCTGTATTACATATATACTCAGAGCAGCTGTCACTGCAGAACTGACTATAATTTGCCAATGTTTTTTTTTTTTTTATAAAAAACCTTATTGTTTTATTTGTTCTCATTCTCATTACCTAAATAACAATATATATGTATATACATATATTTAAATATAAATTTTAATTATATACCTATATTGAGTTATTTAGGTTAAATACTGAATCGCACTATTTCATTTGGACATTGGTTAGGAATCCACCTAACATCTACAAGGTTTAAACATATTTTATTTTTTTCCTGCTCAAAACTTATGTCCCCTAATGACATTAAAGGCCCAAAAGAAAATATCAATCATTATTTTAAAATTATGATTTTTAGCACATATTCTTAACTTCGTATTCCTAAGAAATGTTTTCCACTGATGTCATCATCGTGTTTACCCTATTTAATAATAAACCTATCATTTCAGGAGCAACGTTGTTAAATGTATAGCCATAAATGTTAGCACCCCAAAAAGTGGTATCCGTTTAAAGCGAATAGATCACTTTTTCCAATGAATATTTTTTCCCATATTTTAACAAGTGGGTTTACTAATAGGATATTATTGCCAAAGCCGTTAATAAGAAAAATGTTAATTTTTCTGCAATTTAAAATATGCGTATTGTATTGAATCCATTGAATCATTTCCTATAGTATATAAGCATTATTGAACACGTAAGTCCAAGCGGGTTTCGATCGCCGCTACTTTTGTGCGCCCTAAAAAAATATTTAAGCTGCTGTTCTGATTCTGATTTAAGAAAATATGATCACCGGAATCAGAACATATTTGATCATTGAAAGGAGTGGCCAATAACGATCATTACAAATTAAAACCAAATTCGACAAGAAACCAAAATTATTTAGGTCTGACCGTGGTAAAGAATACGTCAATAAAGAAATAATTGAATTTTTGGAAATGGAAGGCATACAAATGCAGTACACAGCCGGCTATAGTCCGGAACAGAATGGTGTCGCGGAGCGAAAAAAACAGGTCGCTTATTGAAATGGTAAGGTGTATGCTTGTCGAAGCAAAGCTACCTAGTAATTTGTGGGGCGAGGCGGTATCTACAGCGAACTACGCCTTATGAACGAATGTTCACAAAATTCCAAATTTAAGTCATTTAAGAATTTTCGGTGAAACCGGTTTTGTTTACGTTCCTAAGGTAAAACGAAAAAAATTGGATAAAAAGTCAATTAAAATGGTTTTTGTTGGTTATGATCAACAGTCAAAGGCTTATAGAATGGTTGATGAAATATTGAAGGGCTTAAAGGTAGTGAATGTTTTAAAAATATTGAAATTTTCTTTAAGGGAACTAGTGAGATGGAAGAAACTAAAGTTGATGTTAAACCTGTTGATGAAGAAAATAAAATTGATGACAAGCCAGTTGATACATTTGAATTTGAAGATGAAAATACGAATAACATACAAAGTCTAAGAAAATCTGAACGTAAAACAAAAGGAAATATTCCAGCAAGATATTTGAACGCAATTAATGATTATACCAACGACATATGAGGAGGCAATACAAAGCAACGAAAGAATTAGTTGGCTAAGGGCTATGGAGCAAGAATATGAAGCAATGAGAAATAACAAATCTTGGATATTAGTAAAAAGACCGGAAGGCAAAATCATTGTAAGCTGTAAATGGATTTATAAAAAGAAACTAATAGATGGTGTTGAGAACTATAAGGCCAGACTAGTAGCTCGTGGTTTTACACAAAAATATGGTGTGGATTACAAGGAGGTATTTGCGCCTGTGGTTTCACATACGACCCTAAGAACACTTTTTGCTATTGGTGGAAAGCGAAATTTAAAGATTCATCACATTGATTGCAAGACTGCGTTCCTTAACAGTAGCTTAAGCGAGGAAATATTTATGGAACAGCCTATTGGTTTCAAAGAAAGCGGTAATGAAGATATGGTATGTCTCCTTAAAAAGTCTATATTTGGATTGAAGCAATCCGCCAGATGATGGAACAACACTATCCATGAGATTTTACTAGAATCTGCATTCTGTCAAAGTAAGCTTGATCCTTGTTTGTATCTACGTTTAGAAGGGGATATATCAACGTTTGTTCTGATTTATGTGGATGATATTCTTATTGCATCAAAGGACGAATCTTTTATAAAAAGAGTCAAAAATATTTTTGAAAGCGTTTTTAAAATTCATGATTTGGGACCCATAAAGTTTTATCTCGGTCTGCAAGTAGAACATTCGAACCAAGGTCATTATTCGGTTTCGCAGTCACAGTATATTGAGAAGGTTTTAAAGGAAGCAGGACTTCAAAACTCAAAACCATCCTCAGTACCATTGGAGGTTTCTTATGGAAAATCAGTCGGAGAGCAAACCCCTCTAAACAATAATAAAAATTATCAAAAACTCATCGGTAGCTTACTTTATATTTTACTAAATTCGAGGCCAGATATTACAGCAGCAGTCAATATATTAAGTCAAAAAACTAGTAATCCAAGTGAGGAGGATTGGATCGAACTCAAAAGGGTGGCTAGATACTTGAAAGGTACAATCAATATGAAGCTGCATATTACACCTAACGACGATGAGTTATTGTCCGGGTTTTCAGATGCTAACTGGGGCGAAAATCGTTTAGGCAGGAAGTCTAATAGTGGATACCTTTTCAAAGTTTTTGTGCTGTTGTTTCGTGGGCCTGCCGAAAGCAAACCTGTGTGTCGTAATCGTCTACAAAGGCCGAATTCGTTGCACTTGCTGAGGCAGCAAAGGAAGCGCTATGGCTGAAAGAGCTGCTTTCCGAATTCAAGGAAAGTGTGTCTGGTCCTGTCGTCATAAAAGAAGACAATCAAAGCTGTATAAAAATCGTTGAGGGATTTAAACAAGTATCACTTCGTTAAGGATTACATCAAGAGGGGCGTAATACAATGTGAATATTGTCCAACCGATGACATGCAGGCAGACTTGCTTACAAAGCCTGTTCCTCCACACAAAATAATTTAAGAATGAGAAGGGGTGTTGAAGTACTTAATTGGTGCATTCTAAATAAAAAGGTCTGGCTACTTTAGCACTTTGACAGTTTCTTTTTATCATAATATTCCTCTTTTTATCTTTTTCCTTTTTTCACATCCGTTTTATAAATTGTATAAAAACCAGAAGTTTTTTCAATAAATTGAATTAAATCTTGAGTTTATTTAAAGCGTCATTGCGTTTTTCTATAATAATCAAAAGCCATAGTGCAGATTTTATCGGAGAAAAATTAAAAAACATGGCAGTGAAAAAATGATATGAAATATAACCAAAAACAATATAATTAACGATTGAAAAATGAGACAAAAACGATTCAATAATGATTATAAAAACTAACATTAAAAGGATAAAAATTTGTATCACATACACAGTACAACACATGATTTCGGGACTCAATTCTGATAATTGCTTATGAAAGTAGACCCAAAAAGAAGAACTTCTGCATCATTAGTTTGTTCATGGTAGCTCAATAAATAATTTAAAAATTAATTTGAAGTTAGTAAGTATCGTATAGGGGAATTTGTCACGTTTTAGGCTCTTTTGTTTGTCATAACTCGAGAACCACTAGTCCGAATAAGCTGAAACAAATTTAAAAAAAAAATTAAGAATTACAATTCCTTTAATTTGTTCATACAACGTTTCGCTACATAAGCAACAGTTCCGCAGTTATAAATAAATGTATGAAGAAAAAAATATTTTTTGCCCAAAAAATTTAAATTTTTTATTTTTAATTCATAAAAAACCCAAAACGGTAAAAAAAAGTGTTAAGTCTGATTGCTTTCACGTAAAGTCGCATAACCTATAAACAAAATGACACATAAATCATAAAAATCGATTAACGCGTTTCGCTTTTATTCACAATTAAGTAAAGGAAAGTGCCTTTTTTTAATTTGGGGTTTTCCGTTAGTTACCTGCATGATTTTTTTACAGAAATTGCACCCACATTTGTGAGTGCTCATGTTTTGGAACGTTTCGAAAACATATTTCATAAGTACCTGCGAGAAGTACAAAAGAATCTTCTCCGGTTTTTAAAAGTGAATAACAACAAAACATATACATAATATATTTTCCAAATATGGAAAATAACAAGTGCCCACAATTGGATAATTTTTGTTACGTTTGTGGCCATATCGTCCCAAAAAGATGTCAACTGGATCGAAAAAAATTGATTACTGAGGGATTCAAAACAGCGTTTTGTCATTATTTTGATGAAGCAGATTTAAGTGGTGCAAATTTTACGCCAAACACAGTGTGCAAAAATTGTTATAATACCCTTATAATGTGGATACATGGAAAAGGTGGACAGTTTTTTTTGTGAAGCCAGTAATTTGGGTGGAAGACGTAACTGAACATGATGAATCCAGGTGCTACGCATGCATTAAGTCTCGTGCTGGAGTAAACAGAAAAAAATTGAAAACAAAAGTATACATTGCTGCTTTTACTGCCACACTTCCAGTTGAACGCGCTGCTGGTACCGATACACCTAAGCCTCCGAGTATGGATACTGTGTCCCTGCAAGCCGAAACCGTTTTCACCAATCCGACCAATTTGAATGTTGCTGATTGGACACCCGATATTGACAATAATGGACCACAACTGCTAACACACATCGAAATGGATTACATGGTGGCTAAGATGGGACTATCACAACAAAACTCCGAAATGTTGACATCATTTTTTGAAAAGCAGAACTGACACAGCAAAATGTCAGCGCTACATCATACCGACAACGCCAAGCTGATTTTCAGAAATGTTTTTCCGTTTACGAAGCAAATACGTTCACCTGGGAGTAGGTATATGATATCCCAGGTTTAGTGAAAAAATTGGGAATGGATTATATCGCTGGCGACTGGCTTTTATTCATCGATGGTTCAGTTTCAAGTTTGAAGGCTGTGCTATTGCACAAAACGAACAAAAAACCGTCCATTCCATTGGGATTCAGCACAACTATGAAGGAAACGTATGAAACATTGGGCGAAATTTTGGAGAAAATCATCTACAATGTACACAAATGGAAGATTTGCTGCGATCTAAATGTTGTCAACATAATACAATGAATTGTATTCCAAAATACTTCTGCTTCCTTTGTAATTGGGATTCACGATACACAGGAAATCAATATCAAAGTAAAGATTGGAAAGAAAGAACTCCCGAGCTCGAGAAACAACTAAAATTACGGAATAAACCATTGATAAAGGATCTAGATGATATTTTGTTGCCATCGCTCCACATGGAATTAGGAATAGCTGGGAAATTCATCGAAGTGGTAGTCAAAGATATTGATGACGCCTATGACTGTTTGAAATCCTTCTTTCCAAAACTCAGTGAAGCTAAAATTTGAAATGGTACGTATGGTAGTCAGTATTTTAATATTGTCATATCTAAATTTGTTCACTTCGATATATTCGCATTACCAATAATTTTTTTGTAAATGTATTTTTTTTTATTTCAAACAGGTATTCTCAATGGACCGGATATACGAAAACTAATGAAAAGCGAATCTTTCAAAAATATGCTTTCGAACCATTGTAACCACCTATGTGCATGGGACGCATTGAAACAAGTCATCGAAGGCGTTTTAGGAAAGAATCGTATTATTTTGAAAAAATCAATGCATCCATGACGTTAAAATTACATTTCTTGCATTTCCACCTTGAAACCTTTTTGGCACAATTACCTCAGGAATCGGACGAACAAGGAGAGAGGTTTCACCAGGTGACCATGTCAATGGAAAAGCGATTCAAAGGCAAAAAATTGGATGCATTGCTTGCGAAGGTTTGTTGGTGGAGTTCTGAAATTATGCAGTTTGAAATTTGTGGACACACTGAACAAAACATGCCCTTAAATATTACGTCCATCTCGGAGAATGATGGAGACTCATAACATGAATATGAACAACCTACGAAGAAAATAAGGTCATCAGAACCACAGGCGTCAACTTCAACGAGGATGGATAGTGACAATAATTGAAAATGTTCTAAATTTTGTTTCCATGCATAGATAACATATAAAAATTGCATATTTTCTGTGTAAGAATAGCTGTTATATAAATCGGAATGTTTATTTTCATGCAAAATAAAGATTCAATAAAAAAATCATCAATGTTTTTTCCAAAGAATTTTGTGGATATCTCGAGCAAATTTTTGAAATTCATACTGTTGACGGCAACCTAGGCCATGGTGTATTTAGAAAAAATGTTCACAATGTTATTTTCATTTATTAAAATCGTAACGGATTTCTTAAAGTAAAAAAAAAATACTTAAAATATTCTTTTTTGTAACTTTGCTTGCTTTGTATTTATCTTTTTACTTACATACATATTAAATACCGTACGTACATAATAATTCTTATAGCTGTATTGCGCTCACTAATAATAATTCTCTTATACAGATAATGTGCTCACTAAGTTATATCTCAGCAAGTAGTACTATTACTTTAATCATTGTGATATCGAAGACAATACAGCTGTATACATATGTACATATTTATGTATGCATGTGCATACTCATTGAACTTGCTATATATATTTATGTACATATGCATGTAATATTTATACTGGTTATAAATATTTATGTACGTATTGTATTTTATTGTCAAATTTCATATTAAACTTAGATTTATCATTGATTATTTGCACTTAAAAACGTTTTACTCAGTCGTCGCTTGGCTGCTGTTAAATAAAGAAGTTCATATACAAATTAAATATTATTGGTTTTATTTTGCACTTTCTTGCAAAAATTATTGCAAGATCAAACATTGGTGACCCCGACGTGATTCGTTTTTATTATCAATTCGGATAATTTTTTGTCAATTTGATTATTTCGCTTTGTTTTTTTGAGAAAGTCAACCAGACAAGCAATGAATCCTACTGGAAGCGAAGAACCAAATCCTGGTGGGCATGTGGAGTTGTTGCCTTTTAAAAATAAAGTTGCAGCGATGGTAAAGCAGCTAGAAAATTTAAATGAAACTTTAACTGCATCGCAGCTTAAAGAATATGATGAGGTGGAGCTGTCTGTTCGATTAGATTACATCGAGGAGGTTAATAAGAGCTATGATAAGGCACAAGGCTTTCTTGAGGAAAATAAAGGTTGTGAGGTGGATGGCTCTGATCGCATGAGGTTTGCTTCACTATACCTTGACGCAAAGGCGAAATTAACTCGGCAAAGAAATGCCACTCGTCGTCTTGACTCAAATCAACGATCGTCGACATTGCGCCAATTTTCATTGGGAGAAACGCCATTTTCTCAAGAATCGTTTCGTAAAACAAAAGTACCAGAAATACAATTGCCAAAATTTCATGGATCCTACTCAGAATGGCCAAACTTTTATTCACTATTTTCAACCGTAATCAATGACAACAGTGAGTTAAGTAATCTTGAAAAGTTTCATTATTTACGTGCAAGCTTAGATGATGCCGCTCTAGACACAATTGCCTCGTTGGAATTAAACGAACAAAATTATGAAGAAGCTTTGTTATTGTTAAAAAATCGTTTTGACAATAAGCTTTTAAACTTTCAAGCTCACATCAAAGAATTGTTTGCTTTAAATTGTGTTGAAAATGGTTCCGCTAATAGCTTACGACGTTTAAGTGACAAGTTTAATGCACATCTACGTGCCATGCAGACGATTGGTAACCAACAGCAAATTGCCGACGGGCTTTTAATTGATTTAGTAACATCAAAGTTAGATACAAAATCCCAAATTAAGTGGGAGGAAAACTTGCCAATAAATGAATTACCAAGCTGGGCCTCAATGGCAGCATTTTTAGAACGCAGATGTCGTATGGCTGAAAATTTCGAAAACTCAGCAGTAAGCAAGCCTATGAACGTGCCAAAAAAGCCCCATCAGCAAAATCGTCATGTTCATGTGTCAACATCTTCTACGTCGTCCGCAATGTGTTCCTTTTGTGATTCAAAAGATCACTTTATCAGCAGCTGTTCGCGCTTTGGCAATTTGTCTCCAACCTTACGGTTTAAAGAAGCAAAAAAGATTAAATTGTGCCTAAATTGTTTGAAAAAAGGTCATATGCTTAAAAAGTGTACTTCAGGATGCTGTCGTAAGTGCTTAGCAAAACACCATACAATGTTGCACATTGACAATGTGCCGGTTGATCAACCTGCAACACCCGCAGCAGATAATTTAGGTCCAAGTACGTCGCAAGCTGTGCTTCTTTCGGCAAGTATTCGTGACGTTGCAACATCTTCAAAACCAACTATGGGCGTTTTGCTAGCTACAGCAATCATTATGGTCAAAAATCAATTTGGAGTTTTTGTACCTTGTCGCGTTATATTAGATTCTGCATCACAGCTCAACTTGATTACAAGTCGCTTCGTAAATCAACTTCGTTTAAAATGCAACCGGACTCACTTAAGTGTTTCTGGAATTGGCGACGGATGCTATGTTATTGATAAGTCGGTAGACATAGTTATCAAATCTAAGTACACTGATTACTCAACATCAATGACTGCCATGGTCGTTCCTAGTATAACAGACTACCTGCCTAATATTAGCACAAATACCCCGGAATGGAATATTTCAAGAAATTTACAACTCGCAGATCCCTCGTTTTACAAATGTGGCCATATCGATGGTTTAATTGGAGCCGAGTTATTTTTCGATTTAATGTCAGTTGGACAAGTCAAGTTAGCAGATAACCTACCCTTATTACAAAAAACATTATTAGGTTGGGTTGTTACTGGTGGAGGTTTTCGTCCCCGCCAGTACTGGTCGTTGGCTGTCAGTTCCAGGAATCTGAATAACGAAGATCAGTTGTGTACGATCATTAAAAGCTTTTGGGAAGTTGAAAATAATTTTGAAAGCTTGAATTCAACTTCAAGTGAAGACGTTTTTTGTGAAAACCACTTTGTTAAAAATACTGTGCGCCTTAATTCTGGGTAATTTTCGGTTCGGTTGCCACAGATAGAAGCAAATGGTGCGCATTCACTTGGCGATTCGTATAATCTGGCATTGCAGCGCTTTAAAGGCTTAGAAAGGAAACTTAAAAGGCTGCCAGAGATTAAAGCTCAGTATGAAGCATTCATGAGCGAGTACATTTCTTTAAACCACATGTCGCTTGTTCCCCCTAATTTAGAACAGAAGAAGTACTATCTTCCACATCATTGTGTACATAAGCTGGACAGCACATCAACAAAGTTAAGGGTTGTGTTTGATGGCTCTGCGAAAACAACAAGCGGCTTATCGCTCAACGACGTTTTGTACGCTGGTCCAACTATACAGTCAAAGCTTTTTAACACCCTGTTGCGGTATCGTTTTTTCAAGGTCGTCCTGAGTGGGGACATTTGTAAAATGTATAGATGCGTTCGAGTCTCGTATCCAGACGATTACCTGCAATGCATATTGTGGAGGGCAAATGAAGGTGATGAAATTAAAACATATAAGTTAAACACTGTAACTTACGGTACAAAGCCGGCAGCATTTTTGGCAATACGTGCAATGCACCAACTTGCAATTGAAGAGGAGCATAATTTTCCAGTGGCTGCACAAATTATAAGGCGCGACTTTTACGTTGATGATATGTTATCTGGTGGTGAATCCGTTGAAGAGGTTGTGGCGATAAGACAGCAAGTAGCAGCGTTACTTCAAAAAGGCAATTTTATAATAAGAAAGTGATGTTCCAATGTTCCTGCAGTCTTAAATGAAATACCTATAGAGCAATGTGAGAAATATTTAAAATTTAACGACGGAACTGATGTTACAAAAACACTCGGTCTTGTGTGGGATCCTAAAAGTGATATCTTTATCTTTTCGTTCACTCCTGTTGAGAATTATAAGGTGATAACTAAACGCTCTGTTTTATCGTCTATTGCTCGTCTGTATGACCCTCTGGGTTTAATTGGTCCAGTCATCACAAAGGCTAAAATTTTTATGCAACACTTGTGGAAGCTTCAGCTGCAGTGGGATGAAAGCTTGCCACAGTCATTGCATTCGTATTGGCTTAAATATATTTCAAAATTTGACTCTATTTATCGATTTACATTCCCACGCTATGTTACAATGCCAAATTCTAAAATGCAAATTCATGGTTTTTGCGACGCCAGCCTAGCTGCCTATGGTGCGTGTGTATATATACGCTCTGAGGTTGATGATACCATCAAGATATCTTTGATATGCTCTAAATCAAGAGTGTCTCCACTTAAAGCCCTAACGGTACCAAAGCTTGAGCTCGCTGCAGCATGTCTTCTAGCTGAACTTGTGGATGTTGTTACAAAAACCCTGTCATACAGTTTTGATGTACATTGTTGGTCTGATTCCATGGTCGTATTGTCATGGTTGCGAGAGCAGCCATCAAATTTTAACGTATTTGTGTCAAACAGAGTTTCCCGCATTCAAGCGCTTACAAGTCAAATGCGATGGCATTATGTACCTTCAAATGTAAATCCCGCTGATATTTTATCAAGAGGTACATCACCTGAGGAACTTCTTCAGTCTACCTTATGGAGTCATGGACCTAGTTTTTTATACCACGAATCTATAAAGTGGCCTCATAGTGTGGAATTTTTGGCAAATTTACCTGAACGTCGACGAAATGTATTGATTATGGTTTCGCTAACAGACATTTCGATAAATTGTAAGTACCATAATTCATTTACAAAAATGCAACGAATATTCGCGTATGTATCCAAATTTATATACCCTACTTCAAGTAGCCAAAATTAATTAACACCAGAAGACATAAAAAATGGAACGCATATTTTAATCAAAAACATTCAGCTAATTATTTTTGGCATTGAGTACAAAGCATTAAAGGAAAACAAAAATGTACCAACATGCAGCAAGCTTTATTCGCTAATGCCTTTTATTGATTCTTTTGGTTTAATTCGGGTGGGTGGCCGCCTTCAGAATTCAACTCTAGATTTTGATGCCCAACATCCTATTATTTTGCCCAAGCGACATCCATTCACAACGGCATTAATAAAACATTTTCACGAAAAGCTCTTACATGCTGGACCTCAGTGTTTGTTGGCTGCAATTCGTCAGCAGTATTGGCCCGTTGGGGGACGGAAACTTATAAGCTCTATAATTTTAAAATGTATACGTTGATTTAAAATGAAACCGAAATTGGCTCAGCACGTTATGGGGTGCTTACCCTCCGATCGAGTGAAACCTAGCAAGGCTTTCCACACAACTGGGGTGGATTTTTGCGGCCCATTTTATTGCAAGTCCGAAGTGAGGACTCGTCCACCTATCAAATGTTTTGTATCCATTTTTGTATGCTTTTCAACAAAAGCTTCGCATTTAGAAGTCGTCCAAGATTTGTCGACGTTATCGTTTTTGTCCGCCCTGCGTCGTTTTATAGCCATAAGGGGCAAGCCCAAGACAATTTGGTCGGACAACGCTACAAATTTTGTGGGTGCTAAGAATGAGTTGGCTGATTTAAAGCAGCTGTTTTTAAGCCAGTCGCATCAAAATTCAATACAGCGGCAGTGTCTTGAGGACGGAATTGAGTGGAAATTTATCCCACCAAGATCACCTCACTTTGGTGGATTATGGGAGGCAGCTGTTAAATCTGCAAAATTACATTTTTATCGCACAGTCGGCCTCAGCAAGTTAACTTTTGATGAATTGCGCACGCTTGTATGCGAAATATCAGCGATTTTAAACTCTCGCCCGTTATGTCAAATTTCAGAAGACCCGAATGACTTAGAGGTTATTACCCCGGGACACTTTTTAATAGGAGGTCCTCTTATTTCTATACTCGAACCTAATATCATGGATATGGACACAAGTCGTTTGAGCAGGTGGCAGAGAATCTGTCAAATGCAACAAGTTTTTTGGCATAAGTGGAGTAACTCGTATTAGTCTTTGCTGCAAGAGCGCTCTAAGTGCCGTCAAAGGGTTAACAACATAGCCTGTGGTGCAATGGCGTTGTTGAAGGATGAAAATCTTCCGCCTCTTAAGTGGCAAATGGGTCGTGTCACTGATATCATAACTGGTGATGATGGTGTTGCTCGAGTTGCAGTTGTTCGCACAAATAAAGGTTTGATCAAGCGTGCAGTTTCTAAAGTGGCAGTTTTACCAGTGGAACATGTTGAACATGTTGAAAACCGTAGCTTTCCAACGGGGGGAGGATGTTGACGGCAACCTAGGCCGTGGTGTATTTAGAAAAAATGTTCACAATGTTATTTTCATTTATTAAAATCGTAACGGATTTCTTAAAGTAAAAAAAAAATACTTAAAATATTCTTTTTTGTAACTTTGCTTGCTTTGTATTTATCTTTTTACTTACATACATATTAAATACCGTACGTACATAATAATTCTTATAGCTGTATTGCGCTCACTAATAATAATTCTCTTATACAGATAATGTGCTCACTAAGTTAAATCTCAGCAAGTAGTACTATTACTTTAATCATTGTGATATCGGAGACAATACAGCTGTATACATATGTATATATTTATGTATGCATGTGCATACTCATTGAACTTGCTATATATATTTATGTACATATGCATGTAATATTTATACTGGTTATAAATATTTATGTACGTATTGTATTTTATTGTCAAATTTCATATTAAACTAAGATTCATCATTGATTATTTGCACTTAAAAACGTTTTAGTCAGTCGTCGCTTGGCAAATTAAATATTATGGGTTTTATTTTGCACTTTCTTGCAAAAATTATTGCAAGATCAAACACATACCTTTACTTAATTGTGGATAAAAGCGAAACGCGTTCATCGATTTTTATGATTTATGTATGTGTCATTTTGTTTATAGGTTATGCGACTTTACGTGGAAGTAATGGGACTTTACACTTTTTGTACCGTTGTGGATTTTTTATGAATTAAAAATTAAAAATTTAAATTTTTTGGGCAACATTTATTTATAACTGCGAAACTGTTGCTCATGTAGCGAAACGTTGTATGAACAAATTAAAGGAATTGTAATTCTTATTTTTTTAAATTTGTTTCAGCTTATTCGGACTAGTGATTCTCGAGTTATGACAAACAAAAGAGGGTCTACTTTCATAAGCAATTATCAGAATTGAGTCTCGAATCAATCACCTGAAAAATATTGTATGTACTGTGTAATAAACTTTTTATTTGTTTATTGTGTATAATTTTGTATCAATATCACATTTAAAATTTTTTTTCAATATCTTTTAATGCTTGAAGCTGTTTGTTTAATAAAAAAATAGCATGAGGATTAATATACTGATTTTTTAAACTTTTTAAAAATGGAAAGATTAAGACTTTAATAAAAATTTAAAAATGTACAAAATACCTTTTTCAGTATTTTCATGTTTCTTTTTAATTAATTTGTAATACAATTGAAAATGCATAATAAAATAAATATGAGCACCAATGAAAATACGTATTAGAATCATCGCATTCATTCAAATGAATATTTCAGTTCAATGAAAATTCTAATTCATCCCTGAACTTTTAATGACGAGCTGTTAACTACAGTATTCCACGGATAATTACCTCGACAAAAATGCCAATATTTTTGGGTAATTATGCGGGATAAGTATTTAAACGAATACGCTTAACTACCTCGTTGAGGTAAGTATAAGAATACGTTTAACTACCTCATTGAGGTAATAAAGCGAATTCGTTTAAATACCTCAGTGAGGTAGTTAGACGTATTTATTTACAAGATAACTTAACTTTGATGTATGAAAAAATTTAAGACAGGAATTTTTACATGCTAAATCTTAAGAGATAGCAATAAAAAACAATGGGATTTGTTGTCTTATATTTTTTCTGTAGTGCTTTTTGAGATGACCTGTCATATCCTACTACTACTCATGGAACCCGTAAATATACAATTGCATGGTTTTTCTTGTGCGACCAATGAATGCAGAAACAATATATTTATGCGTTTAGAGCTTTTAATGAATTTTGGTATCGATTTGTTTGTAAATAATTGACATATTTTAGCCATTGCTGCATTTTTTTGCACACATATTTTAAGTTATTAAAACATATTTTAATACATGTTCAGCAAACAAAAAAATTGCTTAAAATTCTGGTTAACAGATGAATTTTCTGTTGCTTTAATTTCTCCACCTACAATAAATTTTCACTGTTCAATTTTAAGCCAAAGCAATTTTTTAAGGGCTGTTGTGTTGTTGAAGTGCTTAATCCTTAGATTTTGTAATGGTGTGCATTCATTCAGCAGGTGGATTATTGTTAGGTTTCTGTTACAGGTAGAGTTTTTTTTCCCGGAGTTTTTCGATTCCCGGGAAAGCGGGAAAAATTTTTAAATTTCCCGGGATCCCGCTCCATACAAATAATACAAAGTAAACTTGGTTTTATTAATGAAAAAAACTTTTATAAACAAACGTGAGGGAACTTGTCTACAAAGTAAGTAAAATAAATGCTTAAATACTACAAAAATAATTGAAGATTGAAAGCGGAACTTGAATTATTATTACCTTTGGCTATTATAAGTAAATTCCGTATTATGATGATCTAGTACAAGATAAAATAAACATAACAATTGAGGTACTCAAGATATGAGATCAAAAAGTAAATTCATAAAATATATAAAATATTTTAATAAATATATTAACATTTTTTAACGGCGTAGGAAATTACTTTCTGACACACTCAAAGCGTTTAGTGAGTCGCCAAAGAGTATATTTCTGATTTTGTTTACGGATTACCATGTTTCCGAAAAATTTCGTTTACTTTTTTACCGAGGTTGGACAAATAATTAAAAGTGCACCGTTGTCGCATGCTTCTGATGTCAAGGTTGATGCAAAAAATAGTATCATCCGGACTACTTCTTACAAACTATTTCTTTTCATTAGATCCATCTGTAATCTTTAGGACAATTTATTTTTCAAATTGTATGTTTTAGTAACTTACACGAGTTTCATTATTTTTTTATTTCGGTTTCCCCCGCACTTCCCGGATATATTACCAAGCTCGATTTTTTTTTTTTTTTGTAGATACGACTATGTTGCAATAACGGAGCGATATGTTTATGTATATCCTATTTTTAAGACTTGTCCATGGACAATGAGAATTTACTGCCTGCATTTTGTTTCAAAACGAGACTTAAAGATCTCAATACCTTCTGAAACGTTGTTGGTTTTACTGATCAGATTTAATCTTACGGTAGAGAAATGCCATGGTAATTTTAGAGCCATTTTCAATATTTTGTTTTGCGCTATTTGAAGACGTTTAATGTGGGTTATAGCACAGTTACCCCAAACAGGACAACCATAAAATATAATAGCCTGGAATATTGTTTTAATTATCAACATTTTATTGCAGTTACTTAGAATGGAATTTCTGCTAATAAGTGGATATAATATTCTTTTATATATGTTAACTTTATCAAGAATATGACATATATGGGATTTTCCGAAAATCCACTTATTTGTGCACTATACTAAAATTAATACTTGTTGCAATCACGCTTATAATTGTTATAATGCAATGTCTGTAATATTCTATGTTATTTATATCCAGCCCAATTATGAATATTCCCGGGGAAATGAGCTCCCGGGGAATTAGCTTTTCCCGGGAGTAAAATTCCCCTATTCTAAACAGACGGGGAGAACAGTATTATGGGAAAGGGAATTTCGAATTTTCGCTCTCAGCTGTTTTGCTTTCAGCTGTGTTGAGTTGACTTAAAACTTGTAAAAATTTTGCAAAAAAACAAGCGAACAAGTGAAGAATTTATTTTGTTAACTTAAAAAAATAAAAATAAAACAATTTTTAATAAAAAAGAAAAGAAAATGTTTAGTGTAGCATTTAGGATGGTAGCTGAGGAAGCAGAAAATCGGGAACATTTAAAAAACGAGCAAAGAGTTGCTAGGAGAGAGTTGCGTGATAACACAAACCCACTTGAGTTGCCGCAAACGTTGTAAGTATATGAATATATTATTATACTTATTTTTTTCATTTTAGTAATGGGAACTTTACCTTTAAAAGGTTTGAAAAATATTACAGGGTTAATAAGCCAGCCTTTAAGTATCTACTGGACGTGTTAACGTCTTGTGAAACTCAGTGCAACTTTACGTTTTTTTGCCGAAGGGGGTTACCAAACAGGCATAGGAAAAGATTGTGACGTGTCCCTAGCCCAATGTAGTATGAGCAAAGTCTTAACAGAAGTCATTGAAATATTTGAAGAGCATTTATGCACAAAGTGGATTACTTTTCCAAAAACTCAAGAAGAAAAACGAAAAATTTCTTTGGCTATGTATGTAAACCACGGCATTCCTAGCGTTACAGGATGCGTTGACGGGACGCATGTCCGTATTATTGCTCCCTCTAATAATAAGCATTTGTATTATAACAGGAAGGGGTACTATAGTTTAAATGTAATGCTTGTAAGTACTTTTAGAATTATAAATAACAAATTTTTAATAAAAAAAATATATGTATAAATTTACAGGTCTGTGATCATGAGCTAAGAATTCAATACGTTGATGCTTCCCATCCTGGTGCGTGCCATGATTCATTTATTTGGAATACCAGCGAACTGCGACCACATCTTGAGCAAGAATATCTGAAAGGCTCAAACAATTATTGGCTCCTTGGTAAGATTTAAAATGATAAGAAATAATATACAGGAATTGACTACATGTTTCTGAATAGGCGACGCAGGCTATCCCCTGGAACCGTGGCTTCTGACCCCTCACAGAACACCAGAAGAGGGTTCGGCCGAAATGAAATTTAATGAAATTCATTCGAAGTGCCGCAATGTTATTGAAAGAACCAATGGTGTCCTTAAAAATAGATGGAGGTGCATTCTTGGCGCTAGAGAGCTGCATTACGCTCCAAAAAAAGCAGCGAAAATAATAAACGTTTGTTGTGCATTGCACAACATCTGCATTTATTTTAAATGCAATACTGTGGTATCTGATATAGACAGTTTTGATAGTTTTACTACACAAGAGAGTAATGTGGTGTCCTTAGCCTCACAACAGTATTTGTCTGCAGCCCAAAATATAAGAAATAATATTGGAAATAATGTGTAACAATTTTATTTTACGTAAAGAAAAAAACACGCCATGTATACGTTTTTGTATACTTTGTAATTAACAAATAAAATAAATAAAACTAATATTTTTAAAACTTTGAAAACAAAAATTGTTTATATTTAGGTACTTCAATTATATATTATAGTTACGATTGGTATATTAAAAAAAAGGGAAAAATTCAATTTATCAAAAAGAAAACTAAAAAGTATTCTTAAAAAACTAGAAAAGATAAAAAAAAAACTTTAAAACAAAAAAGGGTTCATATTCAGGTACACCAATAACATTTCACTTGTGGTTTGTACATTTTATAAAAAAATTATAAACACTTAAAATTTAAAAACAAAAACTTATTAATAGCTACATTTCACATTCAGACCATTTTATCACATTTTGTATATGTATATAATTATATATAATCTTATTTTAAGTTTTTTAACTCAAGCAGTCTTTTATTTTTTTCGATTTTATCCTCCACTTCCCTAAGTCTTAAATTTTCAATAACAAGATTATGTCGCTTTTGTTCTTTAAGCTCTTCCTTTTTCAGATCATAGAGCCGGTCTATGGATCGATACATTTTTTTGCTGGTTTCATACTGTTGTTTCATCGCTTCCAACATATTTTTTTGAATAGAGATTTCCTCTGCAAGGATATCGGCAGAGGAAATCTGTGCAGGCAGTTGAACAGGATTTTTTTTAATTTTTTTCTGCGGTGGTTGCGATGGCTCTGTAAATGATTCATTTACATTACTTACATCGTCAGCCACTAATATTTCAGCCAACAAAACATCAATGTTTTCATCTGTATTTTTTCTGGCACTAGACGAACAGCCTAATCCAAAGGTGTTGGCTACTCCTTCAACAGACTCCTTCATCCCAATCAAATTATAAATCGCTTCTTCAATTCCAGAAAACTTCTGCTCCATATTCGGGCCTCCACCTGTTCCTTTACTTAATTTAAGGTTTTGGGCTGCCTTTTGCCGAACATACTTTTTTTGATCAGACCATACCTGCAAAAAATCTCTCATGTATACCATCGAGGACAAACTTCATTAACATACCTTCTTCCACTCTGAAATTTGTTTTTGTGGTGGACCTGCCGAGTTCAACTCCGCCTCCAAATTGCGCCAAAAACGGTTTAACTCGTCTTTGCTTCCTTTAAACATGCCACGAGCAATACCTGGGTAGGCTTCCATTTCGTTCAAAAGGATCTCAAACTGTTTCTTATTTGTAATTTTTGACCTGAAAATAAAGAATGCAGTGATATTAATCTTTTTATAAACATAAATTAAAGAACTTACATTTTTTTACCACAACTCCCTTGCAATTTTTTGGCGGAATTATTTTAAAAATTTGTCATCACATTCTCCCTTTAATTGCCATTCATAATACCTACTTTTTTTCCCGGGGAAGAGTTTCCCATTTTCGAAGTCTGTTTAGAATAAGGGAAAAGGGAAAAGAGAGAATTTTCCCGGGGAGACTTTATTTATAATAGGGGAACAGGGAAAAAATTCCCGGGGAATTGTTATTCATAATTGGGCTGATCATCTCCTTGTTTTCTTCATATTGAAGGTTTTTGCTAATAGTTTTCCTTCAAAATCAAAGATTATTTATAAATATATTTGAATTTTTGTAATTAACCTGTTAATATTTAAGATATAAGGCAAAGCCATTTCTGTGCAATATTTGTTTCCTTAGAATGTAAGAAATTGTATAACTTACTATTAAATAAATGAATAAATAATAATAAATAAATAAATTACTGCCTGCATCTTATTTTGAATTTATGTTCTTTATCAATTCATCACTTCACTTAATTTATTAGTTATCAACTGTTGCACTGCCCATTCTGCTTTTAATAGATTTATTGCCGCAGGAGACATTAACTTACGTTTGTACACATTTCTAATAATTGATCTAATCGACAACCCATCTACAGATGCTAATTTTTAGAGAAAAGAAAACTAAATTTCAGAGTAAAAATAGCTGTTTTCTGAAACTATGAAGAACTTTTTATTTCCCGGGATCCCGCAACAAAAATCCCGGGAAAACGGGAATTCCCGGGAAAAAGACCTAGTTACAGGTGGCATTATGCGCTTGGTGCGTTTACTTAATATGTAGTCGTGGGAAAATGTAGTATTGCCGAGTCGTAGTCTTGAGAAGGATTTTGTTTTATTTTTGTCGGCATCAGTCGGATAAAGAGGACGCTTAAAATTTGGATTGATATTGGCATAATGAGGTTGTTGTATTTGGTTATCTCTGACGTTAACGTAAATATAATTCGTGAATTGTCGGCGTATATCTATTTTTTCTACCGTGTCGTCTAGCAGGATGGGTGCATGTAATGCATATCGTGCAGCAATGTCCGCCTTTTCGTTGCCTATGTGGCTAGGGACCCAGACAATTCTTATTTTCCCCTTCGTTGTTTATAAGGGCATCTCTGATTTAAATGGCTTTGTTCCATTTATTGTTGTAGGGGTTGTGTATTGTCTTAAGAACTGATAAGCTATCAGCACAGATTATGGTTTTCTTTTTCGATTCAATTGCAAGTTGACTAGCACGATAAATTCCACAAGCTTCAGCTGTGAAAATAGAGGAACTTTGGTATAGGTTGTTAAGTGCCACATTATTCCCCTCATCATCTACTACTGCGTAGGCGGGTAGGGTTTGTGGAGATTTTGATCCATCTGTGTATAAGAATCGCCAATTGTTACTTCTCAGTTCACTCTTCTTTTCTGCAAGAGGTTTTTAAAATTGTTCATTTGTGGTTTCGGTTTTGTTAAGTTAATGAAAGGTCTACCGAGGTGGTGTTGTGTAAAGCCCTGCACAAATGCATTTGAATGCCGTTTCATGACATTTGTTTGTTTTTAAAATACTGATTGTCGATTGCTCTTTGCTAAAACGAAGCAAATACTATATTGTGAAAAACACATAAAGCACGAAAAAAATATAAACACAAAAATGAATTTTAATAAGTGTGTTATAAACGACCAAATACGTAGTGTAAAGAGCACGGAATATACTCCACACAACAACGAAACAAACAAATCACAACAAACAACAGCAACAAAATAGGTGATATGAATTATCTTATTTTTTTTTGTTATTATTAGGTATGACTAGAAAATTTGTATCGAGCAAATTAAGTTTTTATTTTATTCAAAAGTGACAGAAATATATTATGAAATATTTTATTAGAAGTAAAAAAGAAATGAAAAGCCAAAATAACGTGGCATCCGCTAGACATGTACACTTGTCGAAGTCACATCGACGACTGATTTGAAGAGCATAAAAATATGTTTTAGTAGTGGTATACACAATTGTGCAAAGAAATGGAAATCCCTGTTATAGACACAATTGTTGTGTGTTGTGTTTTCTTTCACATCAAATTATACATTTCGTTGATTTGCTTTTTTAAATCAAACAACTGCTTAACACAGATTTGTTTGAAACCAACTACTGTTTAACATTGATTTGGTTTTTCATTATGTATCATTCGAACTGATTTAAAAAAAGCAGTGTTTGAAACAACAATAACTTGGTGTGGAGAACGGTGAACAAGAAACAAATGCATTTAGTTTTTATACCCTCCACCACAATTAGTTGTGAAGAGGGTATATTCAGTTTGTCATTCCGTGTGAAACTTTTTTACTATTCATCTCAGACCCTATAAAGTATATATATTCTGGGTCCTTGAGTAATTTAAAGTCGATTTAGCCATGTCCGTCTGTCTGTCCGTCTGTTGAAAACACGCTCACTTTCGAAAAACTCAAAAGAAATCAACACACTTGGTGTCGAATTGCTTGTAGTTATCCTAAGCAGTTTGGGATTGAAATTCAGCAAAATCGGTTCAATAGGATCTGAGCTATGAATCAAAATGTGGAACCACCACCTAAAAAAAATTGATAATTTTGTTACAAAAACTAACATAAATGGTGGAAAAATGCACAGAATGATATAAGATTTCGCAACAATTCGTTTTATTCACCTGGAAATCACGCTGTAAAATTTCGTGAAGATCCGTCAATAATTTACCCTAGGCCCCATATAAGCCCTACTCCCGGAAAACAGTATATTAAGCCTAAAACCCTAACTAACAATGCTATCATTACAAATTTTGGCAAGTCACAGTTGCATAGGACTAGAAATTAAACTGTTAAGTTTCGTGAAGATCGGTCCATAATTTACCATAGGCCCCATATAAAACCCACTTCCGGAAAACAACTTAGTACGCCTAAAAACGTAAAAAATAATGGTATCATAACAAAATTTGGTACATCAAAGTTTTATAGAACTAAAAATAAATCTTTGAAATTTCGTGAAGATCGGTTCATAATATACCATAGGCCCCATATAAATTTTACTCCCGGAAAACAACTTAGTACGCCTAAAAACGTAAAAAATAATGCTATCATAACAAAATTTGGTACATCAAAGTTTTATTGGACAAGAAATAAAATTGTGTTATTTCGTGAAGATCGGTCCATAACTTACCCTGGGCCCCATATAAACCTTACTCCCGGAAAACAGTTTAGTACGCCTAAATCCGTAAAAAATAATGCTATCATAACAAAATTTGGTACATCAAAGTTTTATAGGACAAGAAATAAAACTGTGTAATTTCGTGAAGATCGGTCCATAACTTACCCTGGGCCCCATATAAACCTTAAAAATAATGCTATCATAACAAAATTTGGTACATCAAAGTTTTATAGAACTAGGAAAAAGACTGTGAAATTTCGTGAAGATCGGTCCATAATTTACCCTAGGCCCCATATAAACCCTTCTACCGGAAAACAGTTTAGTCGCCTAAATCCATAATTAATAACAAATCGTCACAGTTTAAGATAATAATAACATCATACAGATATTACTCCTTAAACATTCGAACTGTCGGTGGAGGGTATCAAAGATTCGGCACAGCCGAATATAGCACTCTAACTTGTTTTTGGTAATTTTAATGTGAATGTCCATGTTACGTGCAAGATCCAACGATAGGGCTATTGTAGATTTGATGCGGTTAGGTCTTTTGTACGAGAGGTTTGTAACGATGTCGTGATCGGTTATAAAGTTTGTGCTCGTTAAGAGTTTTAATAGTATTCTGCCTTTAACTTCCAAGAATCTGTTTTCAATGGATGGAAGACTTGGTTCCTTGAGGATATTGTTAATAGGTGTAGTCCTATGTATATGCGTATACTGCGGCACGTGCGGCTTTGTGGTATGCTGATTTAATGATGTTTAGTGTGGATTTAAAACTATTACCGTACAGGAACATGCCATAGTCTATTTTGCTCAGTACTAAGGTTTTTGTTAAATAAACCAATGTGTTGGTATGTACGGAACTTTTCAAGGATAAATATCGGATTATATTTGTTCTACCAATGATATTTACGGGAAAATATTGTCCCTAGAATTTTTAGTTTCTCTACGTTTTGTAAAGCAGTGCCATCAGTTTGTATGCTATGAATATACAAATTATTTCATTGAACGCCATTTGGAATAATATTACTGAGAGGGGGATCCCTGTGGGATGCCATTTTTCAAAGAGAATGTATTAGATAAATGACCATTAATTCTTACCTTAAAGTTTCTATTTGTAAGAAAGGATTTTACAAAATTGAAAATGTTTTGGCATTTTTTCAAAGATTTTAGGACATCTAAGATGACAGGTTAGGCATTCCTGTCAAAGGCTTTTACGAAATCGATCGATAGTATTGTCACGTGATTTTTGGCTGATATGTAGTTGTCAAAGTGCAGCAGAGCGTCGTTACATCCCTTATTTGGCTTAAAAGCAACTTGTTCCTTAGCAGTTAGTTTTTTCTTTTCCATTAGCCATAACAATCTGGCAGCGATGATACGATCCATGATTTTTGAAATACAGGGGAGCAGCGATATGGGAAGGAAAGCATCAGTGGTGTAAGAATTTTTTGTTTTTGGAATAGGTTTTATTATTGCTAGTTTCTAGATTTGTGGAATGTTTCCGCTTTTAAAAATCGCATTGCTAAGGCCTAGCAATTTTGGTTTTGAGTTATGGCTTAAAGTTTTGATCATCTGATAGCTCACCCGGTCTAATCCTGGAATTGTTCCTTTAACTCTATTTAGGCAACTTGAGAGTTCAATCAAGGTTATTGGTTCTTCCAAAAGTGACGCTGTTTTATCTATGGTGTATCTCGCCGATGCTGAGTTAGATGATTGTTTGCGAGAGTTAAATAATTGTGAAAAGTTTTTATCTAAGGCATATTCTTCCCATGTGTTGCCAAAAGCGTTCGCGATTGACAAGGGGGGGGGGGCTTTAATGTTTGAGACTTGCGTTCGCCGGGTGATACGATTAATTTTATTCCAGATATCAGTTATTGGAGTATTTCTGTGTATCGTCTTTGTAAAATTTTCAAAACTTGGCATTTTTTCTGTATGGTATAAGATTTTCTTGAATTGGGTTTGTTTCAAAGATTTGCCAGTTTGTGCTTTATTGTGATACAGACGTGTATTCTTAACCCCGCATACAATTTGAATTATTACAATTGTTTTTTTTTTTAATATAACGATTTAGCGAATGGACACTTGATTTTGAAATAAATTATATAACATAGAAGTGAACAATTATCAAAACAAAAATTAAACAAAGAAAAAAATAAAAAAAATTTATATATGTATGAATCTCAAAATTATTATTTTTAGTGTTATTGTAAATACAATCCCCCGTATTCATAAAAAATTAAAATGGATTTAAAATGCATTTTAAGAAAAATTTGTATGAAAATTTTGGCTAAAAACACATTTCAAACTTATTTTATTTTTTATGAATACGGCAGAATAAATATAAAAATATTAAGAGCACAGTAAAACGGTGAAAAACAAAAACAATTTTATTGCATGTGTAAAAACAATGAAACAACAATAAAGCATAATAATAGAAATGTTTATGTGACAGTGCATGCTAACGAAGGCAATGCTGTAATAAATAAAACAATAGTAACTACCTAACGGCTAAGCCAATTGTTCGCACACTCTCCCTCTCGCCCTCGGTCTTTACAAAGACGGTTGATGGTGATACGTTAAAAAAAATAAACCTCACTTGCAAGTGTTGCCTCAGCGGCAAAAATAACCTTAGTAGCAAATGGTAGGATGAACTCAAACACAGATGCAATGGAAACATCTCAAGTAAAATGTTGCCAAAAGCCTCAAGTACAAGTTGGTATGGACAGGTACATAACAGTGCTTAAACGGGGTCGCAGCCCTACCTCTGCAGCAGTTTCTTCGGCCTCAAAAGTACCAACTTTTGATAAAATAAACTCTCAAAATCGTTTTGCAATTCTAGAGGATGAATCCTCTGAAGCACCAAACGTCATGAAATCTTCTAAGCCATCCCCGATATATATTATGGAGCAAAACTCAAGTGAGTTAAAAAAGAGCGTGATCTCGGTAATAGGTAAAAATTCGTTTTACGTGGCGGCAATCAAGCGTCGTAATATAAACGAGACAAAAATACAAGTTAATCATGAGAATGATTTTCGCAAACTAACAAACAAATTCGAAGCCCTTAAAAAAAGCTTTTATACATATCAACTGAAGAGCAGCAAAAGTCTTCAGGTAGTGATCCAGGGCATAGACTCGTGCGTGGACCCTGAAGAAATCAAAACCTTTTTTAAAAAGAGAAAGGCTTTAAAATAAAAAACGTTACAAATATTAAAAATAGGAGAAAAAATCACCAACCATTATTTCGAGTGGAGTTAGAACCTTAAAAAAAAATGAAACGCACCATATTTATAATTTAAAATATATTATTTACAAGGAATAACTATAGAGGCGCCACACAAAAGAAATGGTCCCGTTCAATGTCTCAACTGCCAAGAATTTGGCCATACTAAGGCATACTGCTATTTACCCCCTGTTTGCGTAGTATTTGGTGAATTACATGGTACAGTCCAGTGCGATAAGTTTAAAAATGACCCCAATGTAAAAAAAATGTAGCAACTGTGGCAGCTACATTTGTGTTTGTGCTTTGTTTTGATACAGACGTGTATTTTTAGCCCCGCATACGATTTGAACTATTAATTAATCACATTTGATTTTGTAATCTAAGCAGCGAATGGACGCTTAAAAAAAACAAAATAATATATTTTGTTAATTTAATTATTTAACATAATAGTGAACAATTTAAAACGATCAAATTAAATAAAATAAATCAGTAAAAATATATATATATGTACGTATGAATGTTCATACATGTGTATACATATTCTGAACAAAACATTTAAATTCTTGTTTTTCTTTTGTTGTTGTAAAATACAATAAATAATAAAAATATTAAAGCAAAGCAAAACGGTGAAAAACAAAAACAACTCTTTGCATAAGTACAAACAGTGAAACAACACTAAGACAAAATGAAAGAAACGTTTACGTTTTAGTTAATGCAAATGAAAATAATGCAGAAATAAATAAAACAAAACAAAACAATATAAACTATATAACGGCTAAGCCAATTACTCGAACACGTTCCCTCTCACCCTCGGTATTTACACAAACGGTGGATAGTGACTCATTAAAAAAACTACAACAAGATTTGGTGACAAGTGTTGCCAGGCCAGCAAGTATTGCCGTGAAGTCAAAAACAAATTTAGTGGGAAATGATACCATGAACTTAAACACAAATGCAATGGAAAACCCCCCTGTAAAAAGTTGTCAAAAGCCTACAGTACAAGTTGGTATGGACAGGTACATAACAGTGCTTAAACGGGGAAGCAGCCCTACCTCTGCAGCAGTTGCTTCGGCCTCAAAAGTACCATCTTTTGATAAAATAAATACACAAAATCGTTTCGCGATTCTGGAGGATGAATCCTCTGAAGCACCAAACGTCATTAAATCGTCTAAGCCACCCCCGATTTACCTTAGAGAGCAAAACTCTAATGAGTTAAAAAA
This sequence comes from Pollenia angustigena, assembly GCA_930367215.1. NCBI lineage: Eukaryota > Metazoa > Arthropoda > Insecta > Diptera > Polleniidae > Pollenia > Pollenia angustigena. The sequence goes on along the minus strand of OV884058.1, from coordinate 78,801,527 downwards.
AAGTTTAATTTCGGTGATAGGTGAAAATTCCTTTTATGTAGCTGCAATAAAGCGCGGTATCATTAACGAGACTAAAATACAGGTGAATCACGAGGATGATTTTCGAAAGGTAATTACAAGATTTGAGACTCTGAATAAAAACTTTTATACGTATCAAGTGAAGAGCAGTAAAGGTCTTCAGGTAGTAATCAAGGGCATAGACTCATGCGTAGACCCAGGGGAAATTAAAGCTTTTTTGGAAGAGAAGGGCTTTAGAATCAAAAACGTAACAAATATCAAAAATAGGGAAAAAAATCCCCAACCACTATTTCGAGTGGAACTTGAACCCGGCGACGTTAAGCTCAAAAAAAAATGAAACGCATCCAATTTATAATTTAAAATATATTCTGTACAGAAGGGTAACTATTGAGGAGCCGCACAAAAGAAATGGTCCTGTTCAATGTCTAAACTGCCAGGAATTTGGCCATACTAAGGCATACTGCTACTTACCCCCTGTTTGCGTAGTATGTGGTGAATTACATGAAACAGTTCTTTGCGACAAGTCTAAAACCGACCCAAACGTAAAAAAATGTAGCAACTGTGGCGGTAATCACACTGCCAATTATAGAGGATGCCCTGTATATACTATCGTCAAGCAGTCGGTCGGACCGAAAACTAATCCCCCTCAAATGCAGGTAACAAATCAGGTTAACACAAATGCAATTCAAGCCCCCCAGCCTAGTAATAACAGAACCTCTTACGCTAACGTCCTAAAATCAAACCATGAGCCAATGCAAGGTGTCTCGCCAAGTAATGATTTTTTTTTGTCATTATTTTTTTTTTATTGAATCTTCATATATTAAATATGAACTAACAATAATTAATCAAATCTTAACCTAATACGTTATTTTATCTCCTGCCAGTGCCAGACAAAATGTTCTTCATCACGGGCTATGTTCACTTTTATAGGTGTTTATCGCTCATCTAATTGGGTAAGTGCTGCAGTGTCTCTTCTTCTTAAGCGAGTGTGGCCGCCATGATTTAAAATATTTCGAGCTAGTGGATTTGGGTGTTGTTCAAGCCTTTTTAAATATTTTATTGCATATTTTGTAATCATAGATTTCACTAATGGCACATTGAGATCCTTATGAATGTTTGAGTTTTTAACATACCAGGGAGCGGCTGTGATTATTCGAAGAAGTTTATTTTGGCGCCTTTGAATTTTGTCGATATTAGAGGCCGAGGCAGTGCCCCATAGTTGAATACCGTAGCACCAGATAGGCTTTAAGATAGATTTGTAAAGTAGAAGCTTGCAATCGAGACTAAGGACAGAATTTCTTCCAATAAGCCAATACATTTGAATGGCTTTTAGTTTCATTTGAGTTAATTTTGCCTCTATATGGCATTTCCACGTTAATCGCCGATCCAGATGTATACCGAGATACTTAACATGCGAATGTTGAGGAATAATTTGATTATTGATTGTAATAGGGGGGCAAGATTCCCGGCGCAAAGTGAATGTTATATGTACACATTTTTGCTCATTGACCATTATCCTCCATTGTCTTAACCATATTTCTAGTTGAAATATATGATGCTGTAAGTAACGCGATGCTTCATAACGATTTTCGTGGACGCTTAGAAAAGCTGTATCGTCTGCAAATGTTGAAGTTTGTGTGTAGTTGCTTGTTGGCATGTCCGAAGTATAAATTAAGTATAATAGGGGGCCCAGGATGCTGCCTTGTGGGACTCCAGCGGCAATGGGCTGAGGTGAACTTAAGAAATTTCCTTCTTTAATAATAAATTGACGACCGACTAAGTAGCTTTCTAGCAGCTTGTGTGTGTTTGCTGGTAAATTTTGCTTCAATTTGTGTAATAAGCCTTCATGCCAGACTTTGTCAAAAGCTTGCGAAACATCGATGAAGAGTGCTGAGCAATATTTCTTTTCTTCAAATGCTTTTCTTATGACATTTACTATTCGATGAGTCTGCTCGATTGTGCTGTGTTTTCTTCTAAATCCGAACTGATGGTTTGGAATACATCTATTTTCACTTAAAATTGGTGTTAATTTTGAAACTAATAATTTCTCAAACAGCTTTGACATATTTGATAATAAGCTAATAGGCCTATAAGACTCAACTTTTGTATGATCTTTACCTGGCTTTGGTATCATGGTAACTAAGGAAACCTTCCATTTTTCAGGATAGTATTCAAGGCGTAAAATAGCATTAAAAATAAAAAGAATAATTTTCTTTGCTATGCGAGGTAGCTCCAAGAGCATTTTATTACTGATTTTATCAATACCAGGTGCCTTCTTAGTGTTTAAGTCACAAATAGCCTTTTCGATTTCTCTTATCTCAAATCTGAGGGGAATAGCTGCTCTAGCATCAACGTTTTTCAAATGACTAACAAAAAGATTTCCTTTTTCAATATCGTTTCTTGCCCAACTACCATTCAAGTTTCTTAATGGTGGCTTAGATATAACTGGCCTTTTTAGATTTCTAGCTGCACGCCATAATGAGTAGTCAGATTGTGGAGTTGCATCAAGTTCCTTAAGATATTTTTCTAGAGAAGCCGTTTTCTGATTCTGTAGCAACTTTCTTAGCCTTTTTGTGCATTCTTTTAATAAAATCTTAAGTTGCGGGGATCTGTAAAGTTGCCACTCTCTTCGAACTCTCCTTTTTTCAGTCAAGAGCCGCTCGACATCTGAAGATCATATTTTATTATTTTTAATTTTTTTGGGGGTAACGCTGGAGTGTTGAACAGCTAGTTTAAGATAACTGTCAAAGTTAACAAGAGAGAGATCCACATTCTCCGGTGTACTAAGCGGAATATTTTCTGTGCAATGGGCACTGAGACATTTTTTATATTTTAACCAATTTATTTGTGTGGCTGGCGTCGCTAAGTAACCTGACGGAAATACAATTCTATTTGGGTTCGATATAGTAACAATTGTAGGTGTGTGGTCGGATGATAATTCTAAGGAAGCTTCAACATGAATCGTTTCTGTGGGGATGTTTTTAACCACGCCAAAGTCGATAACATCTGGAATTTTTTGCTGATCAGTAGGCCAATATGTTGGTTGCCCGCTCGCGACCACATTTAAACCCATTTTAGAGATTGTGTTAAACAAAACACGACCTTTTGGTGTTATAAGTCGTGACCCCCAGAAGGTATGTTTAGCGTTATAATCGCCAGCGGCCAGAAAACAGGGTCCTAATGATTTATAATATTTATAATATTGGCCTTCTGATATGGAAAATCTAGGTGGAGAGTATAAAGAAGAAATTACTATGTTTCGATTTAGCTCCTCAACACAAATAGTCGTTGCTTGCAGATAGTCTTCACGGTGATCACACATAATGTAGTGTTTGACTCGAGTTTTTATTAAGATGGCAGAACCTCCACAAGCTCTATCTCGAGGGTCCTTGGTATCATATAGTATATAACCATTGATTTTTAACGTATTTCTTGAGGTCAAATGAGTTTCAGAAATCATCATGACATCAATTTGTTTATTTTTAAGAAAGTATTCTAATTCATTTTTATGTTGGCGGATGCCGTTTGCGTTCCAAAAACAAGTTTTTAAACAGTTCATGGTTTGTTAAGTACAGCTTGCAATAACATCGATTGCATGCTAAGCATTTCCTGCATCATATTACCCATTGTGTTCGTTATTATTTACTGTTTGCACTAATGTTTCCATGGTTTTTTCTAAACGACTTAAATTAGAAACCGGAGTTTCATCATTACTTGGCGAGGCACCTTGCATTGGCTGATGGTTTGATTTTAGGATGTTAGCGTAAGAGGTTCTGTTATTACTAGGCTGGGGGGCTTGAATTGCATTTGTGTTTACCTGATTTGCAACCTGCATTTGAGGGGTATTTGTTTTCGGTCCAACCGTCTGCTTGACAATATTATATACTGGGCATCCTCTATAATTGGCAGTGTGATTACCGCCACAGTTGCTACATTTTTTTACGTTGGGGTCGGTTTTAGACTTATCGCAAGAAACTGTACCGTGTAGTTCACCACATACTACGCAGACAGGGGGTAAGTAGCAGTATGCCTTGGTATGGCCAAATTCTTGGCAGTTTAAGCACTGAACAGGTCCATTTTTTTTGTGCGGCTCTTCTATAGTTATTCTTCTGTAGAGAATATATTTTAAATTGTAAATAGGATGTGTTTCGTTTTTTTTAAGTTTAACGTCGCCGGGTTCAAACTCCACTCGAAAAAGTGGTTGGGGAATTTTTTCTCTATTTTTAATATTTACTACATGTTTTACCTTGAAGCCTTTTTCTTCTAGGAATGTTTTAACTTCTTCTGGGTCAACACATGAGTCAATACCCTTAATCACTACCTGTAGACCTTTACTGCTTTTCAGTTGGTAGGTATAAAAGTTTTTTTTAAGCGTTTCAAAGTTGTTTACTATTTTGCGAAAATCATTCTCATTATTGACTTGTATTTTTGTCTCGTTTATACTTCCACGCTTTATAGCCGCTACGTAAAACGAATTTTCACCTATCACCGATATCAAACTCTTTATGAGCTCATTTGAATTTTGCTCCCTTAGATATATCGGGGGAGGCTTGGATGGTTTAATGACGTTTGGTGCTTCAGAGGATTCATCCTCCAGAATTGCAAAACGATTTTGAGTATTTATTTTATCAAAAGATGGTACTTTTGAGGCCGAAGCAACTGCTGCAGAGGTAGGGCTGCGTCCCCGTTTAAGCACTGTTATGTACCTGTCCATACCAACTTGTACTGTAGGCTTTTGACAACTTTTTACAGGGGGGTTTTCCATTGCATTTGTGTTTGAGTTCATGGTATCATTTCCCACTAAATTTGTTTTTGACGTCACGGCAATACTTGCTGGGCTGGCAACACTTGTCACCAAATCTAGTTGTAGTTTTTTTAATGAGTCACTATCCACTGTTTTCGTAAACACCGAGGGTGATAGGGAACGTGTTCGAATAATTGGCTTAGCCGTTAAATAGTTTATATTGTTTTGTTTTGTTTTATTTATTTCTACATTATTTTCGTTTGCCTGAACTAAAACGTAAACGTTTCTTTCATTTTGTCTTAGTGTTGTTTCACTGTTCGTACTCATGCAAAGAGTTGTTTTTGTTTTTCACCGTTTTGCTTTGCTTTAATATTTTTATTATTTATTGTATTTTACAACAACAAAAAAAACAAGAAATTTAAATTTAAATGTTTTTGTTCAGAATATGTATACACATGTATGAACATTCATACGTACATACATATATATTTTTACTGTTTTATTTTATTTAATTTTATCGTTTTAAATTGTTCACTATTATGTTAAGTAATTTAAATAACAAAATATATTATTTTTTTTTAAGCGTCCATTCGCTGCTTATATTTATGTATTACAAAATCAAATGTGATTAATTAATAGTTCAAACCGTATGCGGGGCTAAAAATTAGAGTTGTGTCGGTCATGAACGAACTAGTTCAATTGAACGGGTCAGTCAGATGAACGATGAACGGCCGTTCAGTTTCATCGTTCAATTCCGTTCAATCGGTCACTTGCATGGATCACTTAGGTCTTTTTAGTCAGTCGGTCACTTGTTTACCAAACAACTGGTTGAAAAGAAACAACAATACTATTGTGATGTATATGTGATGCCAGTATAATATTCTTATTTCATTTACTCATTGCCACATTCTTTTACACATTTTCATAATACGATCAGGGTTGTCAAGTTTCTTGGCGACTTAATTTTCAATTTGGCGACATGCGATTTATTTTTGGCTGATTTTAAAATATATGGCGATTTTGTTGTAAATTTGATAATACTAACTGCCTATTTCACGATGTCAATCGAACGTTTACGTTCGCACAAATAACATGTAAACCAAAAACAAATTTTTTAATTTTGTTTTTGATTTATATGTTATTTGTGCGAACGTATACGTTCGAGTGACATCGTGAAATAGGCAGTTAGTCCCAATTTACACTAGGGACATTTCTTGCCGGATATTTTTTGAATTTTCTTTTTATTTTACCTGAATCGTTTACATATGAAACATTAGAAGTCAGGCGGAAAATTATACTAAAAAACTACAAAAAGTAAGAAAGAGAAATGAAAAAAATGTCCAGTACAGATAGTCATGTACTAAACACTCTACCTTTTTGACCCCTCGCCATTAAACTTCGTCTGTACAGCAAGAAATGTCCCTAGTGTAAATTGGGACTAATGGGTTTTAAAACGCGTTTAAGCTAAATGTTATTACATTAGAGATGATTAAGATGACAGATTATTAAGAAAAAAACCCAACAAACAAATTAATATTTCTTTTAAGTATTAAAAATGGATAAAAAATACTTTATAAAGTTATCAGAAGATTATTTTAAACATATAAATGATAAAATTGTAAAAATTTATGAATTATTTAAGAAAAAAAAAAAAAAAAAAAAAACGTTAAGCAGAGTTAAAGAACCCAAGTGTGAGCATAGTATAAGCCATGAATTTGTTTTGAGACTCGTATACAAATTTACCGTTTGTTATTTAGAAATACTATTTCAATGTGGTATTCCATGTAATATAAATTAGTTTTGAAAAAATATATAGCTATAAGGATACGTCCGGTACGTACCATTTTAAAGAACTCTTTATGTGCATGTTATTCCAATTGTTAATGTCTGTGTTGAAAGAGTAATTTTTAATAATTAACTCCACTAAAACTCGCTTTCAAAATTGAGTGCAGTATAAACTTCTTGGCACATTATTACGAGCTATACATTATATGATATGTTGAATAAACTGAATCGTACACATTGTTTTCCAAAAAAACAGTGAGAATGCCTTACCGGTGAAGTGTATAGCATTTTAGATATATATCCAATATTTATTTAATACTAATCACAAGAAATCGTTTTGCTGCTTTAGTTAGACTATTGTAAACTATTGTACCTTTTTTGTGTTCACCAAACATTTTAATTAATAAAATATGTATCAACGCGACTTTTTCCCATTTTTGGCAAATTTTAGCAAATAGGAAAACATTTATTTTTTAGGATTTATAAAAAATATTTAAAAAAAAAGGTTTTGGCGATTTTGAACAATCAATTTGTCAAAAAAGATCAAAATAAATCCGACAACCCTGGCTGCTATTCACAATTTTACATGAGCGTTGCCAGTTGTTCTTAATATAAAACCCGCCAAATGCAAATTTTTTATTTGAGCAGAAAATTGTAAACATATTTATTTCATTTATTTTTTAAATTAGACCTTAAAATAAATAACCAAATTCAATATTCGACAACTTTATTAATTAAAGCTTAGTCAAGTTTTAGAGCACGAAATTATTCGGGAAAGCCCATTTTAATGTAGATATAACTTAAGCATTCGTGTATGAATGATGCCCGTAATTTTTAAAAAAGAAAGCTGGTCGTGTTCGTACCTAACAGTTATCTTTACCTATTTCAACAATTATTTAGCATAGATGTTTTATCCTTCAGTTTTCATTAAAAAATGACAGCTTTTACACTATTAATTACTATGCACTGCTAGATTTCTTTTTGTAGAAATTACAGGCAAAAGACTGGTAAAATAAAAAAAATATTAGTTTATAAGAAACTACTTATGAATTTTAATAGCTTTTATTTAACTTGCAATGTATGTTTGTGGGTAAAATCTTGCAACTCAAATTTAAAGCAGATTACTCGAACCGATTTAGCTGACATTTTATAACATATGTTCAGTTTGGATGACAATGCATGGTTAACTGTGTAAAGTTATTATACATCCAACATGTAAAACACCCAAGATGGCGGACTTATTATTTTAAATGCATTCCAACAATATGAGTATCAAATGGGAGGGCTTGCTGAGTGACTCTTAATCTTCAATATGGGTATCAACTGAAATGACTTACGGAGAATACGAATGCGAGTTAAAAGTAATCAAATATTTTAAAAAAACATATTTTATTTAAATGCTCTGAAAAGAAAATATAAATAATGTTACTTAAAAACTTTTAATATCAACTTAAAACGTCGTTACATAAATTGTCGCAAGATTCACTTGTGTAGAAGATCAAGTAAATTAAATAACTTGCGACCAATTTAACTTCCAGTTAACAATATGTTTTTGTCAGTTATAGCGGATAGTTAATTATAACTGAACTTGCTGAAAATGACGGTTGATGTGATTGATGTTAACTACTAAAATTCTCAAATGAAGTAAATACGAGTACTTAAATCTCGCGACAAGCTTTTATATTTAAAAAAAAAATTGTGTATTTTATATCATATAAATTGATTAATGACATAATAAGTTCGAAAAACAGGCAGTTAAAGTTTTTAAGTAATTATTTCTCTTTAAATAAAGTTACCTAAGCACTTAGAATATGAGATCACCAAACAAGTATGAAAACCGGCACGTTTAGCGAGAAATCACTACATATGGCAGCCCAGATTGTACTATGAAATTTTCTAAACAATGTGGCAAATTGCCACTGGCAATGTGTTAAAAGAAACAAATATAGTATACTGGTACAACATAAACATTTTAATAGTATTGTTTCTTTTCAATCAGTTGTTGGGTAAACGAAAAAACAACTCAGAATTTTTCGTTTATTGTTTTCTATTTTTGGGTACACTCAAAAAGTTGTACAGTAACTGAATGTTATTTACTAAAATCATTTTCCGTAGAGTTAAAACTTAATAAAATTTGTTATTTTATAATTAAACTAATTCTTTAACTATTTCTATATGTTTCTCCAAAAAATATATGTTCAGTTATTTTTTATGCATAAAATAAAACTGAAATACTTAACTGCAAAGATATTTTAAATTATTTTATTATTTACATACTTATAGGAACATGTGGACATAAATTAAAAAACACAAATTTTTCGCTGATTTGGTAGGTAATAATGACAGGTATAAATACTGTTTTAGCTGTTTTAGTATGTAATTTAAATTGAGTTAAAATTAATTGAAAAAACCTTTGAATGTATTTTTTGTAGTTTGTACATTGAAATAACAGAAAAATTTATTAATTTTTAAAGAATTTCTCCGTTTTAAAATTAACATTAAAAAATAGCCGCAAAATTCCTTTATTTTAAATGAAATTTCAGTTTTTCAAACTTAATATTATTTTGAATTTACCTACATAATATTTTGAGTGTAACATCAAACAAATATGCTATACTTGTTTCTTTTAACACATTGCCGTATTCAATCAATTGTGAATGAATGAACGAAATCCACAAAAGACCGACTGACACAAAAGATAAGCTGACCCAAAAGACAAGTGACCCGAAATGAACGACTGAACGAAGTGAACGAACTCGTTCACTGTTTTGAATTGAACGTTAATGACCGGTCACCTAAATGAACGATTAAGCCCAAGACTACTAAAAATACACGTCTGTATCACAACAAAGACCAAACCGAACAAGTAATGATGAAACTCAATTTTCTAATTTAAGTCGTTTAGAAAAAACCATGGAAACATTAGTGCAAACGGTAAATAATGGTTAAAAACATTCAATTTCAATTTTCAATTTATTTTTTGATCACAACCCAATACAAAGATGAATCTTATATTAAAGTACTGGATTAAAAGAATAGGTATACAAATATTATTAAAAATAATTACAATAATAACTTAATTTTAACAAGTAAACATTATATAAACAAAAACATAATAATTTGACAAATGTTATACAAACTTTAATTTTATTTTTAATTAATTAGCTGTTAATCTTTCTTTTTTTCTAAAATGTTCAAAGATTAATGTTTTGAATTGCGTTGTATTGTTGTTTCTTTGCAAATCAACGGGTAGCTTATTCCAAATGTGAATGGTATTAATATAAAAATGTTGCTCTGATATCTGAGTCTTATACCGCTGCTGTTTGATACGATTTCCCCTATTCGATCTAAAAAAGAGTAGTCTATCATACAGATATTTTGGTTGACGAGTGTAAATAATTTTATGTAGGTATATTAATGACCTACATTGTAGTAAGGATTCAAAAGACACGCCAAACAATTCCCATAGAAACGATTCAAGTTGAAGCCTCCCTAGATTTATCTTCCGACCACACACCTACAATTGTTACTATAATGAACCCCAATAGAATTGTACCTCCGACGACAGCTACGCAAATTAATTGGTTAAAATATAAAAAATATCTCAGTACCCATTGCACAGAAAATATTCCGCTCAGTACACCGGATTATGCAGATCGCTCTATTGACAATTTTGACAGTTTTCTGAAACTAGCTGTTCAACATTCCAATATTGGCCCCAAAAAAACAAAAACTATTAAAATATATTCCACAGATGTCGAGCATCTTTTGTCTGAAAAAAGGAGGGCTCGAAGAGAGTGGCAATTGCACAGATCCCCTCAACTTAAGAACTTACTTAAAGTGTGTACAAAAAGACTAAGAAAGTTACTGCAGACTAAGAAAACGGCTTCTCTGGAAAAATATCTTAAGGAACTTGATGCAACCCCACAATCAGACTACTCATTATGGCGTGCAGCTAGAAATCTCAAAAGGCCAGTTGTTTCTAAACCACCATTAAGAAACTTGAATGGAAGTTGGGCAAGAAATGATGTTGAAAAAGGAAATCTGTTTGTCAATCATTTAAAAAACGTATTTACCCCAAATATATCTCACGATATTGCGGTCGAGTTACCACCTGTTGCTGCTAGAGCAGCTGTTCCGCTAAGATTTGAGATAAGAGAAATCGAAAAGGCTATTTGTGATTTAAACCCCAAGAAGGCTCCTGGTTTTGACAAGATCAGCAACAAAATTCTTTTGGAGCTACCCAGCATAGCAAAGAAAATTATTCTTTTAATTTTTAATGCTATTTTACGCCTTGAATACTATCCTCAAAAGTGGAAGGTCTCCTTAGTCACCATGATACCTAAACCTGGAAAGGATCACACAAAAGTTGAGTCATATAGGCCTATAAGCTTACTTTCTAATATATCAAAGCTGTTTGAGAAGCTGTTAGCGTCAAAATTAACCCCAATTTTAAATGAAAATAGATGTATTCCTAACCACCAATTCGGCTTTAGAAGAGAACACAGCACAATTGAGCAAACTCATCGTATAGTAAACGCAATAAGAAAAGTCTTTGAAGAAAAAAAATATTGTTCCGCTCTCTTCATCGATGTTTCTCAAGTTTCGATAAAGTCTGGCATGAAGGCTTATTACATAAATTGAAGCTAAACTTACCAGTAAACACACACAAGCTGTTAGAAAGCTACTTAGTCGGTCGAAAGTTTATTATTAAAGAAGGTGATTTTTTAAGCTCTCCTCAGCAAATTGACGCTGGAGTCCCTCAGGGAAGCATCCTGGGCCTACTTTTATACTTAATATATAGCTCGGATATGCCAACAAACAACTACACACAAACTTCAACATTTGCTGATGATACAGCTTTTTTGAGCGTGCACGAAAACCGTCAAGAAGCATCTCGATACCTACAGGATCATATATATCAACTCGAACTATGGTTAAAGCAATGGAGGATAGAGGTCAATGAGCAAAAATGCGTACATATAACATTCACCTTGCGTCGGGAATCATGCCCCCCTATTAAAATCAATAATCAAATAATACCTCAAAATTCGCTTGTAAAATACCTCGGTATTCATCTAGATCGCCGTTTAACGAGGAAAAGCCACATAGAGGCAAAATTAACTCAAATGAAACTAAAAGCCATCCAAATTCATTGGCTTATTGGAAGAAACTCTGTCCTTAGTCTCGACTGCAAACTTCTTCTTTACAACTCCATCTTAAAGCCAATCTGGTGCTATGGTATTCAGTTATGGGGCACTGCCTCGGCCTCTAATACCGAAAAAATTCAAAGGCGCCAAAATAAACTACTTCGAATAATCACAGCTGCCCCTTGGTATGTTAAAAACTCAAATATTCACAAGGATCTCAATGTTCCATTAGTTAAAACTATGATTACGAAATATGCAGCAAAATACTTAAAAAGGCTCGAATTGCACCCGAACCCACTAGCACGAAATATTTTCAATGATAGCGGCCACACTCGCTTAAGAAGAAGAGATACTGCAGCACTTATCCAATTAGATGAGCGATAAACACCTATAAAAGTGAACAGAACCCGCGATGAAGAAAATTTTTGTCTGGCACTGGCAGGACAAAAAATAATATTAGGTTAAGATTTGATTAATTATTGTTATTTCATATTTAATATATGAATAAATAATGAAAAAAAAAAGAAAAAACTGTGGCGGCAATCACACTGCCAATTATAGAGGATGCCCTGTGTATACTATCGCCAAGCAGTCGGCTGGACCGAAAACTAGTTCCCCTTAAATGCAGGTACCAAATCAAGTAAAGACTAATGACATTCAGGCTCCGCAGCCTAGTAATAACAGTAACTCTTATGCAAAAGTCCTAAAATCAAACCATGTGCCAATGCAAGCTGCTTCGCCTAGTAATGATGAAACTCCAGTTTCTAATTTAAGCCGTCTAGAAAAAACCATGGAAACATTAGTGCAAACAGTAAATAATTTTACAAACACAATGGGTAATATGATGCAGGAGATTAATAGAATGCAATCGATGTTATTGCAAGCTGTACTTAACAAACCATGAACTGTCTAAAAGTTTGCTTTTGGAACGCAAACGGCATCCGCCAACATAAAAATGAATTAGAATACTTTCTTAAAAATTAACAATTTGATGTCCTGATGGTTTCTGAAACTCATTTGACCTCAAGAAATACGTTTAAAATCAATGGTTATACACTATATGATACGAAGGACCCTAGAGATAGAGCTTCTGTGTTTGATCATCGTGAAGATTATCTTCAAGCAATGAACATTTGTGTTAAAGAGCTGAATCGAAACATATTAATCTCATCCTTATACTCACCACCTTGATTTGCAATATCAGAAGGCCAATATTATGAATATTATAAGTCATTGGGGCCCTGTTTCCTGGCTGCTGGCGCTTATAACGCTAAACATACCTTCTGGGGGTCACGTTTAATAACCCCAAAGGGTCGTGTTTTGTTTAATTCAATCTCTAAAATGAATTTAAATGTTGTTGCGAGCAGACAACCAACATATTGGCCTGATTATCCGCAAAAATTTCAGATGTCATCGATTCCGGCGTGGTTAAAAACATCCCCACAGAATTATCCTCTGTGTACCGACACTAGTTACTATAACAAACACCAATAGAATTGTGCGAAGAGAACGGCAATTGCACAGATCCCCTCAACTTAAGAACGAATTAAAAGAGTGTACAAAAAGGCTCAGAAAATTACTGCAGACTCAAAAACGGCATCTGTGGAAAAATATCTTAAGGACCTGGATGAAACTCCACAATCAGACTACTCATTATGGCGTGCAGCTAGAAAACTCAAAATACCAGCTATCTCGAAACCACCATTAAGAAACCTAAATGGAAGTTGGGCAAAATATACCTGACGATATAGCGGACGAGTTGCCGCCTGTTTTTGTTGAGATAAGGGAAATATAAAAGGCTATTTGTGAATTAAACACCAAGAAGGCACCTGGTATTGATAAGATCAGTAACAAAATGCTTTTGAAGCTACCTCGCATAGCAAAGAAAATTATTCTTTATATTTTAAATGCTATTTTACGCCTTGAATACTACCCTCAAGAATGGAAGGTCTCCTTAATAACGATGATACCAAAGCCAGGAAAAGAGCACACAAAAGTTGAGTCATATAGGCCTATTAGCTTATTATCTAATATACCAAAGCTATTTGAGAAGCTCTTAGCGTCAAAATTAACCCCAATTTTAAATGACAATGGGTGTATACCTAATCATCAATTCTGTTTCAGAAGAGAGCATAGCACAATTGAACAAACCCATCGGATAGTAAACGCCATAAGAAAAGCCTTTGAAGAAAGAAAATATTCCTCCGCTCTCTTCATACATGTTTCTCAAGCTTTTGACAAAGTCTGGCATGTAGGCTTGTTACATAAATTGAAGCTAAACCTACCGGTAAATACACACAAGCTGTTAGAAAGCTACCTGTAGCCCGTTTCTGTATTTCTCACATCGTAAAACTTTTCGCATGAAACGTGTGAATTGCAACAAAAATAGTGTGAAATGAAACAAAAAATGGTTCTTTTCATTAGCCATAACAATCTGGCAGCGATGATGCGTTCCATGATTTTTGAAATACAGGGGAACAGCGATATGGGAAGGAAAGCATCAGTGGTGTAAGAATTTTTTGTTTTTGGAATAGGTTTTATTATTGCTAGTTTCTAGATTTGTGGAATATTTCCGCTTTTAAAAATCGCATTGTTAAGGCCTAGCAATTTTGGTTTTGAGTTAAGGCTTAAAGTTTGGATAATCTGATAGCTCACCCGGTCTTATCCTGGAATTGTTCCTTTAACTCTATTTTGGCAACTTGAGAGTTCAATCAAGGTTATTGGTTCTTCCAAAAGTGACGCTGTTTTATCTATGGTGTATCTCGTCGATGTTGAGTTAGATGATTGTTTGCGAGAGTTAAATAATTGTGAAAAGTTTTTATCTAAGGCATATTCTTCCCATGTGTTGCCAAAAGCGTTCGCGATTGACAAGGGGGGGGCTTTAATGTTTGAGACTTGCGTTCGCCGGGTGATACGATTAATTTTATTCCAGATATCAGTTATTGGAGTATTTCTGTGTATCGTCTTTGTAAAATTTTCAAAACTTGGCATTTTTTCTGTACGGTATAAGATTTTCTTTAATTAGGTTTGTTTCAAAGATTTGCCAGTTTGTGCTTTATTGTGATACAGACGTGTATTCTTAACCCCGCATACAATTTGAATTATTACAATTGTTTTTTTTTAATCTAAACATTTAGCGAATGGACACTTGATTTTGAAATAAATTATATAACTCTCTCTTCATACATGTTTCTAAAGCTTTTGACAAAGTCTGGCATGTAGGCTTGTTACATACCTGTAGCCCGTTTCTGTATTTCTCACATCGTAAAACTTTTCGCATGATACGTGTGAATTGCAACAAAAATAGTGTGAAATGAAACAAAAAATGGTTTTTCTCACACAAGTGTTTCTGTATCTTTTTTTTGCGAGGATTATCTGTCATTTAAATAATTTTCCAGCAATTATTAGAAGGATGCGAGAAAAAGTGTTTCTATAACAATATATTGCAAAAAGTTTCTTTCAACAAGTGTCAAAATAAGTCACATTTGAAATTGGTGGCGAGAAAAACAAAATGTAGATATTTTGAATTTAAAATATGTTAATATACTATTTTTTTAAAATAAATAAAAAAAATAGAAGGAATATAAATGATGAATGCATAATTTATATGATGAAAATAAGCAAAAAACAATTGTTATATTTTGTTATATAAAATTTTTTTTAACCCTTTCTTGTATTGGTTTTAATCAGTGTTGCCAGATAAATTTGTGTCAAAATCGTCTATTTCCTGAGAAAAAAATAAAAAAGATCTTCTTTTTTGTTTTAAGAATCGTGCAATTTAAAATCAATTTTAAACAAATTTGTTTCGACTTTTATTATAAAATAATCAAACAAAAACATAGTTTAATTTCATTAAATTTATATATTTATTTTGTTAAGCTGGAGGATTATTTTTTAAAAAATTATTTATTTTCTTTAATCCGATAACAATTTAAAATTGTTATTTTTCCCTGGAGAAAATACACAAAGGCATGAGAAAATATCATTTTAAACAAAAAATAAAATAAATATGTTTACAAAAGCAAAAAGAAACCAAGCTTAATAAAATAAACATACATCCTTTTTTAAAATAGATATATACATATTTACAACAACCGAGATCAAAATGGAAAATGTTTAAATTAAATCAGCTTTGATAACAGTATTATAAATATTCTGGGTTTTTATGGAATTGATAGTGACAACGTTGTTTTATATTTATATCGTATGTAGTCTGAAATAGTACATTATTTAAATTTAACTATATCGGTTTACAAATGGCTGAGATATAAATCTTAAATTTACCTATTCCTATAATCTTTTTCTTTTTTACTTGAAATAGACTTAGTAGAATACCTGGTAGTTAAAATTAAAAAAATTGGTTCATAAATAAACGGGTTAAAGACCCAGTAAAATCTTCGCCTACAAAATAATATGTTAAGTAATCAGAAACACATGAAAGCACTACATACAATTCTACTGAAAAACTAATGAATTTTACAAGGGTTGTGCCAAAATGAACAAATTCAAAAGTAAGTAATTTTTTTATCTAAATACATCCAGAAAAAAGTAGTTATCGAAGTTCTTATGGAAGAAAGCTACTAAATAACGAGTGAAAGAAGTTATCCATTTTGAAAAAGTTTTTACTGGGAGACAAACAAATTTATTTCTTGCCGGAATAATGTTTTGGCACAAAATTGTACATATAAGATAAGAATATCAAATATCAATCATATTTTGTATATGTATATAAGAAGTATTAAATGTTCAAAATAAGCCAAGTCGGTCCATTACTTTCCCTCGAAATTTTGCTTTTGCCGATACATTCTTTAGGGAAGAGACAAACAATTTCGAGGACAATTTTCACAATAGGGATAAATATAAAAATTTAACCCTTGTTTCTAAAGATATCTTTTTTTCTAATAAACAAACATATAAAAATATTTACAATTATCTTATTTCGAAGACTAAGTGTAAAACGCAACGCCAACAATTTCATTAAAAGCAAAAACAAAATCAAAAAAATTTTATAAATTTGTTGTTGCTTTCTACATACATTCTTCATATTATTTTTTTTTTCAATTTTCAACGCTACAAAATAGAAGTGTTTAAAATTTAAAAATTCAAGATGAATTTCTAAAGAAAGAAACAACAAAATTATAAAATATTTTTGATTTTGTTTTTGCTTTTGCTTTCGTCACTTTTTTAGCAAAAATCATCAAAACGTCACTTTGTTAATATCGGAACAAAAAATCGTCAAGATGACGATAACTCGTCAAATCTGGCAGCCCTGTTTTTATTACATTTATTTCTTTTGTTGACGTTTCGCTTTTATTTGACTGGAAATATTCCAGTTTAAACAGAATTTGTTGTGTCTGTTTTCGCATTCAAATACAGAAAAACTTTTATCTCATAAATCGAGACACGATGGAATTTTTTGTTTCACACTTCATGTAAGAAATTTTACGATGCGAGAAATACAGAGACGAGCTTTTGGTTGGTCAAAAATGTATTATTAAAGAAGGTGATTTTTTAAGTTCTCCTCAGCCAATTAAAGCTGGAGTCCCTCAGGGAAGCATCCTGGGCCTACTTTTTTACCTTATATATACCTCGGACATGACAACAAACAATTACACCCTAACCTCAACTTTTGCTGATGATACAGCTTTTCTAAGAGTACACGAGAACAGTCGTGAAGCATCTCGATACCTGCAGGATCATATATTTTAACTAGAACTGTGGTTAAAACAATGGAGAATAAAGGTCAATGAGCAACAATGGGTAAATATAACATTCACCTTGCGTCGGGAAACATGCCCCCTATTAAAATCAATAATCAACTAGTGCCTCAACAATCGCATGTCAAAAATCTCGGTATTCATCTAGATCGGCGTTTAACATGGAAATGCCATATAGAAGCAAAATCAACCCAAATGAAACTAAAAGCAATTCAAATTAACTGGCTTATTGGAAGAAATTCTGTTCTTAGTATCGATTGCAAACTACTACTTTACAACGCTATTTTAAGGCCAATATGGTGCTACGGTATTCAACCATGGGGCACAGCCTCGGCCTCAAATATCGAAAAAATTCAAAGGCGCCAAAATAAACTTCTATGAATAATTACAGCTGCTCCCTGGTATGTTAAAAACTCAAATATCCACACGGATCTCAATGTGCCACTGGTAAGGACTATTATTACGAAGTATGCGGTAAAATATTTAAAAAGGCTAGAGTTTCACCCAAATCCACTAGCTTGAAATATTTTAAATGATAGCGGCCACTCTCGCTTAAAGCCTGGTACTCTGTTCAACATTTTACGCGAAATGCTGTCAAAACGCATATGAAAAAAACTTGTGCGGAATATCTATGAAATAATGTTGATAGAGTTGTACTCTGTTCATTCTGTGAAAAACTTCCGAAATGTTTCTGGCAGCGTTTTTTTACAACTGCGAAATAATGTAAGCTGCATTTATTTGACGTGGAATTTTAAGTAAAAACAAAAAAATATGAACTGATTATTTTAAAAGAAATAAAAGATTTATATAACATAGCCGGTAACAGTTTTTTATCCATATTTACTTTCTTTTTTATAAAATTTTTTAACAAAAAAAATAAATTTTAGTAAAATACATGTGGGGTTTGTTTACATAAGCAAAACAATGTCGCATACTTAACATGAATAAAAACGCCAAATTGTACAAACTCGCAAGATAGGTAACACTGATACATGTCAAAATTTTGGTGTGAAATAAAAAATGTTGCTCAACATTTTTCACAAATTTGAACAGATTACTAGGCTTAAGGAGAAGAGACACTGCAGCACTTACCCATTAAGATGAGCGATAAACACCTATATATGTGAACAGAACCCGTGATGAAGAAAATTTTTTTCTGGCACTGGCAGGACATAAAATAGAGCATTAGGATAAGATTTGATTAATTATTGTTAGTTCATATTCAATATATGAAGATTCAATAAATATATAATAAAAAAAATAGGAAATTAAATAATATGCGTGAGAGTACCGTGAGTTGATATGTGCGTACGGCTACAGTCGTTTAATATTCATAAGTTTTAATTGTCTATTGCTTTCTCTAGAGTCATGCCTCTGTTGCTGTTGGATGTCGATAGTAGTATAAATATGGGGATTTTGTATATGATTTTTCCTCCCTACGTGACTCCCATAAGGAGGAATTTTTAAATTTCAATTTCCTCCCTACGTGTTTTCCCATAAGGAGGAATTTTTAAATTGAAATGTTACTTTAAACTATTAATAGATTAATTTTTTAACTTATATTTTTTTTGCTCCAATGGATTTTTCCATAAGGCGGAATTTTAAATATAAACAAAATAATAAAAAAATGTTGAGTAATTTTAAATAAAAAAAGAAAATTATATAAAGTTCATTATTTTAAAATAAGATAGAGTAATGTGTAATATATTTAGAATATGCAGAACATGTAAGTATAGAGATTAACTCAATTTGAAAGTTTGCCATTCATATAAAAAGGCTTACGGACTATATTCCCCTTATTATTCTAATTGCCACTTTGAAGGAAACTTAATAAAAATGGTAAGCATTTCGTACATAATTAAGGTATATTTAATTATTTGCTTTTTTTTCTTGTTTGTTTTCAGATGTATAAAAAAATTGTGAATATTGCCCCAGGTATTAAGCCTGAGTATATTAGAATAGATGATAGACCTTTAAACCAATCTTTGCAAATTGTGAATTTTGAATGGAAAGAAACACAATATGGTATAAA
Organism: Pollenia angustigena; assembly: GCA_930367215.1. Taxonomy (NCBI): domain Eukaryota; kingdom Metazoa; phylum Arthropoda; class Insecta; order Diptera; family Polleniidae; genus Pollenia; species Pollenia angustigena. The sequence continues at coordinate 78,782,081 of OV884058.1, read as the reverse complement.
AGTCATTGCCAATTTAGATGACAATAAATGGTTTTATCTCCCCATTAGAATCATGGAATTTTTAAACAAGGAGGATCCATACTTAACTCACATGAATGATAAAGTTTGGACAATTATTTACAAGGGGCGTCAATTACCAAATGGACCTGCAATATTCGATTTAAATTATACCTAAACTCTGAAAAAAAAATCCTTACAATAAAGATAAATATAATAAAACAAAAACAAGATTTTTTTAATTTTTATTACTTTTCAACATTTTTCATTTTTTCGAATTTATTCTATGAGCTAAATTTCAGTTATGTATTTTATAAAGCTTTTTTGTAATAGTCCTATTCCTTCAATTTTTCAGAAATGACTTTATACACTACCAGACTATTATATTGTATTTTCTTTTTACATTTTACATTAGCTTTCCTTTGGAAAGCAATGAGGTATATTGTATATACAGAAAAATTTACAATTATTAGACACCAGCAGAATGTAATGCACTTTCTGGCCCGCTACGGCCTTCGTCAGCATTCTTTGTGTCACACTGGATAGTGATACTTTATAAATTGAATGTATTTAATTCAACTATATATTTTTTTTTTTTTTTTTTTTTTTTAACGATAAACCAACACTCAGGGAATGCCCCCTATATATGCAGTGCATTGTGTTGATCAGGAAAATAAGGTTTGGGAAGGAGGAAAGAGGGAATAGTGTTTGTGGACGTTTGACTTGAATCTTAATAAATTATAAGTACCGGGAAAGACCTCTGCGGAAAGTTTATTCCACATACGGATAGTTCGACTGAAAAACGAATTTTCTCTATAATGCGTTGTGCGAAACACAGGACAATCGACTACAAACGGATGTGATCCACTGGATAAGCGAGTATTACGAAGAAATACTAGGGCGGGTGGAATAAGTTCACTTATCTCAGTGGAACACCTCCCATGGTAATATCGATAGAAAAGTGTCACACAACCCACATTCCGACGATGCCCCAATGAGTCAATAGAGTTGGATACCCTACTGTCATTGATGAGCTTCACCGCCCTCCTTTGTACACGGTCCGGAAGGTTCAAAATAGACTTTGAAGCCCCTGCCCATATATGGGAGTTGTATTCCATCTTCGGTCGGATATAGGTGGCATAGATAGTAAGGAGGTCGGAGGAAGTGAAGTAATTCTTGCACCGTTTTAAAAAACCTAAACACTTGAATGCCTCTTTCGACACTTTGAAAACGTGTTTATTCCAGCGGACATCGCACTGTATTCTCATGCCCAGAACATCAAGAGTATCCGATTCCTTAATATCAATGCCACCCATTAATACAGATGGCATAGCTGGTCCCACGGCCCGTCTGTGGGTCAACATACAACATTGGGTCTTGCGTGCATTAAATTCGACCCTATTCGCTTGACCCCACTCGGAGATTGCAGCTAGGTCCTGATTAAGAGTGTCATTCATATTTTGCCTTTTGCCCCCAATCTCAACAAGGCTTGGCCTATGATCGAAGGAATATAAATGACAAATGTTGCTGTCATCTGCAAAAGAGTAGATAGGATTTGAAGTATGACCAAGAAGGTCATTAAGAAATATAAGAAATAGCGTAGGAGAAAGGACAGAACCTTGCGGTACCCCTGAATTTACCTGAAACTCGTTTGATGCAATCCCATCTATAACAACACGTATAGTGCGATCACTGAGGAAACTCGATATAAATCGAGAGAAATCATTACCGACACCAAAAGCAATAAGCTTTGACACAAGCACACCATGCCACACCCGATCAAACGCCTTGGAAATATCCAGAGCAACCACTTTGCATTCACCAAAGCGGTGAATGGACCGACTCCAACGTTCTGAAAGAAACGCTAACAGGTCTCCTGTATATCGGCTACCACGAAAACCATACTGTCTGTCACTGAGAAGTGAATTTGTCTCCAGATACTTCACAAGATGGTAATTAACCATGCTCTCCATCACCTTAGAGAGCGAAGAGCAAATTGCGATTGGGCGGTAATTATCAGGGTTAGTAGCCTCACCCTTCTTGGGGATTGGCTGAACATTGGCCACCTTCCAGCAAGAGGGAAAGATTCCCGCACGGTACGAAGAGCTGAAAAGGTTGGCCAATGGACGAGCTAACGTCGAACAGCACTGTTTCAATACCAGTGATGATATGCCATCCGGCCCCGGTGACTTGTTTACGTTAAGATCCGAAAGAACCCTTTTGACTGCGCGTGATCGGAAAAATATCTTGGGCATAGTACATGATACTCTTTCGACAACGGGCAGTGATTGATTGCTTTCCGGCAAGAACGAATTACTTGCAAACAGTTCAGCCAAGAGGTTAGCTTTATCAATCGGGTCAGTAAATATTTGGTCGTCCTTTAAAAGCGCTGGGATAGAAGAACTAGCACTGTCCCTTACTCTTTTAACGAAGGACCAAAAGGTCTTACTGCCCCGAGGAGCAGCAAGGACCTTAGCACGAAGACGCTGTTCGTGTAGAAATTTTTCCCGTCTAAGTACTTTGGCACACTCAGATCTTGCCCTCTTTCCTAGCTGATCAGTAGTTGCGTTTTTATTCAAACGCCAACTACTAAACGCCTCCTCTCTGGATCTGACTGCATTTTTGCACGTCTGGTTAAACCAACACTTAAGTTTTGGTTTAACCGAAATTTGCTTCGAGGGAATAAAAAGTTTCATTCCAAGCAAAATTACATTTACGACCATTTTTGCAGCGGCATCAACATTATCGTCAAGGAAACAAAGTTTCCAGTTGAAATGCCGGTAAAATTCGTTAAGCTCGGCCCAACGAGCCTTTTCATAAATAAAAATCGAGCGTTTCGGGGTTGTTTTCGAGACGCTATGAAGTGCCGAATATGAAAAGTAAGCAGAAATGGTATTGTGATCCGAATTCCCGAGAGGATCGAGTGTTCTCACTTCGTACTTTTCAGGGTGAGAAGTGAGAAAAAGGTCAAGAGTATTCCGAGATTGCCCTACAACACACGAATTGTGTGTTGGCTCATTTACTAGTTGCGCTAAGTGGTTATGCGCGGCGAATAACTCAACGTATTGGCCCACGGGAGTTGTATGGCTCGAATGGCGAAGCCAGGAACAGTTTTGAACATTAAAATCTACAATTTCACTGTTCGGACAACTTTCCAGGATTCTAGAAATGGTATCGGAAAGGGCGTCAAAGCCATTAAGAGAAGCCACCGTTTCCATGTTTGGACTTCTATACAGAAATCCGAAATGCAACATGTGTGTCCTGATCTGGAATTTAACCCAGAGGGAACTAAATTCCGCATCACCACATGTAAGATGTTGCTGGTACTGGTACACAACATCGTTGCGAATGTACATCGTAAGGGCCCTATGAAGAGAAAAAAGGGATAGAAGTTGATACCCAGGTATGGGAAAATCCTGTGGATCAGCATCCCCACACACCTGGGTTTCACATAAGGCGAAAACATCCGGCCGATGGAAGCGAATGTGAGCATATAAAGAGAAATAATTCGCTCTCAATCCGCGTATATTGCAGAAGTCTATGCGAAATCTACCTGTCATTACAAATTAAGAAGATTCAAGGCAATACTTCCTACGATAATAAACGTGACAAAAATACCAAACCGCTGTTGAGAAGGTTACTCAATGGCCAGTGTTATACCTTTGTCATTAAGTAACCAACAGCAATCTGGCATGATGCCAATTAAATTTCGTAGAAGAATGGTGTGGGAAAAGTGAACAGCAATGGCACTGTAAACGGGGACATAAAAGCCCCTCGTTTGGTCATTGCCAAAAAAATATATTGTTAATCGCGTATATCGAGGTGTAAATGTATCCTGATATTGTGTGGTTGTGTATTTGATGTGTGTTGTGGGTTATTTATGTAGATGATTGTGCACTTGTCTAGTTGTTATTGTAAATTTGATTTTTAAAAAGAGTTGAAATGTGTTTTATTGTTTTTGTTGTTTGTTTTATTTTTTTTTTTCCAATTGAAGCAACAGTTTTTAAGTGAATGTTGTTATTGTTTTTTCTTCTTAAGTTTTGTAATAGTCCTATTCCTTAAATTTTTCAGAAATGACTTTATACACTACCAGACTATTATATTGTATAACTGAAATTTAGCTCATAGAATAAATTCGAAAAAATTAAAAATGTTGAATATAATATAAAGTAACCTTCGGAAGGAAATAATTCCCAGTTTCTATTTTATTACTTTTTTTTTTTTTTTTTTTTTTCATTACACAGTACAACATTTTTCAGTTAATTGATTGCCAACTCAATTCTGTGAACTGTATGTGAAATTGGACCCAAAAAGAAGAAGTTCTGCATCATTCGTTTTGTCTTCTTACCTGCGATTTGAAGTTAGTATCGATTTGATGTTAGTACTATCGTATAGGGG